>OX439140.1:136767547-137207216 GCA_949318255.1 Pollenia labialis | reverse complement strand
GCCTAATTATCTTTAAAATGAGGTATGTCCCATCCTGTAAGGTCTTCCAGTTTGTCCACAATTTCCAAAAATCCCTCAGAGAATCAGTACTAGTACATCTGAGAATTTCAAAAATTCTTTTAAAATAGCCCAGAGGTTTTTTTCTCAAAAATCGAAATGGATTAAAAAAGTGCGCCTAATTATCTTTAAAATGAGGTATGTCCCATCCTGTAAGGTCTTCCAGTTTGTCCACAATTTCCAAAAATCCCTCAGAGAATCAGTACTAGTACATCTGAGAATTTCAAAAATTCTTTAAAAATAGCCCAGAGGTTTTTTTCTCAAAAATCGAAATGGATTACAAAAGTGCGCTTAATTATCTTTAAAATGAGGTATGTCCCATCCTGTAAGGTCTTCCAGTTTGTCCACAATTTCCAAAAATCCCTCAGAGAATCAGTACTAGTACATCTGAGAATTTCAAAAATTCTTTAAAAATAGCCCAGAGGTTTTTTTCTCAAAAATCGAAATGGATTACAAAAGTGCGCCTAATTATCTTTAAAATGAGGTATGTCCCATCCTGTAAGGTCTTCCAGTTTGTACACAATTTCCAAAAATCCCTCAGAGAATCTGCATTTTTAATAAAATCCTTAATTTCTTTCAAATTTCATTAAATATGTAACAAATACGAAGATATTTAATAATTTGATATTTTAAATATGTCACAAATACGAAAACATATTTAGTAATTTGTCATAAATATTTAAACATATTTGGAAAATTGTCCCAAATACGAAAAACATATTTTAAATATGTGAAGACGTAAGATGTTACGTCGACACATATTTAGTTCGACATATTTATCTTCACCCACATCCTCAAGCTTAATAAAATAAATATAAATTAAGTTCGAACAATAGACAATTTATATTTACATACATATGTATGTATGTATAAAATACCCATGGACTTTGACTATGTTTTTGTTTGATTTTGTTTAAATAAATAATCGAACAAAATTTAATTAGAATTAATTTTAAATTGTCCGATTTTTTTAAAACAAAAAGACGATCTTTTTATATTTCTCAAGAAATTTACGATTTTTACGCAAATATATCTGGCAGCACTGAATAAAACCAAAACAAAGAAAGGCTAAAAAAATTTTAACTAACAAATTACTTATAACAATGGTGTTTTATTTATTTTCGTCATTTAAATTATACATTCATAATTAAAATTCTTTTTATATTTTATTTATATTAAAAAAATAGTATATAAACATATATAAAATTTAAAATATCTATATTTTGTTTTTCTCGCACCAATTTCAAATGTGACAAATTTTGACAGTTCTTTTAAGAAATTTTTCGCAAAATATTGTTACAGAAACACTTTTTCTCACATCCTTCCAATAATTGCTGGAAGATTATTTAAATGACAGATAATTCTGGCAACGTAAAGATGCAGAAACACTTGTGTGAGAAAAACCATTTTTTTTTTCCATTTTTCATTTAATATTTAATTAAAGAAAAACTAAAAATTGGTTATTCCCTCCCAACTCGAATAAAAAATATTCATATAGGTAAATAATATTTAAGCATTTTATTCACCAACTATCATTTCTTTAACGTCTTAAGCTACTAATGGCACAATTCACTATATGGCACAGAAAATAAAATCATTTTTAGAATTATACTTTAAATTTTATTACAATATTTATTAACGTTAACTATTTTCTCGTTGCAAATTTTGTTTTAAATTTAAGCTGATTTCTTCTATACATTTTCTTTTATTAAAACATATGATATTGTTTTTTTTTATTCTCATTCACTGTCAGCTGTCAACAATTTATTAACAAATTGTTGTTATAATTAATGACTCAATTTCTTTAAAACGTTAAGCCTAGAGGTATGCAAAACTTTTTTATTAAAAATACTTGGGTGCAATATTCGTGACTTTTTTTTTACTAAATTTGGATTTTTTTAAAAGATTGACAAAAGTTGGTGAATTTTTTTTTGACTAATTCGAAAGAAGAGCATTTTACCTTTCATATCGTTACACTTAAGGTAAACCGAGCTAACTGACTTTTTCTCCAACGAAAACAGCCAATGCTGAATTTTTAAGGACAATTTTGATGCACTCATATCTCCCAAACTATGTACGCAATAACTTTTTCTTTTCCTTTAAATGAAAAACAAGGCTTCGGATTTAAATAAAATGGGCACTCAGATTTTTCCGCTCGTAACATCTTGGATGCATAAATCTCTGAATTTGAACAAAATTACGTTTCATAACATTAACCTGATTTCAACCGATCTTTTCTAAGAATATATAAATATATGTCTTAAAAGAAATACAGATTTTTGTTTGCCAGATTAAATGATTAAATGATTAAATTAATTCGAAATGTTGTCAACTTTTGTGCTGAAGAAAAAACGCAGCTTTCATAAAAATATTTTAAATTAATTAAGGGTTTAAAAACAAACTAAAGCAAAATTTCAATTTTACAATCAAAAGTTAAAATTATTTTGCACTTTTAATAATAAAAAACATTTTACCCTTTTTGTAATTGGCGTGTTGCTTTTTAAATATATATGTATGTTCAAAGATATGTTTTTAGGAATTACATCTTTTAAAAGTGTAAATAGTGGATCGATTAAATGGGACCCCATTTACCAAACTTATTCAAATTTAATTGAATCTGTACAGAAACAATTTCTGCTCTTCTGTCTTCGCGGATTACACTTTAACCCACTAACCTTGCCCTCATACACATCTTGACGGGCTCTGATAAAGCTCCCTACTTTAAAAAGTCATAGGACAATGCTGAATGTATCGCTTATTCTGAACATTATTTATGGTGATATCTGCGCTGGATTTTTAATTAATGAGATTTGATTTAATATTCCTCAACGACCATCTCGGAATTTCATACCATTATCCATTAAATTCGTTAGAGCTAATTATGGTGATGCTGACCCTCTTAGAAGAATGTGTAACACTTTCAAATAATTATATAGATATATTGATTATTTATTTGGCCCAAAGTCAAAAAGTAGATTAGTAATTGCTTTTCTTAATTGATGATAAAATGTATGTATGTAATGTAATCAAATGTTAGTTATAGTCTATTTTATTTAAGTGTAATTTTAAATGTCTAAAATGTCTGTAACGATTAATCCATAGACAATAAAAATAAATATAAATATGTCTTAAAAAATCTTAGTTTTTCCAGAAAGCCGTTTTCTAAAAATAGTACATTTTTGAAAAGTTTCTTTTTTTAAAGTACGATATTAATGAAGTACATTTTTAAATTTTTACTAAATATTAGCAATATAGATTGTTTTAAATCTGAATAATTTATAAATAATTACAAATACGTATATACATACATATCGCACTTATTCACAAAGAGGATATTAACTCATTGGCCAGCCATTGGGTTCGATGGTACCCAAAGCTGCGATTAATTCATAGAAGCCGTAGTTTTGAAATATTATTTTTTTATTGATGAGTTGTATAATAAGCACATAAAAACACAGCATTTTAGAAAAATAAAAGCTAACAAAAATGTTTTTTAACCCTTTAAGCGCATTTTTTTTTTAAACCCTTATTCACAGTTTATGCTGTAACTTGGGTATAAAAAGCGATAAGTTAATGAATAAAATTGGAAATTAAAGCATACTTAATGTGCTATTAAAAATGTATTATTGGGGGATTCACAAGGTGTCATAAAGAATTTTAACCCTAGAAAGATAAGGTACGTCTGCGAGACGTACACTTTTTAAATTTTGTGCTCTAACTTTCACATTTGTAAACATACAATTTTCACACCTTCAATTATCTCAGTTGTTAGCAGCACCTAGTTGGTGGTGGCAGTTTTGATGCTGTTAGTTTTGTATCTTTTGAGAAATAAACACAACATATGTATGTCTGAGAGGCGTATCGTAACCAACTTGTAAATAATTCACATAATGTTATTCAAATTAATTTTGTTTGTTTATATAAGTTAATACAGATAAAATTATCTACACAAAGTACAAAGAAAATATTTATTTAAGTTTTTAGAACCGAACTGAAGTCCTTTGTAAAAACTCTTTATTTTTCATAATGCTAATTGAATTTTATTTTTATTATAATTTTCTGTTTAAAAATTATATTTTTTTACAAGAAATAGAATAAATAAATATCCTTTAAAGGATAGAAAGAAGCCTATGACTTTCAGACTTGTCGTTATATTTTCAGTACAAAAAAATAACGTTATCTTTCTAGGGTTAAACATGCCATGTCCTGAGTTTTTTTTTCTCATGATTTATTTATTTAATCTTCATATATTTAATATGAACTAACAATAATCCTGAGTGGATGACAATCTATAAAGGAGACTTTTTGAAACTTTTTGTTGCTGTTTTTTTTTTATTTGCTATCTTCTGATATTTTCTATATTGAACTTATAAAATTAAATTAACTCATGAAGAAGATGAAATATGAATATGCAATTTTAAAAATGTCCTTATAAATTACAAATTGCGACATTAAGGAAAATCAAAAAGTAAAAAAAAAAAAAATTCTTTCCCAATGCAAATATGTGTTATGCAATAAATAATGTGTTACACTCAATTCACTTGAGGGCTTTTACGACGTCGTTTTATCTTGATTCCCTTTTAAAGCAACTTCCAAAATCTCTTAGCGTTCATACGATGATTTTTGGTTGCGTGTCTTTTATTTATTTACAGTATGGCCTCAATTATCCCTCATTGGATTAACCGGCAGCATCAATTAAATGGAAAATAAATTTTTTTTTGCATTGATTTAAATCACCTCTGTTATCCGAAATATAACACAATTTATTTTTTTTTTGGTTTACTTTTGATCAATCAAAACAAATTTAAATAAACGAAGAAAAACAAGTTCCCAACGTACTGGAAGCATATTCTCCCAATTACTTTTTTCCCCACGTTTACATAATAATACAAATCATATTTATATAAAATATGAAACACACCAAAAAAAAAATTATAATCAAGAATGCTGCCGGTCCCGTCTGTTATCGATAATCGAGGACCCACTGTATATTCAACCACACACTTTAAAGTAAGAAAAGAATAAAACGTAAAAAGAAAAAGTTAAAAGAGAAATATAAAAAACGACATGAAAAACACAAAACGAGTCGTTTTGTTTACCCCTCTTTCTTCTCTACACCGCTCGCCTTCAAACCAAAAGACACGTCGACAAAGCGACGTCGTAAAAGCCTCCATGTGAATTGCCTGTTAGTGTGTGGTCCCTAACAAAAACCAACCAAGTACAATGTGCAAAACACCTGACGCCCACGAGTATAATCGATGAACGAAATTATTCTTTGTAGGAGAGTTACTTGTTTCTAGGCTACTTTTATCTATTGAACTGCAAGACAAAAATCATAACACAAAGAAAGATGTCATTGATATCCAACACAACAATGTGGAAATGTTAAAAATTCGATTCCTGACGTATTTAGTTAGTATTTTGTTAAACATAAAATCAATGACATTTTAATGACCTTAAAACCAAATAAAACATTCCTTTAACGAATGCCATTCAGAGCATCGAATGCAATCATTGTCGGTAAATCATAATTATGTACATAAATTGCGAAACATGAAGAGTTTTTAATTAACGAAGGATTTGAATATAAAAATAACGTCCCTTGACGTGAAGATCGGTGCTTAGGGTACCATAGAGCCATCACTGAAGGTGATACCTTCCACCTCCACCAAAGATTCGACACAGCTGAATATAGCACTCTAACTTGTTTTTTTTTAAATAAAATTTACTAGTCGAGTTCAACGGAAAAGTAAGCGTTATGCATAGTTTAGTATTAGTATTTTTTTAAATATAAGATTTATATTAACAAATAGAATCTGGGAATTTATTTCTCATGTTGAGTAACATTTTATTATACAAATGTTCATATTATTCGAATGTGTATTCTAAGTCAAATTACAATCCTAAAAAGCTTTTATACTAAAATAGTCTTATCAATTTTCTACCTAAAAAGTATATAATTTCTTAATTTTGTATTTATAAAAACAGTTTCTAAGTAACATACATATACATAACGTTACCTAAAACGAAAGAGGCCCAAACTAACCAAAAAAAAATTTCATTGATTCTAATGTATTGCATCAACACAAATGTCCACAAAAAATTTGGAATTGGAATTTGTTGTCCGAAATAAGCGATTTTTTTTATCTACAAAAGATTTTATGATAAACGCTTAAAGGCCTACATAAGAGTTTGCACAGTACACAACATTGTTAATACAACTGGTAGGTTTAACAAGAAAAATAAATTATAAACAGTTTAATACCGTGTTCAGATATACCTTTTTTACTGAGTCAATATTCGGTTTATTGACATAATTATCTTTCTGTTCACACATATACAATTTAGTCCATAAAGGAGTAGGAGTACTCCATAAATACTTCAAATATATGATTAAAAGGTGGTCTATATAACATTACGATATCCTAAGAGTGGACCATATAACCCAGTTTTGCATTACAACGGAGTACACTTATAAAATTATTACAGTAACTGACTGTGGGTTATTAAATTCGTTTTCCGTACTGTTAAAATTGAATAAAAATATAGTTATTTTATGAATAATTTTATTTTTCAACATTTGTGTTTGTTATTCAAAAAACAAACTACCAAAAAATAATGTTTTTCCGTATTTATTTTGTTATGTAGTTTGATTTTTTTCGGTTAAAATATATTTTTTAAAAGTAAAAACTATTAAATTTTCCGGAATATGCTGTTTAATAAATAAAAAAATTAAAAATGAATGTAAAAATCATTTGTTTTAAATGAAATGTAAATGATCCGTTTTTTAAATGAATTTTAAGTTGTTTCAAATGAATTTTCGTTTGAATTTAACTACATAATTTTTTGAGTGTAGTCTTAAAACTACTCCATGTTCATACATACTCTAGTGGACTAGTTTTAAACCTACTCCTTGATATACTCCAGAGGATTAGTTTTAACTTCGTTTTAAAACGAAAACATTTCGTTAAAAAACGAAGACATGTCGTCTCAGTAAAAACTGTTTTTAACAATGACATGGTCCATGCTTGCATAACATTGGACCAGTCCAGGGAGAAGTCCATTTCATCAAAATGGATCACGTAGTCCAATATTATCTGCAGGGGCTAACTCAATTAGCAATTGGCAATCAACTTAAGCAAAATGTAAACAACTTTCGACATCTTTAAAGAAAAAACGATATAAACATCTGGCTTTTGCGCAGACCTAATGGATGGACCCATTTTTTTGTTGTTATGTTGTTGTCAAAAATGTTAAAACACTTTGTCTGCGTTTATACGGCTCATGTTTTATTGACATGATTCTTCCTTTTTCTTCTTTGAAGATGAATTGGCGTTCAAATGATTCACGTCATGTTGACGACATGATTTTTATTTTGTATAGTCGTGCGTATGCATGTGTGCTTTTTGATATTGAAAACTAAAACAGAATTAAACAACGAATGAAAAAGCAAAGCGTACTGACAGTACATGCATCTGTGTACTCGTTTCTTTTCCCCTCGTCCCCCACGCCAATAAAATAGCAAGCATGTCATTAAAACATGAGTCGTATAAACACAGACTTTGTTTAGTGAGTTGGGTTTTATTCACTGAACAGTTGTTTAAATGTGGAACAGGGTGGTTGTTGTAACATGATATTTCTGTTAGAAAAGCTACCAAAAATTGATGATGGAGCGCACCGATTGTTATTACATTTTGCATTTAAATAGATTTCGTGGTGACTGCTCTATGATTTACCATACACTCCTAGAATCTTCATATTAATGATGCCCTAACATCAGAATTTTAATAAAAATGGTATAACAAATGGCATCAATGAGGCGAAAACTGACATCAATCCAATGACGAACGTCACCTTATAATTTTGTCATATTTTATGCGTCATCTATTCTATAATTTGGAGACCAAAAATGGCTAAATTTACGGGAAAAATGGCCGCCTGCATCTCTGTATTGAAAAACTTGCAACTTGAAAGATGTTTCATCATCATCGTTTATAGCGATTTTCAACATTTGTAAAAGTTGTGACTTAAATTAAATGCGTTTTAATTGTTAAAAACGATTACTTTGCTTTTATAAATTTTTATAATAAAATAAAAATTATTCTTTTAAAAGAAAAACGCAAGAAAAATTTTATGGCTAAACAAGTTGAAAAATGGCTAAATGCATTTTTTAATGGCTAAACAGGGTGAAAAATGGCTAAATCTAGCAACTAAATGGCTAAATTGGCAACACTGGTGCAGCTCAAACTGTAACGAATAATGCTATTGTAATAGAATTTCGTGTGCCAGAGTTTCATTGCACTTTATAACACACTACCACATTTCTTGAAGATTCGTCCATAATTTACCAATACTCCCATATAAAACCCAAACTGGGAAATCATTAAAATGCGCCTCCAACCGTAGAAAAGTTTTTGTGTGTTTGTGAGTTACTGTAAATATTAATAAAAGCTAAATTTGGTACTAGGTAGGGGAGGTTAAGTGCTTATAACATCTACTCCTGTTAAGTAGCAAAAGTAGGTTTTATAAATTTCAGCTGCCACACGTG
This sequence comes from Pollenia labialis, assembly GCA_949318255.1. Taxonomy (NCBI): domain Eukaryota; kingdom Metazoa; phylum Arthropoda; class Insecta; order Diptera; family Polleniidae; genus Pollenia; species Pollenia labialis. The sequence continues at coordinate 137,198,611 of OX439140.1, read as the reverse complement.
CCACCTTGTTAATCAGAGCATTTTTAGTGACTTCATCTACAGTACTTCTCGGATAAGCTATGTACGCATCCCGCTTAACTGCGCAACACTCATAAGTGGGTCATATGTTTCGTAAAGAAAATGAAATATCAAACCAAATTTCACTCTTAATTGCACGAACGAATTTAAGTAATTCTATTTTTCTTTGTGTTTTAAAATAAATAGGCAATTAACAAAGTGTTCTATTGTGTCATACTGGTTGTATTTGCTATAATAATATGACTGTCTAAAAAATGCTATTTTATTTTGAATATTAAAATGTGTAATGACCAGTGCCCAAGATCTGTAACTTTCGCGTCGAGAAACTTTTCGATTGAAAGGTGAAAAATAAAACATAAATAAAATAAATCGAAACAAACGACTATTTTTCTCACTCAACTGCGTCTGTACCATTTTTGGCGAGTAAAAACTGTCACGTAAGGGAACTACTTGCCAATTTACAAAAAAAGTGTATTTGTAAAATTTTTTAAGAAAGTTCTCGCTTTGAACTGAAAAAAAATAAACCCACGAATAAAAATGGGGTGCGAAAAGGTTTCAACAATATGGACCTTTTTCTGTAAAACACAACGCAACGCCTAAAATTTCATTTAAATAAAAAAAAAAATAAAAAATATTTTATAATTTTGTTGTTGATTCCAACAGAAATTCATATTGAATTTTTAAATTTCAAACACTTCATATATTGTGGCGGTGAAAACAAGGCGAACATTTTAAAACCAAATATAAATTTCTATAGAAAGGAACAATAAAATTATAAAATATTTTTGAGTTTGTTTTTGCTTTCCATGAAATGTTTATGCGTTGCATTCGTTTTACGGAAAAGACTCTAAAAACCACATTAAAAATGCAAAATTTAAAGAATAATAATTTAATATTTTGTTCTTGGCAAAATTTTTCATTGTTTAATTATTTTGCTTCGAACAATTTTACGAATGTTTTTAAGGCTCGTTTGCAAACAACAAACATTTTTTAATTTTAGTAAGTGTGACTGGCGTTCTTAACGCCTGCAATGGCACATCGTCTTCGAATGAAAAAATATGACTTGTAAAACTTAACGACGAAATCTCTTTTGATAGCTTTCGACATGAGTTACAGACACACTTTTTTAGAAGCTATGAAATATTTTGTTTCAGATCTTTTCGATGCGAGAAGTTCTCACAAAGGGGGTACAGGGCAAGTTTCTGCATATATTTTAGGTTTCTCCAAAAAAATCATTTGTTATATATTTTGCATAAATTGCGTCGTTAGGCAGCCGTTTTTAACAAAAGAATTGCTTTTGAGTTAATCTGTTGCAACTACAAAATAAATATATATCGGTTTCTCTCTTTCATATGCACTTTCATGTATCGAAGATTTTAACAATAACTAAAAGAAATTACAACGGATTTCCACTACAATCGGTTTAACGCACCGGAGTACAACGATCAACGACTAAGGATTGTTCACTCAGCAACACCTGTTCTTCAAGTCTCGCTGCTACAGCAATAATATCGGAATTCGTTTCTTAAAATAAACGTTTACTAAATAATTTTGTATGTTTTTTTTAAAAAGTGATTTTTTACAAATGCCTTAAGAAACTAAAATTGAGTTTAATGCTCGGAATTTTAAAAGTTGATTGTGCCGTTCTGTTTTGTGTGCTTTAAATGAAGGTTTATCTGTCATAAAAGATGAAAACAAATTTCAAAATATTAAGAACAAAATATTTATTGAAAAACTTCAAGAAGTACTTAATCGAAATCTTGGTATTTAACACATTTCTCAATGTAAACTTATCATCAAGGCGAATTCATGTAAACAGTGGTGGCGATACCACAACAAGTAACAACACTAAAAACACAACATTGTATTTTATTTGTTGCTTTCGTTGGTCGATATGTGACAAACACAAGTAACTTTTGACATTCCTCTCTTTAACTGCGAAAAAAAGTAGGCACATTTGTGCTTTCAACGCTACCAGAAAAATGAGTTCGCCTTGCTTATAACACAGAAAAAACTTTTCAAAATGTTTCACTAATTAAAGCATTAATCAAAAATAAAATCAGATTTGTGTAATTAAAAATTTAATCAAGTGAATTAAATGTTTAATCAAGTGAATTAAACGTTTAATCAGTTAAATTAAACGTTTAATTGATACTATTAATTTATTTACTGGTGCAAATTTAATTAATTTTTTAATTAATATCACAAATTTTTTAATTGAAATCTATTTTTATTTTTTCTGTGAATATTAAAATATACGCTAGTTACATCGATTTGATGTTGAACGTAAGGTTTTGTGTGACAATCAAAGATCATTTCAATATGAAAACTTGAAAAAACATTCGTGATTCTTAAACTTGCCAAAATTATGACAGTAAAAACTTGATACCTTTGGTTTTTTAGTGTGATATTTTTTCAGCTGGGTTTTGTTTAAATTTTTAATTCATTTATAAAAATATGTTTTAATTATTTATTTTTATGTTTCATTCTGAATTTTAAATAAATTTCATTTTGAATTTTAAATAAATTTCATTTTGAATTTTAAATAAATTTCATTTATCAAAGTTTTTCTAAGGATTAAAAAAATTATTTAACAAGGTTTCGTTTAAATGTGCTAAATTCCCATTCGTACAATTGATAAACTGAGTTTCAATTAAAATTTTAAAAAATCTTTTAGGATTTTGATAAAAAAAAAACAACAAACTCATCATTTGGCGACTCACCTCACAATTTTTGCAACATCTTTAAATTTCTAACTGACAATTTTCAAGCCAATTAATAGAAGTGAATCAACAAAGAATATCAAGGTTATAACATTCGGATAAATGTCAAGTATCCGTATCCACTTTTCGAAGTTTTTTTTTAAGGAAAATAGAAAATTGGTCAACCTATTTCCTTCAACTGGAACAACATATTCTAGCAAATGGTATTAACAATGCCGAAATTAAGCGTGATTGTGTTGAACTGTTAGTGAGTCGCTTGAACTTCTACAAAAGCTTTTTGATGGCAAAGTAGAAGAGCAAAACTACAAGGGCATAAGAGAAAAAGCAACATGTTCTTGCTGCAACAGTTCAATTTTATAAAACAACAATGAACAACACTGAGAATCAAGGTTAGAGTAGGAGTCGGAGTCGTACCTAAATAATTTCAGCGGAATGAGTCGGAGTTAGAACTTTTTTTAGACACAGACACAGACCTGCTTGAAACTAGTGAATTCGACCCGAGTTCAATCCCGTGTTCAGTGTCAGAAATAAAATTATCAAAAAAATGTTAATTCATTTCATAATTTAATAATTTAATAATAATTTAATGAAAACTAATTTCAACGAGCTTAAGCCTAATTAAAATACTAAAAACTTCAATTAAAAACCAACTGTTCAATGAAAAATCACAATAGTTTAGACAAATTTCATTTGAATTGAATTGAATTTCATTTGTCCAATGTGATCATTTTCCATTAGTTTGTTTCTTTCCCATTTTGTACAGGTTTTGTCACAGTGGACTCACTCCAAGTCATTTTTTTTAAATCTTTAAATTGCTAAATTAAATGATTAATAAAATATTCAACTTAGATAACATTTATTAATTTTTCATACAAATTTTAAAATTAAATTTATTTAGTTTTTTATCGCATCCGATACGCCCAGTGATGTATAATTAATGCACACTGAAATTATCCTCTAACAGCAAAATAATTGCGCGAGTCCATCTTTTGTTTAATGCTTGCATTATTTCTTCTGTGGAGCAAAGCCAGAACTAGGAATAGCCCAACAATTGTTAAGTTTCATTTTGAATGTTTTTTTATTTTTCTTTTTCGTCAGTTCCGAAATGTAGCTTGTTGAAATCTTAAACTCGACTATAAATTTGTGCTAAAGGCAACCTATTTAAAACCAAACCAATCACGTGTTTTGGATTAAACAAATTAAAATAACATTTTTGTTTGGATAGTTGTTTAAATAACAGTTAAGCAGTTAACAGTTGTTTGTACATATTATTCACTTTTAATACCCTCCACCGCTAGTTGTGAATGAGGGAAACTAAGTTTGTCATTCCGTGTGAAATTTTTTTAATATTCATCCAAGATTTGTGGAATTCTACGTCGATTCAGCAATGTCCATCTGTTTAAATCACTCTTTTTCGAAGGACCGTAAAGAAAGAACAGTATTGGTCTCCAAGTCAGTTTGGAATGTTTGGAAAGAGAAGTGTATCCAAATGTGGAACAGGGTGGTTGTTGTAAAATGATATTTCTTTTAGAAAACCTGCCATAAACTGATGATGGAGCGCACCGATTGTTATTACATTTTGCATTTAAATAGATTTCGTGGTGACTGGTCTATAATTTACCATACACTCCTAGAAAAATGCATCTTCATATAAATGATGCCCTAACATCAGAATTTTAATAAAAATGTTATAAAAAAACGCATCAATAAGGCAAAAACTGTTATCATGTCAATGAAATTTAAAACTTTGTCACATTTTATGCGTCATCTTTGCTATGACTACAGTGACATCAACTATTTTTATATTTAAAAAGTAAAAAAGAAACGAAAATTCCCATATCCTATTTGCTTAAATTATTTAAATATGTTTATCAAATTTTCAAAGTAGATTAATATTGAAAACCATATCGGGCATGCTGCTGGGGTCCTGGTAATTAGGGTTCTTCTGTAAACGAAGGGCGGAATACAACAAAAGTAAAACAAACCTACTATTCTCACACTTTGACTTAAGTTCAATGAGTCCTTTCTCCGATATTTCTGAGTCATCGCACTGATGACATTTATAGTCAGGTTATTAACTCTGATTCGTAATTTCTGTGATGCCGATGTGTCATCCCAGCAATGACATAATTTAAATTTTTGAACCTGAAGCCTATTTGGACAAGTGATGTTAAGGCTGTAATCAAAATGATGAAAAGTGCCATGAGGTATAAACCGAAGACACTTTGACAAGTGGCTGCACTGATGACAAAATACATCAGCGTTATGAACTCTTTCCTTTCAGTGTAGGCCCCATATAAAGCCCACTCTCTGAAAACACTTGATAATACACTTCCATACTTCGTTAAGAATGGTCCTTAATTCACCAGAGCTCCCATATAAATCTCACTCTGGGAAGTCATTAAATGCTTTATTTATAAGCTAAAAAAAATTGCACCACTGCACAGTCAATTCCAGCCAAAAATCGATAACTTCTTTATTTCTTTACGTAAAAAGGCTGAAATTTTGTATCCAACTTATGAACGTTTGATCCCTAGGACACGTACATATAGGGGTTGGCCAGGTAACCGTTGACGACCCAAAAGTAACGAATAAAGTTAAAAAAGGTCTTTGGAGTTGTAATAAAATATGATAATTTGTAGAGGTAATATTAATAGTGTGTAGAATATCTTTATATGCTCATCTCCTATACCCATCTTTTTGCCTACCTGAGCAAATAAAAGTGGATGTGATCGTATATGGTTGTAATACAATATGTAAACTTATATGATTATATACATAAACATATGTATAAATAACTTTACATAACTCAGACGTGAACTAGTGCGCGCACTGGTCAATTACGGTATTTCGTATTTCTTTAAGTAAATAGCTGAAATTTGTCTTTCAAATATTTGAAATATATTCAGTATAAAAATAAAAATAACTTTATAGAAAAAGTACCGACGATATATTCAAAATTCTTAAAGTTACCAAAATTTGTATGCGAGCTTTTAAAGAGAAGAGAACACAATTTAAATTTTATTTTTATCTTAATTACTTAAGAAGATAAATTGTTTACCGAAAAAAAACCAATATTATATTTTTGCCCTTTTTTTATTTTGCCCTTTGTTATACCAAAAATGTGCGAATTTCAAAAAAGTACCAAACACATGACAATTTAATTTTCGAATGATATTTTTTGAACTTTATGTCTACCTCTGTTAGATCACAAGATATAATGTTACTGATTTTACCCGTTTTTACCCATTTGTAACCCCTTATGAATTGAAGTCTCTACTTTTTCATTTACACATTGCGAGTGGAGTCTACATACAAAATTGCAAGTGTCTGGCTTAAGTTGTTTGGGCTGGGCGATGATCACCCAGTCTGTCACACTAATCTTATAAAATAGAAGTCACCTGGCTACTGGGGTGGCAGCTGAAATGCCCGACCTTTTTTGTTATGGTCTCTTTAAATTTGGCTTACTTTAGGTTTAATTTATTTTTAAAGAAACTAACGCGCACAAAATCACAATTATCACATGGAATGATTAATTACTAATACGGTTTAAACATAACGTGCTTATTTACAAAGAAAATTTGAAAGGAAAAATCATATCTTACTTTTATTTCAAAGTACAAAAATCAACTTTGAAAACCTTAAATTTGTAAGAAAAAAATTATCTAATTTGCTCCAGTATTAACCGTAAAATAATTATCCAAGATCCAAGTGAGGGCAATGTTTGGATGGGAATGTTTGTTAGACTAAAAATATATTTTATAATAACATAATTTTCAAATAGATAAACAGGCATTGAAAATTTAGTTTTTCAAAAATTTAAATTTTAAATAAATTTATGTAAATAGAAATTTTGAACACGAAAACGGTTACTTATAAGTACCGCACATTTTAAAATAAATTATAGAAAAAGAATGTGTATGTATTTTTAATACATATAAAGATAAGGATTTTGCCTGGCAGGATAATTTTATTTGAAAAGATAAACCTTTTGTAGTAAGTTTAATGAGATTTTTCGTTTTTTTTTTTTTTTTGATTAATTTATAGGAGAAAATCTCCCGAAATTCAAATCGAAACAACAAACAAAACTGTGCAGTTCTTATAAAGTTGGGAATTAATACTTTTGGAATTAAAGTCAACATCAATAATGATTTATCGGTAATATAACCGAACAAAACTTAAATCATTTAACTCTATTTGTGACTGATAAATAAATTTATATCCGGAAAGATTCAATATCGAATTTATCAAATTTCCGCCTACACTGATAGAAAAATGCATCTTCATATTGATGATGCCCTAACATCAGAATTGTGACATCAATGTTACTACAAATGGCTTTGTACAATTTTGTCATTTACGCGTCATCGATTTTATGACTATAGTGATGGCACATTTTGTGTATTATTAACATTATTTTCATGATAACAATGTATTAAAAAAAGCAAAAATTCCTATGTTCTATTTTTTTAAATTATTTAGTTAAATACAAAAAATGTTTAAAGTATTTATAATGATTACGAAAACAATATGGGGCATGGTGCTGGTGTCTTATTGTTGAGAGTTCTGATGTAAACAAAGGTCGTAATTCAACAAACGTGAAACAAACATATGTAACGGGTAAGTAAATAATAATATTCTCTTACTTTGACTTAAGTCAATTCCAATGACTTTGACTTAATGACAAATTGTCATTAAATTGATGCTAATGTGTCCTTTCTCCGATGTTACTTCGTCATCGCACTTAGGACATGTTCGTCATTTCTGTGATGCCGATGTGTCATCCCATTGATGACATAATTTAATTTTGACCCTGATAGCACTTTGGCCAAGTGATGTTAAGGTTGCCATCACAATGATGAATAGTGCCATGGGGTCTAAAACGAAGACTGATGTCAAAATACATCAGCGTTATGACGCCTTTTCTATCAGTGTAGTTCCTTACTCTTACGAATTTAAATTTTTACCTGATATATTAACCCTGCTGATTCTTAACCTAACTAATGCTTAAGCCTTACTCGAGCTTATATTAAATTTTCTTAAATCTTACTGAATCTTGACATAATTTATCTTTGCTTAACTTTCTTAAATCTACTTTTAATTAATTAAACTTAAATTTTGATCAACATTTAAATCATTTTGTTCCATCTTAATTTAATTTATATCAATTAATTTTTCTTTAATCGACGTTTTTTCCTAATATTATTGAAATTTAACGCAAATATGTTATTTCTTATGGATTAATATTTTGTATTGCTGGATCAAATCATATTATTGAGTTTTTATTTTTACAAATATGTACATTTATTACCACACCCAGCAAAAAATTAGACATTGCCAAAAGAACGGCTTTCCACATAATGACTTACCTTTTGGGTTGCCAAATTTTATCGCTTGATTATCAAACGCATTTCACTAGTTCATAAAAATATAAAGTAATACAAGAACTAACATTGTAAACTATACAAGAATGACTGAAAAATTTATACTGTAAAAGTAATTATAAAAATAAAATTGAACGAATATCTGTATTACCTACGTTAAATTCACTACTAACTTCTTTTAAGATTAAAAAAAAGAGAGGAAAGTAATCAATTCTGAGGCACTAATTATTTTAGTCTCATGCCTAGAAAAAATAATTATTATGGTAATCCAGTTGGAAGTCATTCTGCCTAAAACGCTTAATTCCAAACTCGATTAACATTTTAAAAATTTTTACACATTGACATTTGCTAACATACACAATTAACAACATTTTGAATATATAATCTAAATTGTTAGTAAGATAATTCAAAATCTACGATAACAAATTAAAATTTGGTGAGCTTAGAAGATTCATATTATAATTATTCCATATATTTTTTTTAATATATTTTTTAATTATCCTAAAATATTTTTAGTTGAAATTTTATTAATGTAGAATTTACATGTTGTTAACATAAAATGTTAACAACATTTGTAAAACAACACAGAAAAATTTTTTCAAAATTTTTTACTAATTAAAGCAATAATCAAAAATAAAATCAGTTTTAATTAAGAATTTAATCAAGTGAATTAAATGCTTAATCAAGTGAATTAAACGTTTAATCAATTAAATTAAATTAATAAAATTAATTGATACTATTAATTTGTTTACTGGTGCAAATTTAAATAATTTTTTAATTAATATTACAAATTTTTTGATTGAAATCTATTTTAATTTTTTCTGTGAACCCTTAATTTAATTTCAATTCAAAATTTTACACTACACTAAAAAAGCTGAAACAGAAATAAGAAGAGAGTCGGTTGTGTTTTTAATGAGCTCTGATTTATTTCAAAATTAAAAATAAATATTGTGTTTAAACTATAGTTTATATACACTAAAATATTCAAAATTAAATTCTCTAAAACAAACGACATTAAAGGCAGAAAAACAAAACAATGATAAGAAAAACAAGTAAAAACAATTAAAAATATTAATACAAGTAAAAGTTCTTTTGCAAATCAATACCTATAAATAAACGAAAGAAACCACCAAAAATTGCGCTGCTTGTAACGCTTACAAAAATTGAAAGTAAACCTACTTTTCGCCTCAAGGCAGCTACGCTTTTGTGCATGTAACGTACTACGTATAAATACACAGATTGTACTTTTTTGACAGCAAAAAAGCGAGAAACGCGTAACCTCCAGCTTAACACAACTCATAACACATTTTTTTCATTATTAGTTTATATTCAGGTATGTTCTAGGTTAAGACTCAAATTGAAAACGAAAAATTTTTTGAATCCGCATAATTCATAAATTGGTGTTCTCAAATCCGCATGTTTTTGTGTATTCGAAGTTTTGGTTCGAAAAACCTTTTGTTGAACCAAAGATCGCTCATTTGCCGCAGCAAGATAGCAATGTCTAATATTTTTAAAAAATCGTGAAAGCTGTAAAGATTCACAGGAAAAAATCGCTAACATGGCTAAAATTCTCGAAAAATTGCAAACTTTTTAAAAAACACTAAAATTTATTTATTAAATCTCTAAATGGGTTAAAAAAACAAAAAATCGGAAAATAACAAAAAAAAAAAAAAATTGCAAAAATAGCGAAAATTTTCAATATTTCAAACAAGCCATAAATTTGATTGAAAGTCCCTAAAACTATAACGAATGGCAAAATTTCGGTAAAATTTGCTAAATTCACGAAAGTTCGAACAAATTTGCTTACAGCAGCATGATAGAAATTTATTATAAATCTTTGAAGCTGTAAAGAATCAGAAAACTTACACGAACAAATCGTTTCTATCGCAAAAATGGCTAAAATTCGCGAAAAATTCCAAAATTTTAAACAAACCATTTCTTAATTTGGCTCTAAATAACTCTGTTACTGTAAATAGCAGTAGCAAAGTGGATAATTATTTTTTTGTAACGTTAATGCTTTTAAAGTTAATTTTTGTTCTTTGAAAAGAAAGTCAGCTACGATATTTCCTCCAAAGGTTTTTTTTTTTTTGAAAATTGCGCGTTTATTTTAAACCGAGTGAGGAATTAATCATTCCATGTGATAATTGTGATTTTGTGCGCGTTTTTTTTTTTTTTGATAGGTGATCTGATAGTGTTTGTGAGTTACTTTAAATATTAATAAGAGCTTAACGAATTCAAATTTAATAAGACCATAACAAAAAAGTTGGTGCTTAGTAGGAGAAGTTAAGTGCTTATAACATCTACTCCTGTTAAGTAATAAAAGTAGGTTTTATAAATTTAAGCTGCCACACGTGCCACCCTGTTAAGTAGAGCATTTTAAGTGACTTCATCTACAGTACATCACGGATAATTGCATCACGCCTAAGTAAGTTTCCCCTATCCATTCATTTCAAACGTACAAATTTTTCTCATAATTGCATCCCGCATAATTGTTTTACACTCATAAATGGGTCATATGTTGCGTAAAACAAATAAAATATCAAACCAAATTTCGCGCTGTTAATTGCACAAACGAATTTAAGTAATTTTGTTTTTCTTTGTGTTTGAACAAATAGACAATTGAGTGTTTTTTTCTTTGTCATACTTGTTGTATTTGATTTATGTGCTGTTTTTACAACACAATTGATTCAACGTGTAGTAAAATTTATATGAAAAACACTCAAAAAACTGAGTGAGATTTCTCACGTTTTAGTCGAAAAGTTTCTCGACTAGAGAGTTACAGATCATTTTAATATGAAAATATGAACAAGAAAAGAAAATTGGTCAGACAATCATAGAATTATTAATGTGCTGTTTTCACAACACAAGTGACTGAACGTGTAGTAAAATTTATATGGAAAACACTTAAATAACTGAGTGCTTTTCATATAAATTTTACTACACGTTCAGTCACTTGTGTTGTGAAAACAGCACATTAATTTAATTTTCCACATCTATGCTTATCTTATATTTCTATAAACAGAAATCGTGTTTAAAAACAGTGTCAAAAGATCGCATTTTTACCCGGTTTTGCTGTCAAATGTACTTGATTTTATTGCCACCTTTATGTTAAACAGCATAGGCTTGAAGTTCAATAAAAATTATTTTTTGTAAAAAAAAACGTGTAAACAAAAAGTACCAAAAGTATGAATTTTAATCCTATTTTGTGCCTCAAATGTACTTCATTTGTTTGTTGCCTTTGTGCCATAGAACAAAGGCATAAAGTTTTTTCAAAATTTTTAAAATATAATAAGGGTCCTCATGATGTCGCTTAAAATTGCCATTTGTGCAAATGCGCAAACTTACGAGTCTTGTTTCATGAAGCCCCTTTTTTTACTTTTGTGTAATTTTAAACAATTAATGCCAGTTTGTAAGAAACGTCAATACAAAAATAAATTAAAAATTAAAATTCAAAAATATAAAAATTTGTGTTTAAATTTGTGATTAATATGTATGAGAAATTTGCTTTTAAAAATGCTCAAAGAAAGCCAAAAGACCAATTTACTGAAATTATTGCTAGAATTTATTGTTTGTGATTTATAGACACTTGGATTTTTCATTGAAAACGACGTTAAAATCATTAAAAGATCTGTTTGTATAAATGCACAATTGAACAGCGCAAGTTTACGAGACAAAATTGTTGGGCAAATTTACCAAGTTTGTGTAAATGAATTCTCATACAATTTTTGACAGTTCATTTACGAGGGCGTAAAAATGCACAGTTTGCACAGATTACGAGACTTATAAACGATATCATGAGGACCCTTAATATTTTTTAAAAAAAGTTCCAAGAGTATAAATTTTTCCCCAGTTTTCCCTTACAATGTACTTTATTTGTTTGTTGTCATTATGTTAAAAACCTTAGGCTTCAAGGTTGAAAAAAACCTGCTTATAAAAGTTGAACCCTGCTTCGCACGATGAATGAACTTTATTTGTTTGCTGCCTTTAACGGGGGGGGGGGGTGCTTTAATACCATGGGAGATAAGGCCATGATGGCTTTATTGCTCAATTGAATGGGAGATAAATAAAATAGCCTGTTGGGTAGCCTAAATTATTTAAGTTTATAGATTTTCCTCTCTTAAGGGATCAGAGTAGGAAAAATCTATAAACGCAACAAATCTTTTACTTGCTCCTTAGAGCAAGTAGAAGTGGTTGCAGGGAAGGGAAAAAAGAGTAAAAGGGGGTGAGTAAGTCTTCAGAGGAGGTGGGGTGTTCCTGCTTATGCTTACCTTGGATGGTTGCCTTTTGAGAGGGAAACGCACTGTCTTCTCAGTTCACTTACACCAGATAAGTACAATTTATTGTTTAGGGTTTAGAGTTACAAATTCAATTATTTAATTTGCAAACGTTAGGAATTAATTGAATGTTGAAAATTCAAAATTCAATGTAATGTTGAAAATTCAAATTTACTTTAATTTAAGGTTGCAGAATTTACGGTTGAATAATTTAAGGTTATAGTTAAAGTTACCAAAAGGAGTGAGTAGCTGTCGTCTGTTGCCTTTGAAAGTGGTATGCGCACCCCCCCCCCCCCCCCCCTCCCCCTTTATCGTAAAAGGCATAGATTACAATTTTAAGCAAAACTATTTTGAAAAAGCTGGTTTTGTCGACTTTTCTTTGCTTAAAAATCGTTCTGCTAGATTTTTTTTTCAAAAGTTCGTCGATTCGACGAAGAGTAACCTTAATGTACCAAAATGAAGAGTAACCTTTCAGGGTTAAAGAATTTAATCGTTAATTATAATTATTAATTTTTTTGTGGGAACTTCCAGGACAACATTTCTTCATGACATAAAAACTATCGTAAAAGTTGTTATCGCCAATTTTTATGTTAATAGCAAATTAAATAAAATAAGGAAGTTATGGCATAAAAAGCTTTTTTCGGGAGTAGGATTTGTAAAATATGGACCGATTCCAATAAAATTTTAAAAGATTATTTTGGTTTCAATAAAATAAGTTTGGACCAAAACTAATCGAAGTACCAACATAAAAAGATGGTTTATGGGCACAAAAACCCTATTCCAGAAAAAGGCTTGTAAAGGGTCCACTCTTAAAAATTGGTCTGTAGATACTCACATATTTGAATTTCCCTCTAGTGGACAAGCCCAACAGCCATACCTTAATAAGAAGGGCGGAACATGGAACGTTTTCTTCAGCTTAGCTCCTACGCTGAAATGCCATACCTTTCTTTTTAATAAATAAAAAAAAGGAGATTAAACCACTAGAGTTTAAAAACAGATAAATTTTCATTACTTATTCACAAAAGCAGCCAACAGCGTTATTAAACTCTTTTTCGAAATCGGATTATCCCATTGCAAAGTGCTGCCGCCGCGCTATTTCATTGTAGCTAGAAAACGCCTTCCACCCCTGTTAAGGAGTGGTTGTAAATCAGTGCGTCAAGCGTTCTCTATCTGTCAAAAATTTAGCTATTTTGAAGTCAATCTAGAGGATTTATCTTCCTTCCAATTTCTATTTCCTGGTTTTTTTAAACCAACACGCCAAAACGCTCTTATTTAAATATGTCATATTAGCGTTAATTCCAGGGACTAAAAAACGTTACGCCTGATTCGTTTGTATAGGTTGGTCTCGGAAAAATCAACGGAAAAATGACGAAAAGAAAAAAACATAAAAACAAATGTACTTAAGACAAAGTCTTGGCAAAATGTACGAAAAATAGACGTAACGAAAAACCATGTAAATAAACAAAAAAATGGATAATCAATTACAGCAAATTTCGAGCCACCATTACCATTGGTTAAATACAGATGTTGCACTGTAGACTGGCAGGCGCCGCAGTGGTGCAAACTGTAGAACTGCAAACAATTCTGATGATGAGAATGTGTTTGTTCTTGAAACTAGTAAATTCGACCCGAGTTCAATCCCGTGTCCAATGTCAGAAATAAAATTATCAAAAAAAATGTTAATTAATTTCATGTTGTAAATTTCTTCCTTCACTTAAAATAATTTAATGAAAACTAATTTCAACGATCTTAAAATACTAAAAACTTCAATTAACTGTTCAATGAAAAATCACAATAGTTTAGACAAATTTCATTTGAATTGAATTGAATTTCATTTGTCCAATGTGATCATTTTCCATTAGTTTGTTTCTTTCCCATTTTGTACAGGTTTTGTCACAGTGGACTCACTCCAAGTCATTTTTTTTTAAATCTTTAAATTGCTAAATTAAATGATTAATAAAATATTCAACTTAGATAACATTTATTAATTTTTCATACAAATTTTTAAAATTAAATTAAAATAGACTTCTTCTTAGTTTTTTTTATCGCATACGATACGCCGAGTGATGTATAATTAATGCACACTGAAATTATCCTCTAACAGCAAAATAATTGCCCGAGTCCATCTTTTGTTTAATGCTTGCATTATTTCTTCTGTGGAGCAAAGCCAGAACTAGGAATAGCCCAACAATTGTTAAAAGTTTCATTTTGAATTTATTTTTTATTTTTCTTTTTCGTCAATTCCGAAATGTAGCTTGTTGAAATCTTAAACTCGACTATAAATTTTTTGCTAAAGGCAACCTATTTAAAACAACCAAAACAAACACGTGTTTTGGATTAAACAAATTAAAATAAAATTTTTGTTTGGATAGTTGTTTAAATAACAGTTAAGCAGTTAACAGTTGTTTGTACATATTATTATTTACTTTTCATACCCTCCACCGCTAGTTGTGAATGAGGGAAACTAAGTTTGTCATTCCGTGTGAAATTTTTTTAATATTCATCCAAGATATTCTGAGTCTTTGTGGAATTCTACGTCGATTCAGCAATGTCCATCTGTTGAATCACTCTTTTTCGAAGGACCGTAAAGAAAGAACAGTATTGGTCTCCAAGTCAGTTTGGAATGTTTGGAAAGAGAAGTGTATCCAAATGTGGAAAAGGGTGGTTGTTGTAACATGATATTTCTTTTAGAAAAACTACCATAAATTGATGATGGAGCGCACCGATTGTTATTACATTTTGCATTTAAATAGATTTCGTGGTGACTGGTCTATAATTTACCATACACTCCTAGAAAAATGCATCTTCATATTAATGATGCCCTAACATCAGAATTTTAATAAAAATGTTATAACAAACAGATGGCATCAATGAGGTAAAAACTGTCATCATGTCAATGAAATATAAAACTTTGTCACATTTTATGCGTCATCTTTGCTATGACTACAGTGACATCAACTATTTTTATATTTAAAAAGTAAAAAAGAAGCGAAAATTCCCATATCCTATTTGCTTAAATTATTTAGTAAAGTTTATTCTTCTTTATTAATAACTGAGCTTAAGGTCACTTTTATTTCAAATTAAATAAATTTTATAAATATAAAATCCTGAAGAAGATTTCCAAGTGATATCGAATTATCGATATAACAAATAAACGAACTATTTGAAATAAAAGTCACCTCAAGCTCAGTTATTATTAAAGAAGAATACTATTTAAAAAAGGTCGAAGAAATTAGAATAAAATTATTAGTTAAGTTTATCAAATTTTCAAAGTAGAATGATATTGAAACCCATATCAGGCATGCTGCTTGGGTCGTGTTATCAGTGTTGGGCAAAATACATGGTTTGCGGTATTTTAAATACAAAATACAAAATACTTCCACGTCATGTACATGTATGTATTTAAAATACGAAAGACACCATTTTTATTCAAACCAAAAAATACATTAGATAAAACTAATTAACAAAAAAATGGTTTTCTTTAATAAATGTCAGATTTTTCAATGTAGCATCATACAAACAGTTTCTTGTTGGTGAATAAATGAAACCTGCTGAAGAAAATAATCTTTCTACAGGTCCTGATGAGATCAAACTTGTATTTAATTCTATGAATCCTATTTTTATATTTGGATAGCTGACAAGAGGAATAATGTCTTTGCTCTTGTCACTGAGGAAACTGACAAATTCCAACTCCAAATTTGATGTCCTAGATTCATCATCATTCCTATCGACGAAAACAACAAAATCATCGCCTTCTTTACTGCTGCTTCAACTTCTGATATTTCCATAATCTGATAGTTGCGTTTTTTAGCGATTCTAGTTTTTGGTAGATCAAAATGAAAACAACCATCAATAAACTGACAAAATATATTTTGTAAAGTATGTTTTTAAAATACAAAATACTCCCATTTTTTTATGTATTTAAAATAAAAACTACCTCTATTTATTGAATGTATTTAAAATACATAATACTTGCACGTGATATGTTTAAAATACAAATTCAGAGTTTTTCTGTAAACGAAGGGCGGAATACAACAAAAGTGAAACAAACATATCCAAAGGATAAGAAAATGATAATATTCTCTCACTTTGACTTAAGTCCAATCCCTAATGAGTGCTGACTCCGATTCGTAATTTCTGTGATGCCGATGTGTCATCCCAGCAATGACATAATTTAAATTTTAAACCTGATGCCTGAAGTGATGTTAAGGCTGACATCACAATGATGAAAAGTGTCATGGGGTCAAAATCGAAGACACTATGACAAGTGTCTGCACTGATGTCAAAATGCATAATCGTTATATAAAGCGCACTCTCGGAAAACACTTTAGTGTCAATGTGTTATTGTACTTGATAATACACTACCGTATTTCGTGAAGAATGGTCCATAATTTACCAGAGCTCCCATATAGAACCCACAGTGGGAAATCATTAAAATGCGATTCCAACCGTAGCAAATTTAGCAATATTGTGGTAAAATTTGCTGATCTGTTAGTGTTTGTGAGTTACTTTAAAAATTTAAACCATATTTAAAAAGACCATAGCAAAAAAGTTGGTGCTAAGTAGGGGAGGTTAAGTGCTTATAACATCTACTCCTCTTAATTGGCAAAGTTAATTTTTACAAATTGCAGCTGCCACACGTGCCACCCTGGTAAGCTGAGAATTTTTGGTGGCTTCATCTACAGTACTTCACGGATAAGTGCATCAAACTTAAGTATTTAAAAATAATTAGGCAATTGACAAAGTGTTCTATTCAGGTATGTGATGAAATTCGATCGATTTAAAAAGTAAATCGTTTTTTCAAATCGGCTTACCTGTGATAGATTTCGATCGATTTCATGTTCTACGATTGTTTCGTTTCCACATATCACAACTTTTTATTGCAACATGTGAATGACATTTGTAAAATATTTAAATAAAATTTTATTTTTATCAACATCATTTTATAAATTTAATTAAGAAAAAATTGCTTTAAATTGATGTAAATATTATTTTATATCTTCATCCTTTCCTTGAAATTTTCTGGCAGATCTCTTAAGCTACGGTCACACTTGTCAAATATTTGACGAAAAAAACGGGACCAACAAGCAAACTAAATAATCATTTCCTTTAATTGCAATATTTATTTTGATTATACAACCACATCTTACAAAAAATAGTTTTTCGCTATGTTGAGTAGTTTAATTAGTTTATTTTGTGATATTAAGACCATTTTGAATCTCACTAACTATTAACAAAAGTAGGGGTTACGCTTATTTGATCAAATATTTTATAAGTGTGACCGTAGCTTTAGATGTACTTGGGATGTTATAGACATATTTGGATTTCTTTTGCCAAGTAAGTTTTCGGTCTTAATGGATCATCAGTTAAACCAAGCTTTTATTGCCGTTGGAATTTTATTCCAACCTCGTTTTTTGAATTTTTTTTTTTTTAGTTAACGAATTTTACAATTGTTAGAGGGTCACTTCAAATGGAGCTTCTAGCAACAACAAAAATCAATAAACATACTTATATTAATGTTAATAGTGAATATATATAAATAAATAAAATCAATTTAAAAACATTATAAGGATTCAACAAAATTTCTGAACATTGCTCTATCTTGAGCTGAGCTTCTTATTTGTGGTCAGGATACTCTCCTACTCCCAAGTTCAGCTTCAACCGATCTACGCCATGTGTCACGTGAGGTCGTCCTCTATTTCTAAAGCCTTGTGGATTCCATTATGAGTTTTTCTTTTCCCGGACTTTTTAATTTCCCGGGAAAGCGGGATTTCTTTTTCAATTTCCCGGGATCCCAGGAATTCCCGCTCAATAAAAATCAATGCAAAATTTAATTTAATTTAATTTATTAAAATAAATAACATTTCCTGAGATCAACTAAATAAGTTTATAAATGCATTCCACTTGATTATTTCTGTGGCTAAAAGGTAAAACTGCCTAATGGGGAAGTTATAACTAAATGACTTTTCGGTTATCTTTTTTAAAAGTGCAATAACATTTGGAATAATTAAAACTTCCGATCTGTGATACCAGGAGTGTTTAGGAAAAAAACTTAAAAAACTATAAACGTAGAGAACGGATGATTATATTTAACTCGGAGTAAATTTCCAAAAACCCCCTTTAAAGTTTTAAATTGTTTTCCCAACAAACCAAACAAATAGACTTAAGCACTTATTGCCACAGAATTAATTCAAAGCCGACAGCATTTACATAAAACCAAGAAAGGTTAATTATTTAAAGAAATTATTAGAAAATATTTCTTTTAAAATAGGATTTAAGCTCAAAATAAGCATTTATAGAATCGTTTGAAAGCCTTTTTCTAATTTTTATCAAGATGATTTCAATGAAAAAACACATTTTCTTTCTATGGATATTTATCTTTATAGCCAAATGAACATTTTATAATCTCTAGACACTTAAAGTTTTATTAGCACCATCCTTTAAAACTTGTAATTCCTCTTAAAAAAATTTTTTTTCTTTGAATCGAATAAGCGTTTTCTTTATTAATAACTTTTACTATCTATCACCTCTTACAGAAACTAATCCGAAAATTTTTTTGCAGCTGCTCTGCATATAAAATCATCAAATTTTTTGAAGCAAGTGGGAACAAGTTTTTTCGTTTTTATAAATTAAATATGGGTTTTTTAACAAATTAAAAATTCCGAGCATTAAACATTTCCTTACTTATCGGGTCTATTTCATTTCAGAACATATTATTATTATATCATCAAAAGATTTTGTTATTCGTGCTTAATTCCCAGTTTTTTTATTGATAAAAACACTTTATTGTTGATGGGATAAGCTATTCCTATGCTATTCCTTTGTATTCCCAAAAATTGAAATTACTTTTTGATAATTATTATATCAGCAGCAAAGTTGACATAATTAAATTAAAAAAATTTCCTGGAATTTTTCTGAGGTGAAAATGTGCCTCATCACTGAATCACGAAGTGCACGATATGCATTTTGATTTGAACGCCCGTTTCCATCATAAGCCTGAATAACTTTAACGCGTTGCTCGATTGTGTATCACTCCATGATTCAAATTCAGTTAGTCTGAAATTGAGAAATGACAAATCAAATGCAGAAAAAAAACTTGACGTTTACCTTTGTTCACAATGGGAGCAACAATTTCGTTTTTTCTTCTATCCTATTTTTCCCCAAAGTATTTCATAAATTTTCCTTTGATTTTTCGAACAAAAATTTAAATAAAGTATTTTTAAAAACGTTGAGTCAACTTCAGCAACAATTTGTATGAAATTAAAAATGCCGTCTATAATAATTTTATTTAGTTTTGAATGAAAATTTCAACAAAATGTTTTAAAAAATAATAATAAACAAGTTATATTGTTGTGGGCAAAATTTACAAACTGTTTTCGAATGAAAAATG
The DNA here is from genome assembly GCA_949318255.1 of Pollenia labialis. NCBI lineage: Eukaryota > Metazoa > Arthropoda > Insecta > Diptera > Polleniidae > Pollenia > Pollenia labialis. The sequence goes on along the minus strand of OX439140.1, from coordinate 137,178,822 downwards.
TGTGAGTTTGTGAAAAAAATTGTTGCTGTATTTTGAACACCAGTGAAAATTTTGCTTCCCATTGTGTGAGTTTGTGAAAAAAATTGTTGCTGTATTTTGAACACCAGTGAAAATTTTGCTTCCCATTGTGAACGAAGCTTTAAGAGTTAAGCTCGTTTTAGATTTTGTGTTTTTTTTTTCTTAAAAAAATCAAATTTCTATAAATATTTTTTTAAACATTTTATATTAATTTTATAATTTAAATAAATATCAACACGCTTTTATAAAAATTGAAAATGAGAAAAGCATTTTAAATGTTTATCATGAAATACAACCTTTCTCACATTCTTTTAAATTCTTTAGTTTTTTCGTTTAAGCGTGACTGTTTTTTAATCTAGATTATCTGTCTATACATACATACATACACACATACATACATACATACATACATACTTATAAACATATTAATATGCAATAAATTAAAATAAGTCTTTCAGATTTGTTTTAGCTTCTAATTTAGTTCAAAACATAAAAATTCTTTTGTTTAAAATATTAGGCTTTTATTTATTTTTCAGATTTTTAATTTATTTGAACGTCCAAAATTATACAACTTATTATTTAAATAACAATTGGGAGAAGCCCATTTTTCTATGCCGGCTATTTTAACTTAAATATAATAAAAAATTGAAAGAATTAAAAATTTTAATTAAGGCAGAAATCGTATTTAAATAGACAAGCTGTCTACTTTAGATTGATTTAAAATAAACTACTTTTTTATTGCTTTAATTAATTAAATCTGACACATTGTTTGATTGTTTTTTATGACTTAAGAAACAAAAGAATTATTCTATTTTATATGCAATTGATTGACATAACCCTGATAGATTTTGTAGCAAACGAGTTACATTGAAGACATAAAAGTTTAGACGATAAAGCCCGACCGTTCTATACCTTACAGCACAGTATTTACAGAAAATTTTCTGGGACTTATTCAAAAAAGAGTTTTGTGTTATTAAAGTTATTTAGATATCTAAAATGTCTTAAAGTGATTTAAGCGTTAATATGGGTCAAGTCTAGGCCTCCCAATACGAAATTCGCTAAAATATAGTAACTATTATATAATTTACTGATGACAAATTTTAAAGCAACACAAAGATTAACAAGGAAATAATGGGCCTCAAAAAGCCATATTTTGGTATTTGTGAAGGACCTCTGGTTCAATACTTCTGTAAGATGATCTTTGTTGCAGTATAATATTTATTATGAAGTAAAAGGCACGAATATTCTATTTCGGAAAAAAGTTTCTCCTAAACACGTACAATTATTGACCGATTGTCTCTTTGTGCTAGAGTTTTTCTTTTCCCGGACTTTTACATTTCCCGGGAAAGCGGGATTTATTTTTCAATTTCCCGGAATCCCGGGAATTCCCGCTCAATACAATTCGATGCAAAATATTATTTGATTTAATTTATTTGAAAAAATAACATTTCCTGCAATCAATTAAATTAGTTTATAAATGCATTCAACTTTTTTATTTCTGTGGCTAAAAGGTAAAACTGCCTAATGGCACCTTAAGATCTTCATGTACAAAAGTACATATGGGCAAAACTTTAATTATTTTGTAGGATTTTTAAGGAAGTTTTAGCAAAATAACTTTTTGGTTACCTTTTTTCAATGTCCAATAACATCTGGAATAATAAAAACTTCCGATCTGTGATACCAGGAGTCTTATGGAATAACAACATAAAAAACTATAACCGCAAAGAATTGATGATTATATTAAATTCGGAGTAAATTTTAAAAAGCCACCTTTAATGTTTTTTATTGTTCTCCTATAAAACTAAACAAATAGACTTAAGCACTTATTGCCACAGACTTAATTCAAAACTAACAGCATTAATATATTCTGGGTCATTAAACAAATTAAAAATTCTGTAAATTTTTACTCTTCTTCCTTCGAAATTTCAGAGCGTTAAACTTTGCCTTACTTATCGGTTATGAATTTCAATCTCTTTGGCGTTTGGCAAAATTACTTATGTCAGAAACTGTTGTTTTTCGTTATGTTAAACTGAAAAATATTTATTACAATAAAAGTTGGTTTTTTAATTCGAACTTTTCTTAATGGAATCTCAATAGAAATTAATAATCAAGCTCGAGGTCATAGGGTTTTTTAATAAATGTTTTTTGTACAATCATCATGACGATGGTAGTAAACACTTCATAACTAATAAGAAAAAATTTTTTGTGTGATATATTTTTTATTACAAAATTAACTATCCCTGATGATGATATTCAATAAATATCGAAATATTGGAGTAATTTAAATAAATAATATAAACAACATTTATTAAAAAACCCTATGACCTCGAGCTTGATTATTTATTTCTATTGAAATATTTATTACAACTTGTTAACAAGTATATCAGCAGTAAAGTTGCCATAATTAAATTAAAGAAATCCCGGGAATTCGAGTTCAAATTTCCCGGGATTTTTTTCCCGAAAAATGTGCGGGTGAAGTCCCGTATGAAAATCAATACTTTGCGCACAAAGTTTACTTGGATCGACAACCATTCAGCCAGCCGGACGAACGGACATCATTGAATCGACTCGGAAATTGATTCTTAGTAGATTGGAGTATTTCAGGGTGGGTCTAGAACAAATATGTTTATGTGTTACACACATCAGCACAAACGCATAATACCCATTTTGCTATGCTGTTGCAGCTATAAAAAAAATGTTAAACCATTATACAACAACAACAGTAATATTAGTAGTCTGGGACCAAATAAGGGCAATAGATATCGATCGAAATTCCCATTTAACTTATTTTGTAATTTCGATTGATATCGAATGCCATGATTTGACCCCAGGTCTGTTAGATATAGCGATTTCTCCCCAAACGTGCCGATTCTCCATTTGGCGATAATGCGCTCAATAAAATAGTTGGCGGTTTTGTTGGCTATTTTTTAACGGCCATTAATTTGTAAAAGTAATTTTTTTATATTATTGTATTTTTATGTATGAAATTTAATGATTTCCTTAATTATGAGTGTAGATATTTCAAGCTTACGAAGTTTTTTATTATAAAATTTGGCAATTTATCATCACAAACAAAATTCATTGTTGTTAAAGGTATTTTAAAGATTTAAGCGATTTTCTTTTATTTTTCTAAGATGTTTGGCAGTTTACGACTTTAAAATTAAATTTCTTAAATTTCTTTAAAATAAAAAAAAAAATTTTGTACTAAAACTGAACATAATTGACTTGTGGCGATTTTAAACATACGCGGTGCGTATTACGCACCGGTTGTGGTTGGGAAGATACGCAGTTGTACAGCAAATGGCACCGAAAAACAAGTAACGGGTGGTTAATTTTAAGGGCCGATGTTGAATGTGAACCACACCAAAACGTCAGGTTTTTTTCCGCATTTCATTTGACATTTCTCAATTTCAGTCCAATTCAATTTGAACCATGGAAAGATACACAATCTAGCAATGCGTTAAAGTTATTCAGGCTTATTATGAAAATGAGCGTGCAAATCAAAATATCAATTTAATCGTCCAAATGTGCGTACAATCGGAAAAATCGTGGAAAAATTTGAGCAAACCAGGTCGGTAGATGTGAAAACACCAGTGTAAACTCTTACAGCTCGTACTGCAGAAAATAATTCTGCTGTTCGCGATAGTGTGCTGAAGAGCCTTCCACCGTCGTCGTCGTTGGTGAAAATTTTTCATAAAGACTTGCATTTACACGTTAACAAGGTGTAATTGACTCAATAACTAAAGCCTCTTGACCATTCCAAACGTCGTCAATAGTCAGAATGGTGGCAAGAAATGGCAACAGTGGAAGAAATTCATCTTGAGTGGTGAGGCACATTTCCACCTCAGTGGATTCGTCAATAAGCAGAATTGTCACATTTGGGTGAATGATAATCCAATGCACCCACAAAAAGTGACTATTTGGAGCGGTTTATGGGCTGCCGTCATCATCGGGCCGTATTTTTTTTTGCAAAATGAGGCCGATCAGTCAGTTACTGTGAAGGGTGTTCGCTGTCGTGAGATGATATCGAACTTTTCATGGCCTGAATTGGAAGATATGGATGTGTACGATGTGTGGTTTTAACAGGACGGTGCCACGTGCCACACAGCTAACTAAGCAATGGCTCTTTTGCGGGACAAATTCAATGGTTGTGTTATCTCAGGGGGTGGCGATGTCAATTGACCGCCAAGATCATGTCATTTGACACCGTTGAACTTCTTTCTTTGGGGTTATTTAAAAGAAAAGGTGTACGTCGATAAGCCAGCAACAATGAGCTAAAGGATGCTATAATTCGGCACATTAACGGCCACTAACCTCAATTATTAGTGCCTTAGTGTCATCGAAAATTAGGACCATCGGATGGAGGTGTGCCGACGAAGTCACGGCGGCCATTTGGCCGATGTTTTGTTCCATACATAATTCAACCATACCAATATTGTCGTAGTAAAAAGAAATGACAATAATTTCCAAAATAATTTGTGTTTTATTCAAAATCAATATCGGCCCTTAAAATTTAACCACCCTTTACTTCGAGAACCTTATCCAATTTTTTTTATCCGCTGAATAAAGCGCTTACTGTGTCAAAAACGTATTTCTTTCAAAGTGGGAACTCGCCATATAAAATGCAGATCTTTCGTTTACATTACTCCCTTGCAAACCTGCTGCGTTGAAAGCGCCTACTTTTATTGGAAGGTTATAAATACTTAGCAGTATATCGTTACCTAAACCGCAAAAGACCCTATCTAGCAAAAAAAAACTATTAAAAAATATTAAATTGATAAAAATAAAAATAAAAAAATTCTAGTTCAGTTTACAGGCACATTATAAAATTTATCAAAATCGGTTTTTTCATAAGCCAGTTCACAAATCAAATTTATAGTCTCCAAGAAAATTTTGTTTGCGTCACCGTCTAATTTTTCTTTCCTGCTTTTACATTTATGGAACCTTATTTAATACAAATTAAATTCTTTAAGTACACTTGCAAAGTTACCATGAGCATAAATCTGCTGTAAGCTTTTAAGTCACTTTTTTGGCTTGGAATAAACAAAAACCATTTATCTGTCAAATAGAATCCAAAAATCTACTATTTGTAAGTTGTTTAAAAGGCCCTAAATAATTGCTATCAGAAAGCATTTGAAGACACAGTTTAGTCAATACAATCATAACATTTTTGAGTGTTTAATATCTTGGATTGTGCGAAAACATACTTATAAGAAAAAAATATTATTGTAGCTACAATTCGCTTTTTTGCAATGAAAGTTGAGACACCACTTAATTTTGTTCTAAGAACTTAATGGTTGGCAGATTAATGATTCAAATTGGAGGTTTTGGGACATTTGATTAATTATAATTTCAGAGTTGTTATGACAATATCAATTAGTGTCTATGAGTGATTAAAAATAAATAACAAAAACATGTACATATGTATGTAGATGAATAAGAAATTATATAAGCGTTTCTTTTTATATGTTTATTAAATTAATTGAATATTTCAAGAAATAAAACAATAATTTTATGTAATTTTTGAATTTTTTTAATGTAACAATTTGAAGTTATAAATAAAATGTTATTTTTTTTTAATAATGACACTGGGCGGCAAAAAAACAAAAAAAAATTGTTGGTAGAAAGTACTTTTTTATATGACTTTAATTGACTTAGGTTAGGTTAGGTTAGGTTAAATGGGCAGCCGTCACGAAGACGACTCACTTGGGTCCTTATAACGGTCCCTTAGTAATACCCCTAGCCAGTGACAGGAGTCAGCCAGTATCCACCAGACTATTCCCCAGAGGTCACTACAGCCTCGAACCACCCCGACTCCATGAAGAACAGGGAGTTCGATTTCAGTCCCACATTGTGCATATCGTCCAGACATGGCAATTCTGGTCTCCCAAAATGCCTAAACCTAATGCCCCTGACCGGGGCATTGGCAGAGAAAGTGAAACACCGTCACCTCCTCCTCCCCATCATGACAACTCCTACAGTAATCATAATACGTAAGACCCATCCTCCTAGAATGAGTCCCCATCACCCAGTGACCTGTAATGACCGATATTACTGTCCTCATCCTGTCCCTGCCTAGACTGAGTAGTACGCTTGTTCTCGCCTCGTCATAGCCAGGCCATAGGGCCCTGGCCATCAAGCAGGTATGCTCCCCCTTCCATCTCCCCTGGGAACACAAAATTTTCAATTAATAAGATTTTATTTGTCGTGCTTAATTCCCACTTTTTATTCTTGCTAAAACCACTGAAATTTATTTTTGATGGGATAAGGTATGCGCATTTAACTGGTTGCTTAGGCCAGATCGTCAGGAAACTTCATCCAAAGATTTTAGAATACTAAAGATATCATACAAATAAAACTGTTAAGCGAATAGGAATTATAAGCACCAGTTTAACTTGCTTAAACAAAAACAACAACAATAAACAGTGAGTTTATCTTTTCTTACATTCCCCACTACAATTGGTGGGAATTCTCCCAACATTATTTTTTGGATAAGTGAAGTGACTGTGAGTTAGTTTAAAAATAAATAAAACCTAAAGTAAGCCAAATTTAAAGAGACCATAACAAAAAAGGTGTGGCTAGGGGAGGTAAAGTGATAATTATATCTAGTACTGTTAAGTATCAAAAGTAAGTATAATACATTTCAGCTGCCACCACCTGATGCCACCACCTGCTGTCACCCCAGTAACCAAATAATCTTAGTGACTTCATATTTATTTATAAGATTAGCGTGACTGACTGTGGGATCATCGCCCAGCCCAAACAACTTAAGCCAGTAACTTAAAATTTTGTCTGTAGACTCCCCACTCAATGTGTAAATAAATTCAATTCATAAGGGGTTGGAAATGGGTAAAACCGGGTAAAATCAGTAACATTATATCACGATATCTAACAGAGGTAGACGTTAAATTCAAAGAATATCATTATTGAATCGAAAATGAAATTGTCATGTGTCTTGTACTTTTATGAAATTTTCACATTTTGGGTATAAAAAAAGGCCAAAAATATTATGTTGGTACTTTTTTGGTAAACAATTTATCTTCTTAAGTAATAAAGATAAAAATAAAATTTAAATTGTGTTCTCTTCTCGTTAAAAGCTCGCATACAAATTTTGGTACCTTTTGGAATTTTGAATATATCGTTGGTACTTTTTTCTATAAAGCTACTTTTATTTTTATACTGAATATATGCCCAATATTTGGATGCTAAATTTCAGTTATTTACTGAAAAAAAATAAGGAAGCCTTGAGGTTTGACCGTAATTGACCAGTTCGCACACTAGTCCACGTCTGAGTTATGTAAAGATATTTACATATTATATTATAACCATATATGATCATATCTATTTTTATTTGCTCAGGCAGGAAAAGGATGGGAACAGGAGATGAGCATACATATATAGATATTCTACAAACTACTAATACAATCGCTACAAATGATCATATTTTATTACAACTCCAAAGCCCTTATTTAATTTTGTTCAATACTTCTGGGTCGTCAATGATTACCTGGCCAACCCCTGTGTGTACGTGTCCAGAATTTTACCTACTGATCACACATGCTTTTCTTAAGTTTGATACCAAGTTAAGTTATGGATTTTTGGCCGGAATTGACCACTGCTTCTGTTTTATGCTTTGCTTTTTATGTTTTAAAGAAAAATAAAAATTTTTGTGACCTTTCATGAACCTCCCAAGTTCGTTAATAGTATTTTATAAAAAGTGAAAACTATTGTTTTCTGGCGCATTCGCGAATTTTCTAAATTTATTTTACTGCTTACTGCTGTGTATTGAGTTGTTGTCATTTTATTTTGCTTTAACTACTGCTTTTCACGTCCTACTGTCTTACGTCAATGAAGCAAAGCAAAAGTGAAATTTATTTTGTACATTTGTGTATGATGAATTTGCAGCATTCGCCAAACAGAGGCCTGTAGAGCAAAACAATACTTAATTTAATGTGAATTTTGCAAAATGACTGCTTAAATCTCAGAAACCAGTGTTATTGTTATTTCACTTTTAAGTAAGTGGTTGTAATCAAAATATTTGTTTAAATTAAAATTGTTGGATAATTTGAATTTAATTTCTAGCCACGTATGTTTGCTGAAACGCAAATCAATTTTTTTTTAAAGTTTTGTAATAAATGCGATTTAAATGAAAGTACTTTTTTTGGTAACATCTAATATTGAAGTTTTACTACAATATTTGGTCTAATTTTAAATATTTTTTTACTATAAAAACTTTAAGTCTTTTGGGATCAATTATCATTGCAGTGTTAAACGTGTAGTATTGAATAGTTAATTTCATATTTTTAAACTTGAACTTCTTCGAATCGCTAACAAAATGTTTAAATTTGTAAGTATCTCTTTGGTGTTATTTTTCACATATATTTAGTAAAAAAAATATTTAATTAAAACAAGGTTGCTATATTTGCCGGATTCTTTGCTTATGTTGCTGCTGGATTAGTCCATCCAACAGCTTTTGCCGCTGCTCCAGCTCCAATAGCTTATAATAATGCTCCTTTGTATGCTGCTGGCGGTAGCCAACAAGTTGATGTTCGGCAAAACTATGATGGTACCTTCTCTTCTTATGCTACCAACCCTTTTGCGTTCGCTGCTCCCTACAGTAGCCGCTATGTAGCCGGCTCTCCAGCTAACTTTGTTACATCATTGGCTGCTGGTCAAGCTGCTTATGCCTTTCCTGCTAGTGTTGCTTCTTCTTTGGTTGCTGCTCCTGGTACTTATCCTTCTCCTTATGCTTCTCCGTATGCTGCTCATTTGGCCGCTGCTGCTTACAATGCTTATGCCAATGCCTATGCTGCCTCTCCTGTTTCAGCTCCAGTTGGTTAAGTCTATTGCCAAAAAGATTGTGTTAAATTTTGTAAATAATTTTTTTATTTATCTATGAGAATAATTTTAATAAAATATTTATTTATTAACTAAAAAATTGTGGTTTATGTACAAGATCATAAAATCAAAGGGGCTCCATAAATTTTGACATTAATTAGGAAAACAAGTTCTACTATTTGCAAAGCTCTCTAAATATTTTGCCATTTGCAGAATAATGTAACATGCGTTGTACTTAAAATACATACATTTTTTTCCAAAATTGCAGCGCGGTTCTATTACAGTTTAATCAACAGATTACCGCAGAAAGAACATATCGCTTCCTTACTGCATCTACACTTAGAGAAAACAAAATTTTCCCTATGGTTGCCGGCGACTATAATTTGGTTAAAGTCAACATAATATGCTTAAAAATGTTTCTTTTAAAATAGTTTCTTTTAAGGAAAATGTGTTTTTTCTGCGTGCAGATAGAGTCTTGAAAGAAATTTATAAGTACACACAGAAAACAAATTGGTTGGAAAACGGTTGCAGTAATAAAATATTGATCAAGAAATATAATTTATTATTGTAACTATTAAAAATGTATAGTTCTAACTGATTTTTAATTCTGTTGATTTTTAAAACGTTATTCTAACTGAAATTTGTTTCCTTCAATTCTTTTATTAGTTATGATAACTTATTTTATTTAGTTCTAAAAATTAATACAAATGGTTAGAAGCACAACCGAATTTAATACAGGGCAATACTGAATATTGGTCTTTGAAATTAATAATTTGCTTTCGTCAACAAATTTTGTAATAAAAATGTTAATTCATTTATTGCAGCTAATTATCGATTGCTAGTACAGTTTCAATTCGAGTACAACAAATGAAAATATAATTATTTGGTATTCACAACCAAAAAAAAGCTATGTGTCCCAATTGTTTACTAAATGTTCTGTCAAAACATTAAATATAATAAAATAATTTTAATTTTATATTAAAATAAATAAGTTTGCGTTAAAAAAAGAAGAAAATGTGCAAAAACTTAATAAATAGGGGTAAGTAATTTAAGTATTTTTATAATTATGTTATGCACGTACATATTTATGTATGTATGTATTGTATTTCTTATAAATACATACATATATATACCCAGCTAGCATTTTCAATCGAAAGAATCTGCTGGAATTCTCATGAAGAGCATTAATCGTCGACAAGCGCAATTTTTAATCGTAAAAGATTCCTCGCACGGGAGATACTGTTACACAAGCTGATTCCTCTGCGAGATATTTTACAACACAGCGAAAGACGCTCATATCACAGTGCAAAAAAAATCGGGTCATTGCTGCCAGCCTCAACACTTGCAACGCGAAATGAAACTAGAATACCGGTAGAGCAAATCTGCCAAAGGATTTTGAAAAGTTAGCTTGGGCCCTGAATAATGGGCCCTAAAGTTTTTGAAATTTTTGAAAAGGCGATTGGTATATGTCAAAAAAATATACTAAATGTACTTCTGAGCTAAAAAAAATACTTTCAGATGTCTTTAGTAAAATCGTATGGCGATTCTTTTCTTAGGATATATTAACCCTATAACACTAATTTTAAGGTGTCTTTTTGTCCTTTTTTAACTTCCCAACAAAAGTATACTTAAACGGCACTTTAGAGGGTTAAAAAGTTCCACGAATATTTTCTACATCAAATTTTAATAGTTGTCTTTTAAGACAGAAAGTTCGTGCAATGTATGTAAAACGGATTTTCGAAATTCTTGGCCTTGAAATTTTTGAGTTTCATGAAACCCCGTTTTACATTAATTGCATGAACTTTTGGTCTTAAAAGACCACTCGTAAAATTTGATGTAGAAAATATTCGTGTAACTTTTTAACCCTCTAAAGTGCCAATTTAGTATACTTTTGTTGGGAAGTTAAAAAAGGACAAAAATTACCCCTTAAAATTAGTGTTAGAGGGTTAATATATCCTAACAATAGAATCGCCATACGATTTTACTGAAGACATCTGAAATTATTTTTTTAGCTCAGAAGTACATTTAGAGTATTTTTTTTGACTTATACCAAACGCCTTTTCAAAAAATTCAAAAATTTTAGGGGCCCATATTTCAGGAACCCTAGCTAACTTTTCAAACCCCTTTGGCAGATTTGCTGTACCAATATTCTAGTTTCGTTTCGCGTTGCAAGTATTGAGGCTGTTTTTTTTTTGTTGCACAGTGTATTGATCGTACCCGAATTCGTTGGAGGTTTCTGTAAAGATTTTCTAATGAGGGTGTCAGACATCAACAATCTTATGAAACTCTTGCAGGAATTCCCTTACAACTTTTAGAAAGCTTACACACATAACAGAGCCACCTAAACAAGAGCATCAAGCTTCTTTTGCATACAATTTATACGAAACAAACGTTAGATCAGGAATTCAACAACAATCCTGTTGGAAAATCTTATTTGACAGATCCTTACGTCGGCTGGTTTAAATAAAATTGTATGAACTAGTGAATTTACATGTTTTAAAAACGCTCTTATTTAGGTAGCTCACTAATTGTTATATGAATCATAAGGAGAGTCGTAAAAGGTTCATTCCAAGATTAAAAGACAAGTGTGTCAGAAAATGTATAAAAAACTAATAAATAAAAAATTTAGAAGTTTTTATTATTGTTACTGATCAGATAATCATCAGAAGATTCTTTGAGGAGTTAGACAATCGTCTAACAAACATCCGATGCTATCCGGGCAATATCTTAGACATACTACATACATATGCACAATACATGTGCATATTTTTTATATTTTCCTCCGCGTGTACATTAGTCAAACAAATATGTTATAAATACATTTTATGAAAATCGCTCAGTTTTTTAGTGATTTTCGTATTAGTTTACAGCTTCAATCACTGTTCGTATTGTAAAATTCACATGTTAATTATTCTGTTTTACTTCAGACACTAGAGCAAGACGACATTGATGAAAGAAATTGCATTGAATTGAAGCCATAGATTGTTTTTGTTGGTACATTAAGGGATAAGCTTTACACTTTTGGAAATCCGTTGGATGATGTGGAAAGCTGCATGCATGTGTTTGTATAAAATTAAATAAGTTGTAAACTATACATTAAATATTAATAAATAAATATACTAACAAAAAATGGAGTTTATTGGAATTATTTTAATTTCTTATCTAATAAATAGGGAAAATGGTTTAAATAACCGGTTAAAAAAAATATTGATACAGACAATCAAATCTTTTGTTATGAACACCAATTATGTGTTTATTCAGTTGCATCTATCATATATTCGGGTGTAAGCATATTTTTGATTTCTAAAAATCATACTTACAACTAACAATATCTGTTGTTATAACTGATAGTGTACTAAAATTCAAATGTTGCTATCAAAAATATTATGCTTAGCAACGAAATTTTCAGTAATTGTAACCGAATTGTGTGATAGTACATGCAACCGACGAAATTCGATTGTCGCCAAATTCGATTGTGATCACGAATCTGTTTTCTCTGTGTACAAAATACAAGGCCTTATTCATTTACTTACTTACTGACTCATCAACGCCTAGTCCAAACGGCTAAAGCTTATAGACTTGAAATTCGGTATATCGGACTTGAAATCCGGTATACGACTTTTCAGAACAGATCCACTAAGAAGGGATTTTTTGAAATTCGATTTCTTAAAGGGTAAAAACGGCTAAAATCTGTAACCTTATGTCTCCGAAATTAACACAGATGGAATCAAAATTCAATGAGTACACAGAGAAAACAGATTCGTGATCACAACCGAATTTTGCGCCAATCGAATTTCGTCGGTTGCACGTACTATCACACAATTCGGTTACAATTACTGAAAATTTCGTTGCTTAGCATAATATTTTTGATAGCAACATTTGAATTTTAGTACACTATCAGTCATTACAACAGATATTGTTAGTTGTTAGTATGATTATTAGAAACAAAATTGTGCTTATAGCCGAATATTTGATAGTTACAACTGAATTTACACACAATTGGTGTTCATAACAAGAGATTTTATGGTCGTTATCAATATATTTTTTTAACGGGTTGAATAAACCTTTTTCGCGATATATTCGATGGAAAATCAAAATAATTTCAATAAACTCCATTTTTTTAAAGTAAATTTATTTTTTAGTATTTTTATTTATAGTTTTACATTATTTAATTTAAACATAAAAAACGGAGACATGTCGTTTCACTGCAAACTCTTTTTAACAATGGCATGGTCCATACTTGCATTAAATTGGACCAGCCCAGGATCAAAATGAATCAAGTAGTCCAATATAATTTGTAGGGCATACAAAAATAATACATACTTACATATGTACTTGTTTATGTACATACTTATAAGAAATATCGGCATACCGCACAGTAGATCTCTTGGTGAAAGAAAGAGAAAAATTATATAACGTATCGAAGATCGGAAACACTGGGCTAACTGCAAGCCAGATAAGAACAGACGCCCGGTTAGCACTACTAAATCCATGGCAAGTTTAATGGGATACTGGTGAAGAAGGTAGGTGGACCTTTCGGTTAATCCCTAATATTTGCCGCTAGATAGAAAGAAAACATGAAAGCATGAGTAATTTTATTATACAGATGATGACTAATCATGGTAGTTTTAACAGCTACCTATTATAGATTTAAAACTTACAAGCACTGTGACGAATGCGGTGGTAAAGAAGATAATGCTGAACACAATCCCTTCCATTGTTCATGATGGGAACATGAGAGACTTAAACTAAACGACATACACCATGTGGTTTTTCTCCTGACATCATGGTCGTGGAAATTGTGTGAAACCTTTATCTGCCTTTATCTGCCTTTATCTGTTTTTGATCGCAAAGATATTTTTTAAATATAAAATTAAAAATTATTTTTATTTATCAAATGTTTTGACAGAAAATTTAGTAAGCAATTGGGGCTTTTAACTATTTGTTGGTTGTGAATTCCGAATAATTATATTTTCGTTTCTTGTACTCGAATTGACTCTATTCCAGCAATCAATAATTAGCTGCATTAAATGAATTAACATTTATATTACAAAATTTATTGACGAAAGCAAATATTTAATTGCAGTAACCAATATTCAGTATTGCCCTGTATTAAATTCGGTTGTGATTCTTACCATTTGTACTAATTTTTAGAACTTAATTTAATTATTTATCATAACTAATAAAAGAATTGAAGCAATCCTATTTCAGTTCGAATAACGTTTTAATAATCAAGAGAATTAAAAATCAGTTACAACTATACATTTTTAATAGTTGCAATAATAAATTATATTTCTTGATCAATATTTTATTACTGCAATCGTTTTCCAACCAATTTGTTTTCTGTGTGTATATGAATGCCATCAAAAATACTTTTTAATACTTCAATGCTTGTTTGATAATTGCATTATAAAAGGCATAAATGGGTAACCATTTTTTACCTCATTTTTATTATTTTTAAACTATTTTAACATGGAAATCAAATTCTCCTCTACTTAAAAAATATCTTGAATGAGTTTTGGTACTTTTTGAAATTTGGACTGATAAGGGAACGAAATTTAACTTTTTTTTGTACGTTTTCTTAACAAATATTCCTTTTTTAATTCACAATTTATTTTTTAGAGTATTACACATAGGAAGGCAATTGAAATCGAATAAAGTTTGATAATTTCTTTGTGTTTTCTTTTGAAACTCGGGTTGATAAGGGTTTATTCCCTTATTTTTTGGTACTTTTTCTAACGAAATACTTTTTTTTAATTCACAAAATATCGTCCAATTCCAGGCAAAATTAATTTTCCGAGTTTTTGATGGATTTTAAAATTTTGGGATTTACGGGGATGAAACATATGTAGCTAATGGTGTTTTCTTTTCTACAAAACAAATTCCACATTTTAAAAGGTTCATATATAAAATGTCTTACCAACATGTAATACTGCAATTTTTTATTTGACGAGAACGAAACACAAAATTGGATCGCACTGTTTTTAACATCTGACAAAAAGTCTGTTCTTCAATATATAAAAAATATGTATGTACATAAATCAAGAAGTGTGTTTTTTAAAATAAAAAAAATATACACAATCCCAAATTTGTTAATAGATTGCTATTAAATAAATAAAAAAATTAACAAAATGAATGACGAAATTCCAATTTCTTTAGTTTATTTTTCATAAAATATGTTAACAAGAAAATACCTTTGCCAGATTGCCGATTTATTAACAGCAAGTTTTTTAACGATTTCTTGATTTGACGTTTTTTTTCAAAAACAATTTTATAACACCGAATCCATTTCAATTTTATACCACTGACAACCTACCATTAACAATGTAATGCTTTCTTTTGTTATTGTCCTGATTAGAGGCGATTTTTTCCCAACTTCGTCTGGTAGCCCCATATATAAACGGAAGCCATCCTTTTACAGGGCATAATCAACACTCTCGATTTATACGGGTCGTAAAGTGCATTGCCTTATGACATTTAAGGGTAAATTTTTTTAGAATAAAACATGCTGCCCTTTTAGAGAGCAAAGCATTTATAGAAACGAGCACCAAATTGCATTTTTTTTAAATAAAATGTGACATTTTTTGTAGAAAAGAAAACACCATAAGTCTCATTCCTGGCAAAATCAGGTGTCCTCGTTTATTTGCGCATTTTACTTTTAGTTAGAGGTAAGAGGTCCTTGTAATTTTTTATATTTTATTTTTGTATTTAATAGTGCTACCATACTTTTCTATAAATTTAACACGGCTTTTTAAATAACACTAAAAAAATCAAACTATATTTATATATTATTTAAATTAATAGAAAAATTAACAAACTATAAATTTAAAAAGTATCCTAAAAATTGAACATTAAATTTTTTTGAAATATCTATTTACTTTCTCTTATTCGGCAATTGGCTTAAAAGTCGTGTAGAAATATAACCATCTGGACTTTAAGAGCCACTTCTTGGGTTTGAGATTAATTAATTCTATAATTAGATAATGTGAGAATTAAGTTAATCTAGCATAAATTGAATTTGATATTTTTGGATTGTGGCTTAAACCATGTAGTGTTACCATACTGTAAACAAATAAATGGTAACTTTTTTTTGGAAATGTAAACTTTTTATCAAAGCAAGATGGATGTTTTCAAAGAAGAAGAAGAAAATATGCGAATTAAATATTGTTTTCAAGGTAGAAATTTTTTACATTAAAGAAAAATTATATTAATAAAAAAATATAGAAAGGAAAAATTATATAAAAGTGCTTAGCAATATATTTTATTTTATCAATTATTTTTTGTTTATATTTTTGCATTAATTGTTTATGTTAAACATGTGTATGTTGACAGTTTAATTAAAGATTTAAACCACCACCAATGGACGCTTAAACTAGCAAAAAAAGTTTAAAAAAATTACAACTCAAAAATTAAACACGGAAATTAAAGTTAATTTAATCGCTTATCTCTAACCTAAAAAGTGGCTCTAAGAGTTTAATTCAGCTTTTAAAAAATTACAGTCAAAGTTGGCTTTAGAAAGAAAAAACTATTAATTTTACTTCTGATTCATTAAATGCAAACAGTCAGTGTCAAACCAACTCCAAAAGCGAATAGTTGTACACACATTTTCGTTTTTTGTTCAACAGTTTTTGGGTTCGACTGTTGTTTTTTAATCCCTGACTACTTTATTCCACTTTGAAGAACTTTTAAGGGACGATCATATTTAAGCATTATTCTAAAAGTTCAAGTTTATTCGGAAATTATTGTTTCTTACTTAAGGAAGACTTGAAATCCTAACATTTAAAATCATTTTGAAATATTCATACCAAATAAATTCTCCTAGGGAGATCTGATGACTGCCACATCACCGGCAACGAAAGGCGATACTGGGCTCGAAAACGGATGACCCTAACCGTGTGGAGGCAGTCAGTCCTACAATAGGCTCCTAACTGGGGAAGGGTAAGTCAAAAGGTTATGTATGAAACTAATCGGGCCTGCAGGGTGCTTAAGAAAACCGATTTAAGTTCACTAGTAGGCAGAAATCAGGTCTGCCTTAGAACAACAGGTATTATCTCGGGCCACTGCATGATATGAACGTGGACGGTGCTTCTGGTATTTCTCTCATCGATGAGATAGAGCACATTTTGTGAACTGTCCTAAGCTACGAAACAGCAGGCTGAGATGGCTGAGTAGTAGGTTTATGAGCGAATTTTTAGACGTCTCGGGTTGTGAGCTCAAGAATCTGACGGGATTTGTTATGGGCACGACCTGGCTGAATGACAGGAAACTGGGCCAAAGAAAATCTTTTGGGCAAAGTAAAAAAAAAATACGAATCAATCCATCCGTACTAATATCAAGCCGAAGCGGTGTCAATAGCATGTTAAGTGCGGATTTCTTTAAATCAAGTACAGAACGCTTGATTCAATTACAGATTATTCAAGTGCGAAATACTTAACTTATCCATATTTAATCCGGAATTCGTACTAAAAATAATCCAAAAACAGGATTGAATTAATTAAAAGTAGATAAACAAACTGTGCTTGAATCATGAATTTCTAAGACGGTTCAATCTCGATTCGTACTTGAAATAATCAGAAAGTAAGATTAGATTGATTCTAACCTAAACACATACCCCACAGAAATAGAGAAAAAATTAATGTTTTACTTACTTGTTACACATGTTTATTTCTCAGAAGAATTCTTGTATTTAATTAAGTAATTTTAACTTATAGCATTTGGGAATTATTGCTTCTTAAACACGCAAATTATCTATATTTGTATTCTTGAATTTATTGTTGCTGTGTCGACAACAAACTTTTATAAATAAATTTATAATAAAATATATTAACAAATTTAAAAGTCTCTTTGCGTTTCAAACTTAAACTAGAACTTTAGCGGGAGCAACAGCAAATTGAGTAGCCAAGGGAGCGGCGTAACCGGCAGCATAAGGAGCAGCATAAGCAGCTTGATAGGGAGAAACAGCGGCAAAAGGAGTGGCAACACCAGCAGGAGTTACGTATTTGGCAGGGGTGGCGAAAGCAGCAGGAGCACCTACAACACCAGCTGGGCTAACGTATTGAGCAGGAGCAGCAAAAGCAGCAGGTGCAGCTACATATTGAGCTGGGGCAGCAAAAGCAGTGGGAGCAGCAACAACATGTCCAGCAGCAGCGAAAGGAGCGTGCGCTGCTACAATACCAGCAGGACTTACATATTTAGCAGGGACACCAAAAGCAGCTGGAGCAGCAGCATAAGCAGCAGGAGCACCAGCTACATAACGGCTAGATATGGGAGAAGTGTAAGCGAAGGGAGTTGTGGTGTAAGAAGACAAAGTGCCATCGTAGTTGTGACGGACATCGATTTGTTGGCTACCACCAGCAGCATATAAAGGAGCATTAGCATAAGCCACAGCAGCGGGAGCAGCCGCTAAAGCGGTGTGAACAACGCCGGCAGCAGCATAAGCGAAGCAAGCAGCAAAGACAACAATCTGTTAAAGGGACACATTTATTAAATATTTGATAAAACTTATTAAATTTTCAGTTAAATTTTCTTTTGGCTTTACTTACAAATTTGAACATTTTTAAAAAGTAAAGTTTAGTTGATTGATTGTTTATTGAATTATCGTTAGTGAGGTAGTGATATCTTGTGTGTCACTGTTAAAACCTTTTATAGTAAAACAAGAAGTGTAAAACAATTGTGGTAAATTATGTGAGGCAGTAGGTACACTTGTTTAAATTAAATTTCAATTGTATGTCATGTACATTTTATTCGGATCTTACTTAATCAAATGCAAATTGTATATTAATTTTATTTAATTGAGTTGTGATTTCAATGCCAGTTTACTGAGACTGTCAAGGGCCCCACACATTGCAGAGAATGTCTTAACATAATTATCTTAGTAGAGATGTTGACTGTGTGTTGGAAATTGAAGTTTGTAAATAAGAATGATTTTGATGGTTCGTCCTCTCAATATTCGAAAAGAAAAATTTGTAAGCAGGCTGAAACTGGTGAAAGTGTGGACAAATTTGATTATTTTTTTTTAAAGAGAATATTTTCGACACATTAATTTTTTTATTAGAGTAATCCTATTCAAAGAGTTAGATATTCGGTTTTTTGTATGAAGGCTATGGAAAATAATTGATTTTTGTATATAATTTATTACAAATTAAGGTGTCGTATTTTATATTTGTACAAGAGGGTTATTGTACTTATGACTGTCTATTGGAAAAATATATTTAAAATAAAACTATTACTTGCATAGGACATTGACACTACCTGCCGCTTTATCAATTCCCACAAACCTTTTCTCTTTTCTTTTGTTTTCTGCATAAAGAGAAGAGTAGATTCGGGCTGTCAGAGTCTGAACAGAAGACACTTTTGTCCCCGAACTTTTGATAGATTCTTAAAGCGTTAATATACACCAAAAAATAGTTTTTAACGAAACAAATTATGGTTAAATTTAACCATATTATTGCTATCGGCAACCTTTATATGTTAAAATCAGTACAACATCAAGAAGCCACAATCATATTATTGTTGCCTACGAGCATGCTATGATTAACAACAACAATAATTCAGCAATTATATTAGTATGGTTGTTTTTCTATCATAACATGCTCCATATATACTCACCTGCAAGCACACTACAAAGTACAAAAAATAAAAGTTTGAGTATTCCCTAAATTAAGCTAACATTTTTGTAATACAATACAAATATCGTTGTGCTTCAATTTAAGTGGAATTTTTAAACATTATTTTAGACTATCGCTGTTGATAGTTAAAATGGTATTCGATATTTCCTAATTATCAATATAATCGACAGTACCCTCGATAATTTCGGCCCACTAGTATCTAGTAAATTGTGTGGCCAATAGAGACTTCCATTAAAATTAGAGCAATCAACATGATGCCAGAAACCTTTTAAAGCGATATCAAGTGTTTTTGACATTTATCAGGGATGCTAAAAGAGAAAACCAATATCGTACCAACTAACTTTTAAAATCGTACTTTTTCGGCCCTAATAGTACTAAGTAATTTTTTATAATTTGTATACCCTCCACCACAATTAGTTGTGAAGAGGGTATATTAAGTTTGTCATTCCGTGTGAAACTATTTTATTATTCATCTCAGACCCCATAAAGTATATATATTCTGGGTCCTGGAGTGATTCTTAGTCGATTTTGCCATGTCCGTCTGTTGAAAACATGCTCGCTTTCGAACAACTCAAAAGAAATGAACAAACTTGGTGCCAAATTGCTTGTAGTTATCCTAAGCAGTTTGGGATTGAAATTCAGCAAAATCGATGCAGTAGGACCAGAGTTATGAATTAAAATGTGGAACCACCACCTAAAAAAAATGATAATTTTGTTACAAAAAATAACATAAATGGGATGGAACAAGGCACGGAATGAGATAAGATTTTGCAAAAATTTGTTTTATTCGATTGGAAATCACGCTATAAAATTTCGTGAAGATCCGTGCATAATTAACCTTAGGCCCCATATAAACCCTACTACCGGAAAACAGTTTAGTACGCCTAAAACCGTAAAAAATAATGCTATCATAACAAAATTTGAATTGAAACTGTTACTCAAGCTAGTTTAAATCGCTAAATAATTTAATATAGATCTAAACCTCAATCCAACCAATTTTTATGCTGATGTCTGTTTTTATAAAGATAAATTAATAATAAATAGACATCATATAGATATCCCTCCTGAAATATTCGAACAGTCGGTGGAGGGTATTAAAGATTCGGCACAGCCGAATATAGCACTCTAACTTGTTTTTTTTATTTTATTTTTAAAAACAAAAGGTAATTATACATAATAATAGGGTTTTAGACGAATACTTCTCAAAATGCAATCTCGAATTTTAAATGAAAATAAAATGTTTGAGCGTTCTAAAAATATGTGCATACGAACATCTTCGGATTGCATTTACATTTTTATTGTGTTTACAATTTTCAATAAGTACTGCAGAAACAGGAAAGGAGTAGAGTGTCCGAATATATTAAAATGTTATTTAGCGCTTGTAAATCGCCTTCAAAATTATTCGGAGTAAAATAATAATACAGTGGTCTCCCACTGTTCCAAAATTCTCTTGATTACTTCTTGACGTTATGAGATCGTTCTAAAATAATCTTGAATCGAGAGGAATTCGTCTCTTCTACTGTGTAGAACTTATGCAGAATTGGTTTCCTAATCTTTTAAAAACTTGTCAATTTCTTATATGCTGCCGCTGATACTTAATTTAGAATGTGCCATAAGCAATCGTGCAATTAACAAGTGCCAAAATCTATTCACAATAGCGGAATTCAGTGTTTCGTGCAAATGGTCTTGTAAAAGAGCAAATACAAAATATCATAGCTGTTTTGTTAAATCCAACAACAAAAAGTAGAGTTTCCCTTAGATTTCGTAAAAAAGCTACGACATTTTGCATTTTCGTAAGATTATTTCCACCAAACACTAAACTCCGCTTATATTAATTGGACAGTTAAAACGAGCTGCCATTTTATATCATTTATAAATATGTAGGTTTGAAAAATTTGGAAATACTCTACAAATAATATTGGACCACCTGATCCATTTTGATAAAATGGACGACTCCATGGACTGGTCCGATGTAATTCAAGCATGGACCATGTTATTGTTAAAAAGTGTTTGTAGTGAGACGACATGTCTTCGTTTTTTAACGACATGTTTTCGTTTTTAAACGAAGTTAAAACAAACCCTATATTTGTAGGGTAGTACCAAATGAGTCACGGGGGTACCAACGTACTTTTTAGTTTTGAATTGTACCAAAAAGAAGTACAATTGTACCAACTTTATAAGCCCTGATCTCTATAATCATTAAAAAAAGGAAGAAATAGTTAAAAAATGTATAATTTTTAATTTCATGTTCTTACCATGCAGCTGAAATCGTAACTGGTAAGGTTTTAGACTAGTTTGTTTAATACTAGTTGTTAGGCATCGAAAAATGTGAGAGATAATAAAATTTCGACTGCACAGCTTTATACGTAAAACAACAACAACACCACAAAAGTTTGTAAAAACCGTTTTACTACTTGTTTGTTGTAGGTACAACAAAAACACTACAAAAGTAGATAAAAAATAATTGACTTGTTCGTTGTAGAAACAACAACAATACAAGAAGAAAAATATAAATTTTTCAGACTTGGCAAATTTTTTCAGGTTAAAAATATAAATTAAAAGAAAGACAATTCCCGAATTCTTTTTGTTAAACTTATTAAGTAAAATGCATCAAATTGAAAATGTAGAATGATGTGGATTACCATCTTGGGGCATTCTCCTGTTTTTATAATAATTCAGAGTTCCTTTTCTAAAAGGGAATTCCACAAAAGTGAAACATGGTGTAACAGGTAAAGAAATTTATATATTCTCTATCTCTTTCTCTCTTACTCTTTCTCTCTCTCTCTCTTTCTTGTTCCAGGGGTTAAGTGCTTAAAATTATTCTAAAATAAATACAAATACAAACAAAAAGCAATAATTAAGTATGAAAAGAAATGTTGAGGGAAATTGGGAAATTTAGTTTTGCTTTTATTGTTAGTACTTATACTGTAAATAAAGAAACTAGTTTTAAACTATCCTTAAAATGCATAAAAATTAACTGGGTAGGCCTGTATGACAAGCTAGCGTAAAATGCGATAGTTGGATATATGAAAAAATAAACAAAAGTCATAAACAACCAGTATATTTCTAGCTAAAAACTGGTTACTTTGTCTGCTGGGTAACTTCCGTCACACACAGCTGAATGTAATAAAAACATTTACGCATGATTATAATACAACAGGCAATTAATTGTATAGTAAAATTTATATGAATAGCATAAAAAAAAGATATGCTTTTCGTATAAATTTTAATACAGAATCAATCCCCTGCCATTTGGATTACACATACGTCTTTTATACATTAAACTACATAAAATCCCTAAAATCTTATATTTATAATCAAAATTCAAAGTTTTTTATTTGACCAAAATCTACCAATGATTTCTTCACTTAAAAAAAAAAATGGCACGCGCCAATCACACACAGTGAAACTAAAAATAAAATAAATTGAATTAAATTACAATTTGCATGCAAAAAGTTAAATCTCCAGTTAACTTTAAAAACACTAAGCAATTAGTTTAAACAAATAATTTACAGAATTGACCACAGTTGTTAAAGTGTGTATTTCTATAAAAGGCCTTAACAATAATTTATAAGACATCACAAGCTCATTACCAATAGTTAAACAAACATTGCCCCTACAACAACAAAAACTCAAACTATTTAAAAATGTTCAAATTTGTAAGTATAGAAATGTAGAAAAAATCATAAGTCTATTTTACTATTTAGATACTAAATATGTTTCCCTTTAAAAGGTCGTTGTCTTTGCTGCTTTCTTCGCTTATGCTTCTGCCGGTGTTGTTCACACAGCTCTAGCTACTGCTCCCGCTGCTGTGGCTTATGCTAATGCTCCTTTGTATGCTGCTGGTGGTAGCCAACAAATCGACGTTCGCCACAACTACGATGGTACTTTGTCGTCTTACACCACCACTCCCTTCGCTTACACTTCTCCCATCTCTAGTCGTTATGTTGCTGGTACTCCTGCTGTTTATGGTGCTCCTCCAGCTGCTTTCGGGGTTCCTGCTAAATATGTAAGTCCTGCTGGTGTTGTAGCTGCTTCTGGTGCTCTTGGCGCCCCTGTTAGTGTTGTAGCTGCTCCTACTGCTTTTGCTGCCGCGGCTCAATACGCAGCCCCTGCAGGTCTTGTAGCTCCTCCAGCAGCTTTCGCCGCCCCAGCTCAGTACGTAGCTGCACCTGCTGCTTTTTCCGCCCCTGCCAATTATGTAGCTCATGCCGGTGTTGCCACTCCTTTCGGCGCTATTTCTCCTTTTTCAGCTACTTATGCTGCCGGTTTCGCCCATCCTTTGGCGACTTCTTTCGCTGCTGCTCCCGCTAAAGTAGTTGTTTAAGTTAAGCACCACAGACTTTGAAATTTATCAACTAATCTTAATAACCAACTCTTTTATTAGTATTACTTTGTTTGTAAAGTTTTGTTACAAAAATAATAAAAACTATTGCAGTTTTATTAAAGCTTTACTGAATATTCAAATATTATTATCTTAATTCGGGCTCAGAATCACTTTCTGAATCGATCTTACGATGTCCGTCTGGCTGGCTGGCAGGCTTGCTGTCCATGTATTCTTGTGCGCAAAGTACAGGTCGCAATTTTTGAGATAAATTGATGAAATTTTGCAGATATGTTTTAAATGCCACAGGGAAAAAGCCTATTTAAAATGGGCCGAATCGAGGGGAGATAGGGGGCAATTTCCGCCTCTCAGGAAATATCAAAATGATTTTAATGAAATTTAAAAAATAGATAGATCGATATTCATATAGACACATAAGCAATACAATTTTTCAAAAATAGGACAATGAGGGGAGGTAGGGGGCAATTTCTCCCTTTTCGAAACTATCTAATAGATTTAAATGAAATTTTAAACATTGATAGGTTCTTATTCATATACTGAGCTACCGAAACAAGTCCGGCAAGCGGTTTTTTAACATGAAAATTCTATTTCAAAAACAATTTCAATAAAACAAACCGACATATCGATCTGTCAATTCAAATTTTCCATCCGGATGGTGTCTAGTTCACATTCTAAAGGTTTGTTTTGTATAAATTGGCCGCTCATATTTAGGTAGCGCACATTTGTATTGCATTTTTCAAAACTAGGTCCCAAATAGTTACACTTGCAACATTTTTTTCTTATATGTAGGGTATCATAAGGTCGGGTTTGACCGACTATACTTTCTTACTTGTTTTATATTAAGATTTTAGAAAATTTGTATTCGTTAATATTAATTTCATGAAAATTTATTTCTTTGATTTGCTTAAAACTCATAAAAAAGCAAATTCATGAATAGCTAATTTCGAATTTAACAACAGATTAGAAGGGCTCCCAGTAGATGGGATCTTTTAACATTTAGATTTTTTCAATTATTTTGATTTAGTTTGTATTAAACGCACTTTGTAGAAAAAAAAATCAGAACACGAAACAGACATAAGGAAGAAGAAGAAAAACAATTACCCGATCTCACAAACGTTAAAATATTGGACAAGGAAAAGAGAACAAATAAACGATATACACTGGAAAGTTTGAGAATTCACGAAAAAGCTACGAATGCCTTAAATACAAAAGACGACAAAAACAACACGAATGCAATTTATACAATCGCAATATTTTAGTTTGATGCTGCTTCTGTGATACTTACACTCAATTCACATGAGGGCTTTTACGACGTCGTTTTATCTTGATTCCCTTTTAAAGCAACTTCCAAAATCTCTTTGCGTTCATACGATGATTTTTGGTTGCATGTCTTTTTTATATTTACAGTATGGCCTTGATTATCCGTCATTCGATTAACCGGCAGCATCAATTAACTGGAAAATATAATTTGTTTTTGCATTGATTTAAATTATAAACAAATTATATTTTTCCTTTAAATTAGAACAATCAAACCAAATTTAAATAAACGAAGAAAGAGAATTTTCCAACGTAATGGAAGCGTATTCTGCCAATTACTTTTTTCCCTATGTTTACATAATAATACAAATCATATTTATACAAAATATGAAACACACCAAAAAAAAATTAATAATCAAGAATGCTGCCGGTCCCGTATGTTATCGATAATCGAGGACTCACTGTATTTTCAACCACACACTTCAAAGTAAGAAAAAGAATAAAGCGTAAAAAGAAAAAGTTAAAAGAGAAATATAAAAAACGACATGAAAACACAAACCGAGTCGTTTTGTTTACCCCTCTTTCGTCTGTACACCGCTTGCCAAAGCGACGTCGTAAAAGCCTTCATGTGAATTGCCTGTTAGTTTAATAGAATTTAATTATACTGTGATATTTTTTATTTTTATTTCAAAAGATTTTGTTATTCGTGCTAAATTCCCAGTTGTTATTATTGATAAAAACACTTGAAATTTATTGTTGATGGGATAAGCTATTCCTATGCGCATTTCACTGGTTGCTTAGGCCAGATCATCAGGAAACTTCATCCATAAAGATTTTAGAAAAACTAAAGATATTAAACCAAATAAAAATGTTAAACGTATAAGACTTACAGCAACAGTTCTACTTGTAATAATATCAAAGCTTAAACAAAACAACAACAACAATAAACAGTGCGTTCATCTCATCTTACATTCCCCGCTACAATTAGTTGAAATTCTCCCAACATTAATTGTAGTTGTAAGTAGGTTAAGAAAAACAAAATAAAAAACAAACAACAACTTACAAAAGATGTTGTCAATTAAGTGTTTTTTAGGCCGTGCACGTGCCTGTTTATTATCAAAAAGTAATTTTAATTTTTGGGAATACAAAATTTAAATTTCAAAAGATTTTGTTATTCGTGCTAAATTCCCACTTTTTATTGTTGATAAAAATTTTTAATTATATTTTTGCATTTGTTTTGTTTAAATAAATTTATGTTTTATGTTGTGTTTATGTAAAACAGAGTGTGTGTAAAATATTCAAAATGCAGAACTATTGACGAAAGATTATATGTGAGTAATATTATTCCTGTAGAACTACATATGTTATCGCTGTTGTTATTAAACTATTATTTTTCAATTGTATATTTATTTTGATGTTGCCAGGTCTTATAAAATATCTCTGTTGATGTTGGGAATCTCCAACGAAACTTCGGAAAAATAAATTATGAAATAATCTTTTATTTGCATAGAATGCATGACCTTATTAAGCCCGATTTAGAATTTTCTAAACAAATTAATAATTATAAATATTTTATTTAACAAACCCGTACATTCCCTTTGCTCTTTTAAGTGACGTGACTACACATCAAACTCATATTTTCTGTGATTGTGTTATTCTTCAGGTCAATTGTAAATAAAAAAATAGAAAATTTTTTCCGCTCGAAGTTTTTTTTAGAAAAGTGAAGACTTTTCAAAGGAATGTTTATTGACTATAGGGGTTAAACTCACACGTACATATGGTTTGATGTGAGTTTGACGAAAATTAAAATACTTTCGATTTTCATAAAAATATAAAGCCAGTTTGATGTTCGTTCGGGTAATTACTTTAAGTTAATTTTGAAAGGAGCAAATTTTAATAAAAAGAATTTATAAATAGTTTGCTTGCAGCTTGATGATATAAAAAAACCAAGGCTAATTCATTACAGGTAATATCGGCACTACAACATGTAAAACTCGTACAAAAACGGAAACAAAGATAATATACAAGATTTTGACAACCAACAATTATGAAGCTAAAGAAAAAAGTTATCAGCAGGGCTTTTAATTTAAGACCACTTGTAATGAGAAAATCATTATACAAGTAGCACACACAAACATTTTAGCAAGTGGTTAGATGTGTGGTGCTTGATATCGAGCCCTACCGCGAAAATAACGTAAGCGACATAATAAACAATTTTCGATTTTTTAATAAATGACTTTATTGGCAACACTTACATCATCTTCTAAAATGTCATGGTCACATAAGGTACCGTTACGATTTTTTATTAAGAAGAATTTTATCGTAATCGACAAATGTCATACAAAATTTATAGGAAAAAAGATAAAAATAGTCTCTCCTGTAAAATTAGCTTACGTTATTTTCGCGGTTAGGGCTCGATATGTTAACAAAACTCGCCTAATTTGAAAATGTTATTATTTCAGTGTGGTAAATTAGAATGCAAAGCATAAAAAATTCCGTGATTTTCAATTTGATATCTACTCAAAATCAATATCACTCTGATTGTGTACAATATAAACAACTTTTACTATTTTTCTTAAAGGAAATTAAACAGTATTAAAAAATTGTATTACTTCTTTTAAAACATAGAAATTTATTAATTTTTTTTTAATATATATAAAATTGGCACTTAACGCCTGCATGATATTTCTTCTAATAATTTTATATTCCTCCCATTCTTTTAAAATACCCATTTAAGAATTCTTTAACAGACCATGTTTCTAGGTGCCCATAATTATAGGGTATTCTTTCAGCCCCCAAAGATTGTAGGTTTTTGGTAAGAATTCTAAATTTTATTTTCAAAATGTTTGCTTCTGTTGGATTAAAATAATTTATTACCAAATAAAATTAAAAATTAACCGTAACTTTGAACTAATAAATTATCGCAATTTACTACGTTTTATCTTGCAAATAAACCATTCGACAACTAAAAAGTTGTCAATTGCGTATCAAATGTTACCGAATGCATGACCAAGGTCACTTCTTTTACTTCTTCCAAGTTAAAAGTCTACATACTATCAATACTGCCTACAAATAAACCAAAAGTCTTTAAAATTTTTTAACCCAAAGCACGTGCGAAGAGTCAATACTCATACTTGCATGTTAACAAAAAAAAAAGTGTGGTAACAATATTTGTTGAGCGAATAAAATGAAAGTACTTTCTGGAGTATTTTTTTTTAATATGCTGTCATCAATTTACAAAAAACCAAAGAAATTAACAAACTTATTTATTTTATTTATTTATAATAATAAGCAGGGCGCGGATTTTTATGCAGTTAAAATCGCGTTTATGCGCATACAAAATGCAATATAAATAGAAATATATGCGCTAAAACTTTTAAAAATATTCTGTTGAAATTATCTTAAATTTTTTTATTAGTGAAAAAAAATATAACAAGAAAAACAAAAATAGCATGAAGAACGTTTAAATTCAGTCTGATAAACGTAAGTTAGGCACAATAACCACAAACGTTGAAGTTAAAATAAAGTACAACACAAATAAATGTATAAAGAAATTCAAGACTAAAGCCTTAGTTGCTATTGCTGTAGCTTTAAGATTTATTGTAATTTTAATTATAATAAATATCTAAATTAATATATAAATAAAGAAACATTAAGACAATCATATAAATTAAGTCACTTGTAAAGGCCCGACTATAATATACATAAGCTGGCTTGAGCAAATGTGCGAATACATGTTAATCATAAGTGTGAAACCATATTCAACTTAAGAAAACTTTTTGTTAAATTTTTTGAAACTGTAATTTGCTAAAGAAAAATGCGAAACTGGGGCCTGATTCTGGCAGTCGTGATCGAAATTTTTTTCAGTGTAGTAAAAGCAAAAAAAATTTTCATTACGCTATTTTCGAAAACAATATAAATTAAATATGCAAACAATAAATTTAAGTCCTTAATTTTTGTTTAATCTTTGTCAAGCTTGCTACGAATTTGTTAACTTAAGTTACCGTCCAAAAAATACATCTTATGTATGGCAATATCAATTAACTTAAATTTGCCACTATTGAATCCTTTTACCACATCTTTGAATTGGCAAAAGTTTTCAGCATAATACATAATTGATTTAAACCTCGTCCCCCATATGGTTTTTATAGGCTGTAGAGGAAGACATTAATCCGGATAGTTCTTTTTATGTGCGGCAACACGCGAAGGTGTTTTACAAAATATTTTTCCCATAAGAAATCAATAAATAAATATCATCTAAGTTGTATTTTACCTCTTCTGCGGTATGGTGCATGGCAAAATAAAGCAATTAAAACAAGTTTTTTCAAAAAATGAAACAAAAATATGCAATATCAGCAATATATGCAAAAATATGCATTCAAAGCAAAATATCCAAAAGTATGCACTAACAAATCAATGCCATTTTACTGCAAATTTCTTGATTCCCAAAGATATTTTTTATATGGTAATCTAGGACTGACGAGAAAAAATATGCATTTGCATAAAAATCCGGGCCTTGATAATAAGTATGTGGTTATTTTATTGAATGTTTATGATTTTTAACAAGACTGCCAGGTGCTTTTTCCTTGTCCCCAAAAAATAAAAAAGTAAAATAAAATCGCAAAAAATCCCCAAATTAAAAAACAAAACTTCAAAATGTTAAAAATTTTTTTTGTGTTTTTTCTGACCAAACTTGAAATTTTTTTAAAATTATAATAAGAAATCCTCAAAAATCGCCAAGGCTTAACTGTTAGGAACACTTTCCTCCTCTGTATGTCAACAGATTTGAACAAAATATATACCATTTGAAAGGTATTTACTTACAGAAGTGCAGAATATGAATTTTATTAAACTCTGTTCAATATGTTTAGAATTAGAAGCGTTTAAATTTGCTACTAACACATATGCAGAACACATTAATACAAAATTGGTTTTTTTCAATTATCAAATAATAAAAAAAAGGGTGCTCGCTTATTCGCCATTTTTAAGAAACCGGGTTTCGAATATTTCGACTACACATATACCTTAAATAAATATTATTGGACCACCTGATCCATTTTGATTTGGAAGCGTTCCAACTACCCCGCAAATAATATTAGACCACCTGATCCAATTTGATCAAATGGAATACTCCATGGACTGGTCCGATGTATTTCAAGCATGGACCATGTCATTGTTAAAAAGTGTTTGTAGTGAGACGACATGTCTTCGTTTTTTAACGACATGTTTTCGTTTTTTAACGAAGTTAAAACTAATCCTCTTGTGTATACAATGGAGTAGTTTTGAGACTACTCCATTGTAACCCAAAGCTGAGTTATATGGTAATGCCCTTCGTTATGTTGAAAAGACCATGTTTTTTCAATACGTTTGGGTTACTTTTGGACTAGTCCTGGTCCCTTGTGGGCTACATTTTACATGCGTGTTTGGACTAGTCCTATTGTTTGCAGGGTAGCTACTAACACATATCCACAAAATACTAAAGTTGTTTTTTTCAATTATCAAATAATAAAAAAATAGGGTGTTCGTTATTCGACATTTATAGAAACCGGGTTTCGAATATATTGACTATATAAATATGGGAAATTAAATTTCTTTATTTTACTTTTCCGTGCTGCATGTGATAATTTTCAAATATTCTATAATATTTAACTTAGAAATATAATATTATTGGGGCAGGGTCCTTAGTGAATGAGAACCTATAAGATGAAGAATTTATAAGAACATGTAAGGGCAGCTTTTTGGTACTTTTCGCTCAAAATCTGGTACTTTGATTAATTTTCGTAAATATTAGACATAGAAAAATAAAATTAAACATGCAATGTCCTGAGTGGAATACAAATTACAAAGGAGATTTTATGATCCTTTTTTGTTTTTCAATTGATATTTTCTGATACTTTTTATATTGAACTTACAAAATTAAATTAGTAGAAGAAAGAATATGAACCAGAGGTTGGTCAGTTGCCAAATCGATCCACTAAGATCGAAAAAATTAATGCTCAAAACATGTTAACTCATATATACTAAGATGTAGTATGTTATCTTTATATGTACATAAACATTAATAGTCGAATTTTGACCATTAGGCGAACACTAGTTTATTAAATACTGCGATGTAGTTTTTTTCCCAGACTTTATTATACAGTGAACTCTCAGTAATGTGTACTTCCAATATAGTGAATTATCCAGTAATGTGAACACATATTTTTTTTAAATTTTAGCGCTCTAAATAGTGAACAAAGTTGAATGGCTCTAAATAGTGAACACACATTTTGGCGATTTTATTTTATTTTCGAATTTTGGGAATCCCCCGATTGAATAAAATATGAACTTTATGTTTTTTCGTACACATCTGTGTATTAGCAACAATTCTTTATACAAGTGGTTTGTTATTTATTTTATTTTATTTATTTATTTATTTCATTGACTGTCCTATGCTACAAGATTAAATCTTATAATTACAGCATAGGATTTTATAAAGCTAAACAGGTTAATTTGTTAATAAGAATTAACTTAAAGAATTATAATAAATAATCATATCTAATTTAAACATTAAACATTTTAACAACAATTTTAAATTTATTATCATAAAAATAATTTAAAAGTAATTGAAAAATGTAAAATCATAAAAACAAAATCATAAACACCAAATCATTAAACAATCATTTGAGACGTTAAGCGTATAGTTTTAGAACTTCAATTTTAAATTTTGATGCGTTACTATTTAGCTGGATGTGATATGGCAGTTCGTTCCAAAGGCGTATGGCATTGATAAAAAATTGCCATTCAGATACAAGCGTTCTATATCTAATGGCGATAATTCTTTTACCCCTACTGGATCTCCCAAATCTAAGTAAGTCATGTAGATACCATTGTCTCATAGACAATCTTGTGCAAACACAAAAGAGTTCGTAGTTTAAGGAGGTTTTCAAACGAGATTCCAAAAAGTTTTGTGTTAAACATGGAGACTGAGCCATATCTTCTGATACCAAAAACATATCTCACAAGATGAGAAGAACAAACCTTCTGAGAAGTGGATTGATGCTGAAAGAAAAATTTAAATGAAAATGGACACGGCTTCAATGCCAGCGATGGGTGGCAACAAAAATTAAAACAGAGATACGGATTCCGACTTTTATAGAAAAGCTTTCAGCGCAACCTCATCTGGTAGATCCTTTTAAATTTAAGTTTTGAGCAAAGATACAATGCAGATGAGTCAGGCTTATTTTGGAAAATTTTTCCTTAAAGACTTATGTAACATCATTAAAAACGCACCAGGTGCGTAGATGGAGGCAAATAGTTACTTTTCCATATGCATCTGGATCCCATAAAACCAAACTTCTTGACAAGAGTTGAAACATTTAATCTAATTTTTTTAAGTAAATATTTAATATAAAAGGAATATTTTAAATAACAAATCGTTAAGTATGCAATAAATTAAATGTTATGTTACAAATACCAAGAGTTTCGATACTCTCTAGACTTTTTTAAGCAAAAAAAAAAAAATAGTATGGCGCATCAAATTTTTACCATAGAAAATGTAAACAAATTCGATAATGTGAACTACCTTGGTTTTTATTAGTTCACATTATCGTTAGTTCACTGTATAATCTTTCATATTTACTTATTTTTGGGGAAGACATATTTGCTTAAAAATTGTCTTTAAAGAATCAAAAATTGTTTGTGTTGTCAAGGGTTTTAGATTCTTTTTTAAAACACTCACTTAAAAATAACAACATAAGTTTATTGAGTTTATTTTACACACTCAACAAAAATGGTCATCTTAATTAGGCCCCTTTACATCGTTTTCGTTGTTGATAAGAGTTAGGTAAAAGTCTTATGCTACGGTCACATTTATCAAATATTTGACGAAAAAAACGCGACAAATAAGAAAACTAAATAATTATTTCCTTCAATTCCAATATTTATTTTGATAATAATGCCACATCTTACAAAAAAATTTTTTTGGCTATATGTAGTAGTATAATTAGTTTGTTTTGAGTTACTAGGACAATGTTAAATCTCACTAACTATTAACAAAATTAGAGGTTACGCTTATTTGGTCAAATATTTAATTAATGTGGCCGTAGCTTTACTAAAGTAAATAAGCGAAATTGATACATCAACAAATTTAATTTTTTCAGCTGGATTGGCCTGCGGCAACACTGTGTATGGTTTTAATTTTTATCGGAAATCCCCTGTGGTAAAAGGTCATTCCTAAAAAAGGACGTTTTAAAACGTTGTAGTTGGACTCTATCATTTATCCAGATAAATATCCTTAAGTTAACTTCATTATTAATTGATCTAATTACGTATGTACTTTGTTAACAGTATTGCCAACATAATCTTAAATGCCATTAAAAGTAAATACTATTTTTGCAAATTAACGCTATTAATTTCGTTGTTGTTTGTTTATTTCTGGCTTTTTTAAAACTTTATTATATAATAAAATCAAAATAGCAACAACAAAAAAATTACATAATTTTATTTATAGCAAATACAAACAAAATTTAAAAACAGTCTACAAAATTTAATTGGGTTATTAACCCAAAACACCATAATTGAAAAACCAACAACCAAAAAACATAAACAAATTAAAAGAAAATATCAAAACAAGAAACAGTACAAATTTGTATTGAACATTTTCAATACAACCTGGCCAAAGGTATGACCAGTTCTTTTACTTTCGGTGTGTATTTTCAAACGATTTTGTAGGCCAATCGAATGCATAAGTCACGACTTATTTCACAGTCATTTTAAACAAATTATTATCACGCACTCTGCCATGGCTTTTATTGTTTTTTTTTGATAATTTCATACAAATTTATCAGACAAAGTGGCAAAATACGGTATGAATATTTTGAAAAGAGTTGGTAACACACCCAAAATTAGTGTAACCAAATACGGTTGGCTATTATGGGTGGTAGTTGGCGTTTAAAGGGAACTTAAGAGTGTGGCAATTGTGCTAGAGAAAAATTTTAAAAATTATTTTTGTTTGGTTTAAGGAAGTTTTTATTACATGTTGGTTATTTTATTTTAATTTTTGTGTGAACAGGTGTTTTCAGTATAAATTACCGTGCAATTATTAATAATTCATTAGTTTCCTATTATTTGCATAAACGAAGAGTTGTCTGTCAAACAAAAAATTTAATTAAGCGAGTTTAAAGTTTTCAAAACCAAACAAGATGATGCATGTTAAAGTGGTAATTTTTTTTTATTTTTTGCAAATTATTTTTAATAAAAATTAACTAATTTAAATATTTCCCCTTTAAGGCTTTTGTTTTGTTAGCTTTAGCTGTTGCATTTGCTGAAGCTAAGCCATCGCATCCTTTTGGTTTCCATGGAGTACCTGAACATTTGGATCTAGTGCCACCAGTATTACCACCAGCACATTTTCATGCTGCCGCCCCTGCTCCCTTGTTCCCCTACCACCATCATGCTAAGTTTTTGCCTCCTGCTCATTTCCATGGTGAACCGCTATTGCCAGCTCCTGCTCCCATTTTCCCTGCCCAAGCACACTTGCTACCAGCACCGGAACCTTTAGTTCCAGCTTTAGCTTCCTTACTTCCAGCCCCTGCTCCTTTCCTCCCGGCCCCAGCTTCTGTATTTTCGGTCCCCGCTCCTTTACTCCCCGCTCCAGTTATACAAGCCCACGCCCATGTTGTACCAGCAGCCGCTCCCATCCTACCCCCAGTTTTAGAGGCCATTCCCTTCGCAGAACCTTTACCCAGCTACCGTGCTATTCCTGGGCCAAAAACTACCACTCACCATGTATCTGTTGGTTATGCTTTCCCCCAATCTCGTTTAGCTAAACTACATGCACATGTTCATGGAGTGCCCCATGCCCATCTGCATGCTGCTCCTTTGGCCTTCGCGCATCATCACCACCATCCACTTTTCTAGAAATTTTACCTTTTTTCTCAGGCAAAAGGATTTCATTAGAATCACTACTTAATCCCATAAATGTGTATTTATTTATTCAGATAAACTTTTATTTATATACCAAAGTTTTAATGTTAGTTAGTTTTTTAATTTACCAAACATTATTATTGTTAATAGTTTTAAAGAAAATTAAGAAATTAAATATAAAAAAAATATTCACTGATTTAATGAAGTGATTTTCAATGGTGATTTTCAAATTAAGTTACTAAAAATGTTTTATAAACTCTAGTACGAAAGCAAAAGCTGGGATCTTAAAGATACAAAAGTTTGCAAAGAAATAATTTGGAATACAAAACTGGGAAATAAATAGGCAGTTTCGAAACAGACAGTTGGAGTTTGATAACATTTCAAATGTCTTTAGTAAAAAATGCTTTCGAGTTTAGGTTTAAAATTAAAAAAAATTTTAAATTTATAATGTCGTTTTGAATTACCAAAACGAGAGATAAGGCGACCCAGAAAGGCAGCCATCAGAATTTCGGTTTTATGGCATGCAGTATTCCGTCCTGTTGGAACCACATGTTTCCCATGCCCAATTCGTGCAGTTGAGGTAGGAGAAAATAGTGGAGCTTAAGTGCGTAAATCACGCCATGCCAATTCTGCTTTGACATTTGTGAAGTAAACAGATAAACAGAAACGAAATGGAGCGCTGTACTCCTTAAAAACGTAAATAAATAATCTCAACGGCGAGGTAGATAATCATCATGAGCGATAGGCGAACCGCCGCGGATCAAACGACTACTGTAACCAGTGAGCGCTACAAAGCCATGCCTATGAAATGGTTCCTACCTCAACTGGACGAATTGTCACTGCAGAACAAGTGCTTCTAACAAGATGAAGAAAGTGTAATGGCAAATGCCATAAATCGAGACCGTTTGCTCATCAGTTTTTGCGGCAGCCACTTGGGCGATATAATATTTTAAACACCGAATAAACGCAATCCAAAACTTAAGTTCTTCATTAAATAAAAAAATTACAGTCAAAGAACATCGGATGACAACTTTTGCGCCACCTTGTTGTAGACTTGATTTTTGAAATAGTTTTGGTACCAATGATTCAGCTGAGAAAGAAATGCCAAACTGTGTTTTTTTTCTGTAATATAATGAAAGCGCTAAGCTCTTTTTATATTTCTTGGCAAATTGTGTTGGCTTTTCATAAAAACGTTCTATTGGGGGATTCATAAGGTGTGCTATCAAGTCATATCGTCGTAATGTCCTAAATAGTATTTTACAATTATTTCAAAAAAATATTGTTGCGTTTCAAACAAAATACAAATTTGAATGCTGTGTTCATTGATTCGTCATAACTGTAGAGTAGAAATCTAAATTATAAGTGGTTGTTTCTTGTAGTTATTTTAAGACATATGACTTTACAGCTTTATGACTACCTTGTAATTATATTCATTTGTTGAGCTGCTCTTTATGGGCAAACACCATGCGCGTCATTGTCATAATATTTTAAGAGTAATTAGGTCGGCCTTGTTTGTCTGTCTTCGCAAATTTTACGTGACTTCCGCATTGGCTCATGGTTGGCGTCGTTTAACTGTATCGCTTTACATTTTTTCGGAGTTCGACATTTACATACTTACAATTTGCTTTAAGCTAACTTTTCTCAAAGTGCGAATTTATAATTTTTATAAGTAGATAAATTCGGAATTGTCGGATCGCACATGGAAGGCGTTCCATTGTTTGTTTAAAAGGCCTAATAAAGCGTGTTTTTTCTAGTGTGACGCAAGATTAAATCATAATAAAACAAGGAAATATATTTTTAAAATAATAAAACAGGCTTCATTGGAATGAAAGTTTTATGAAAATAAAATTTATATATGATTTTTATTTATATAATTTGGAACACCAATTTTCAACAACTTTTCGCAGGATTTGCGGCCGATTTTGCCGATAACTCTTTGAACGTTGATTTCCAGGAGTTTAATTTTTTGTGGTTTATCGACATAGACAAGTGACTTAACATAACCCCAAAGAAAATAGTCTATTGGGGTTAATTGGGCCATTACGTGAAATTATTTTTTCATCAAAAATTTCTTTGAGTAAATCAATTGTAGCGCCCACTGTGTGGCATGGGGCTCCGTCCTGTTGGAACCACATATCAGCAAGATTAATGCCACGTAATTGAGGTAAGAACATAATTCGAATCATGTTGCTATACCGTTCACCATTAACTGTAACATTCTGACCATCTTAGTTTTTGAAGACATATGGGCCAATGACTCCGCCAGCCCAGAAAGCGCACCAAACAGTAACACTGTGGATGTAATGGTGCTTCGACAAAAGCTTGTGGGTTCTCCTCACTTCAAATGCGACAATTCTGTTTATTTACGTACCCATTTAACCAGAAGTGGGCTTCATCGGAAAATAAAATTTTTAATGGAAATTCAAAATCAATATCAGTTTGTGCTTCAGCCCATTCGCATATTTGGCGGCGCATACGCTGGTCGTTTGGCTTTAATTCCTGCACAAGTTGAATCTTGAAAGCTTTTAAGCAAAGATCTCTAGTTGATGAGAACGTCGAAGAATTAATTGATTAGGATCATCTTCATTTCACATTAGCAGTATTAGTAAATGTGGTCCGAAAACGATCTATTGTTCTTCGAATTAGCCGCTCTGAAGGACGATTATGTACGCCATAAAATGGAAGAAGTCTAGGTACGATGAGTTTGACGAATAAAACAATTATTTTGATTAAAAATTTCAACAATTTGCATGCGTTGCTCTGTAGATTCATAATGAAATTCTAAAGCAAACTAAGCAAAAAGCAACTATCAGCTTTTAAATGAGAGCTCAAATTAAGCAGTGATGCCTACTCGAAGTTGTGACACTCTAAAAATAACACGCTTTAATTCCTCTTAAGTGGCTGTGGTGTTGAAGGGGTAACTTGCTCAAAACTATTTAGAATAGTTTCTGACATTAAAACCATGTTTATAGGTAGATTCACCCATGTTGTTCGAACAAAAACTTTATCCAGACAAAACTTTTTTACTAAGAGGTTTCTGCAGCACGATTTATTTATTTCGAATAATTTGTCCGGAAAATTAAAGCTGCCATATGTACTCAAAATGTATTAGTTTTACAAGGTGGTAATTTTTTAAAGACAGATTATAGATAAATTTGGTTTTTATTTTTTTTTTGTCGAGGTACATATTTACGGTTGTTTTCCAAAGATTGTGTGTTAATAATGAATGACAAAAGATAATCACTCACAATTAAATTTCACAAAAAAATTTTGTTTTAATAATCAACCTATTGGTAACTCAGTTCAAGTTCGTCCGGAAATAATAGAAAAAGAAATCAGTGCAAGCTGAGTGTTGTTCGCAAAAAATATTTTCTCTCTTTCAAAAAGCAAGACGTTCAGTGTTCGAAAATAAACACTAAATATCGATCCTTAGTGTTCGGTTCGGTAGATTTGTGAAAAACACAAATGCTAATAGTGTTTGTGTAAAAAATCATTAAAAAAATAACGTTTCCCTGTTAGTCATCTTTCGAACACAAAAATAATACTGCTTTTATCAAACTGAACAAAAAGATGGGAACATTTAATTTCGTTCGGATTTTCTTAAATACACAAACTTCATTGTGTTCGTTTTGGATCATTCATGTTCGTTCCGCCCTTTTGGCTGGTAAAAAACCAAACCTTTTTTACAAAAACAAAATACACATACGAAAAGCAACAACAAAAAGCCAGCAAAATATGTAATTTTACACAAGCTGTTCGTGGTGCGGTCGTTGCTAATATTTTTTGTTTGTTCATTTCTTTATCAGTGTAAAAAACGAAACACTATAGAACATTAAAATATAATGTTTGTCTACAGTATCACTTCAATTGTTCTGTTTTTAAACGAAGAACAGAACAATATATTTATAATGTTCGGCTCTTTCTTTAAATAGTTATGAACGATATTAAGGGTTGTGTTCGTCTACACAATCACTAAAAAAATAGATATCGTTCTTGGGTGGTGTATGAGCCGAACGCTAAATAATGTACTGTTTATTTTCGAACACTGGTCAAAATACATATAAAAAAAATGTTGCCCGGACAGCGATCTTAAGATTTTCGATTTCAGCTTAAAACTACTCCTACAAACTTTCTATAAAATACCCTTAAAAAAAAGAGGAAGCAATTTATCTATTAATTGTTCGGTCTTGTTGAAGTAAAAATCAATAGAAACTGTTTAATTTTCTCCAGAAAATATAAGATAGGATGTTTTCAGTTCGCTAAGATTTCTTTCGGTATTTAATTTTTTGGTAAATGAAATCTGCAATTTCGCAATGACATGTTATTTAATTTTTTCAGTTTAAATGGGTTTCAAAATTTAAGTTGAGTATAATAAAAATTATTTGTAATTTTCCTAGAGGGCAGCGAACTGACACCAACGTAGTCCCGTGATAGGTCTTTGGTAGTAGAGACCGATTCTAGCTCTTACACTTTATATGAATAACCCCTATAAATGTTACATGGGGTTGTCATTCGACCAGTCACACATCTATTCTCAATCAACATGTTTAATGTTAGTTGCTACAATGTATTATTATTTCAATATAACAAGTCCTAGAACTTAATTTAAGAACCAAATTTTTGAAATTCCCAAAAAAATGTGTGGCACCACCGTTAAAGTACAGTCTCTAATTCATTACTTTTTCTACCTTTTTGTTCTTCATAGACCAGTTAAATGATTGGTTCTCCTTTCACTGGTCATGAGTTCTTTTTTGTTGAACTTGTTCCATTTTTACAAATCCCAGGACCAGTTCGTTGGAACAATTGACACAAATTTCCCGCTGGGTTGCAATTAAACATATCAAGGCCACAATTATTTTTAATGTGCACTAAATTTTTTTAATTACAAATTGTTTTAATTGAAAATATTTATTGTAATTGAAAAGTCTAGTTTCTTGTTAACAATGTTGTTGATTTTTATTATTTTTGTTGTGATTGGGAATTCCTCAATAGCACTAGAATGGTTATTAAAATGTTGTTTAAGCTTTCCAGTTGGAATTAATTGTTAAGTTTACCTTCTAATTGTAATAGAGAAGTACTCAACTGCGCGGGAATTATTTTGTAACTGTAATTAAAACGTTCTCCAATTCTGAGTTACTTTTCAATAAAACACTTTCGAGAAAATCTAAGTTTAATTCAATGAATGTGTTTTTTAACAAACAATTACTTGACCTGATTACCCACATTCCATTAAGTAAAATATGTACTCGTACATACTCGTTTTTAATATCACAATTATATTGTTGGGATTCGAACTATTTTAATAGCAAACCACATTGTTGCATAATAACTTTTTAATGTTATCTCTTTAACTTTAATGCGTAATTATTTTTCCATTTACTTCAAAAAAAAAAGAAAACGCTAATTAAATAAGTTAATTTAGAATTAAGTTATTAGGTAAAAACATCATAATGCAACAGCTCCAACATTCCAACTGGTGTGGCAGTTTTAGGAAATGTGAATGCGTAGTGAAATAATACGCTGTCTTTCATTAGTAAGCTACGGAAAAAAAGTATGTGTTTACTGAAAGTCGGGCTGTTGGTGACACTTGTGCTTACAGTCTGTGTCAATAAAATGAAAAAAAAAAATTTTTTAATTTTTTTTTAAACAGAGTATTTATCAGCTCGAAAAAGCAAAGAAATATTATTTAATATAACTTAGAAGAGGCTTTTGATTTAAATTCAGATTAGGTTTAAAAAACTGCAGTCGAAACCAAAAACTGTCGAACAAAAAACGATCATTTGTGTACAACTTTTTGCATTTTGAATTGGCTTGACAGCGATTGTTTACATTTAATGACTAACAAGTAAAAGCAACAGTTTTTTTTTTTTTGCCAATGACATATGAAAAAGTGGAAAAAATCATGGTGGAATAAGCAGATGGAATCGTTACGGCAACAAATACAACATTACAATAAAAATTAAAATTAAATCACCGTTTACGTCAAAAAATACTTTAAACAAAAATCAAAGCGTGCCGCTGAACGTCATGAAATAAATAAATTTTTAGCCAATTTTTATTTAATTATGGCCAATATCTTATTTATTTTAATTTAAAATTATCAAAAACTTAAATAAAATACAATAATCACATTTTTGTAAACATAAACAAAACTTTGACATAAGACTAGAAAAACAATGCAAGAGCAAAAAATCGGCATCTGGCTTAGTACTGCCACCTTTATTATTCACCATGCAAGAAATGGCAGTTTTTCTACTTTGACTGCGATTTTTTGACGCTAGTCTGGGTTCACACTATGAAAGTTTTCTTTTAGAAATTCCAAGTTTATTGGGGAGAGGGAAGGAGATAAACAAATATAAACAAACAAGGGTTTGTATTTATTAAAAATGTTTCATAATCATAATTACATTAAAAAACTTCCGTAAATCATGATTATCGATTAATAGCGGAAAAAAAACTTTTTTATTATGAGTGCGTAAGACTGTACTTTTTAAACCGTAGGGAGTTTCTAGAATTTCAATTCCCGAGGCGACGCATAAGAACTGCTGATAAAAACTTTATTAAGTCCCAAGTTGACGCATACGAACGGCTGATAAAAACTTTGTTACGTTTGGTTCACACTATGAAAGTTTTTTTTTGGTGAGAGCGGAGAGAAGAAAAGCATGTTCTCCTCCCCTCTCCCCAATAAACTCGGACTTTCTGAAAGAAAACTTTCAAAGTATGATCCCAGACTAATGTATACAAATAAAATGCGATTAAAAACTGAAAAGTTGCGTTTTTTTTACGTTTTTTACATATTTAAATATCAATTTATGCTTAAAATTCGTTTTTTAATGTAAAAAAAGATAAAATTATATGAAATACAATATTTAAATATGAACTGATATTTAAATAGAATTGGTGAAATTGGCGACTAAAGCCGATTCCCCCATGTTGGCGGTACAAAAATTTTGAAATGTTTTAAAATATGAAGTTCGACAGCAAAAGATCCATGGAAAATATAGTCCGTCACATAAGTGCCACCACCTTGTAGAATCAATAAAACATATGGCAGCTTTGATTTTCCGTTGTCCAGACAAAATCTTCGTACTGTTAACCTGTTGCGTAAGTATCCTTTAGGGTATTACAAATGCCTTCTTTGCCACTTTTTGTTCGTTTTCTTCCAAATCTCTTTAACAAAAATGTTGACAACACAAAAACCACATGCCGATTACACGCAACTGTTTTAAGTTGCAAACAAATAAATGAAAAATAAGCCACTTACAATACAATACACACAATTTAATTTACACTTAAAAATACACTGTTTAAATTAAAAAACTATTTTTAAATAAAAAATAATTCCAAATTCAAAACATGCATAAACTCAAACAGTAGTCAGTCATTCGCTAACCGAATAAACTGCGCGCCATCATACATAAACCGAAATGACAACAGGAAAAATGCATTTCAAAATGCTGCGACAAAATATCGTTGTTACTCATAGTTGTACAACAATGCGACATGTGGACGTTATTAAGTTAATGGATTTAAATGAAGTAACTTTGGATTTTAATCGGATGGCTTAAAAAGGGAATTTAAAGTTGAATAGAAATAAATCTTGTTTTAGGTGGATTTATAGCAAGATAACTATTTAAATAACATATAAATAAAATTCTCGAGCTTAAGGTCTTATTTTTTATATAAAAAACTTTTTTTTATAAATTTATTAAAAACCAATATTTCTGAAAAAGGCACTCAAAGAAGAGCCGAAATATTGGTTTTTAAAAAATTTATAAAAAAAGGACCCAAAATATATACACTTTGTAGGGTCTAAGATCAATGTTGTAGAAATTATAATCGGAATGATAAACTGATATCGGGCCCTAACCGCGAAAATAACGTAAGCGCGAAAAGTCAAATTTTACAGGAGAGATTTTTTTATATTATTTCATAAAAATTTTGTATGAATTTGTCACTTATGATAAAACTGTTTTTGCTATAAAATCGTAACGGTACCTTATGTGACCATGACATTTAATGAGATGATGCAAGTGTTGCCAATAAAGTAATTTATTCAAAAAAAAAAAAAACGAAAATTGAAAATGATGTCGCTTACGTTATTTTCGCGGTTAGGGCTCGATATATACACTTTTACCTTCAGTTATTAAGATATAACCGATCAAAATTTAAAAATGCATTTTTTGACTTCATACTTTCATTTATATAGTAAATTAAAATTAATTAATAAAAACCTTAAAAAAATAAGCAGGTTACGTATGTGTAAGG
Organism: Pollenia labialis; assembly: GCA_949318255.1. Lineage (NCBI taxonomy): Eukaryota > Metazoa > Arthropoda > Insecta > Diptera > Polleniidae > Pollenia > Pollenia labialis. The sequence continues at coordinate 137,135,562 of OX439140.1, read as the reverse complement.
AAGGTTAAAAATGTTCTTTGCCGTTCCTTTGTATACGTTCTAACTTTTATTATTTGAAATTCAGTGGACAGTTTGTTTCTTAAATCATGTTTACAAATTTTAAGGGCGCTAAATAGTATCTCAACTCAAGCATTTGAAAAAGATAAAGTAAGAATTTCTCGTTGTTATGGTGGAAACATATCTTCCTCCAGGTTTAATATCGTAGGAATACCGTTTTCCACTAAACTTCGGGTTTTAATTTACTTCAAAGCTCATATTTATCGAAATCTTAGAGTCTATCTGATGCCATTCGTTTTCAAGCTTTTCAAATCTATATGAAAGAATAAAAAATTTTTCTTAATAAGAAACGAAAAAATTCATTGACTTGTTTAGAAAATAGCAAGCAATAAAAACTGTTTGGGCAATTTTGACCCATTAATACAGGATAAGGGTTAAATAATAACTATAAACTTTATCACTGAAATTAAGTCTCTATACCATTTGTTTTGAACAGAAAATTTACACCAGGCCTACACCTAAAATAAATTACCAAAGCCCTATCCACGACACACAGTGCGGCCGATTATTTTAAAACCGATCACTACTTTGGTTTCTGCAATAACAATGCGAAAAAAACAGGGACAATGTCAGAAGCAAATTACATGTACGTTTGTGACCGAATATTATAAACGTTACGTAAAACAGCGATTTTGACAGACATGCACAATTACATGTGACTTGAAAATTTGACATGTCAGATGGCAAAAACATGTCGTCTATATGCTCCTTTAGTAGCCTGTGTGGAAATGTCAACGGCAATGGAAATATAATTATAAAATGAAACAATTTGAAAAGAATAAAATAGTTTTGTTTTGAGTAAAACACTGAACCGACGTGATTTAATAATTAGTAATTTATCAGGTTCATAAATTTTTTTCTTTTTCTTTGCCTTTTTTGTTTTGTTTATGTTTTACAGCTGTTTGACAATTTACACAACTTGCACGAAGAAAAAGTCTGGGCTGTTTTGTGCAAGAAGAAGAAGAATTTTATTCTCTCAACCCCGCTCTAATTTACACAAATTGAAAGTACGGGAAAGCTTTTCGTGAAAAATGGGATCCCGAGGGATCCCAAATTAGAGTAAAGAAACGGAGCAATTATCTAACAACTCGTGAAATGTTCGCCGTATAATTGTTGAAAATATTATTTATTATACAGAGAGTCGTTAAAGACTCTGAAAATAATCATTTAAAGTTTTTCTTAAGGCTTGCATATTACAGCCATACCTAAACAAAAGCGGCATGCGTTTTCTAGTTTTTGAATAGAACGTCCTCGACGCTTTGCAATCGGAAACCCCGATTTAGACAGCTCGTTGAATAATGAACTTTGCGGCTATTTTTAATTAACAATGGCAATTTAGCTATTTTTTGGTTAATCTAGCGTTTTTATCTCTATTTTTATTTAAAATTTGTGGGTTTTATTAAACAAGAAAGCTATCACTACTGTTTGTGAAAAAACGTTGACGCTCTTGCTTGGATATGGCATATCAGCGTAAAAGCTAAGCAAAAAAAATGTTCCGTCCTCCGCTCTGGTTAAGGTACGGCTGTTCCAAGATTAAAAAACAAACGTGTCAGAAAATTTATGGATTTATCCAGACTTTGGAGACTAAAAAAATCGTCACTTGTTAGAAGAAAATCAGCAAATCGGCACTTTGCTAATTTCGGAACAAAAAATCGTCAGCTCGTAACATATCTCAAGGGGGTTAACCCAAAATGTATTAACCTTTAGTATAGACAAAAAACTGTATTCTTTTTATATGTATTATAGTACAAAGAGGGATGCAATTGTATTTTTTGTTTTGGGTAAAATAGAAGTTAAATTGATCTAAGATTTTTACGGTTGGTGAATATGACTATTGTTTATCGTTTTCTTTTCAAAAATCAAAATGTGGAAATTTTGAGTTGACTCACTTTATAATAAATAAATATTTTTCAGTTATTCAGAGAAAGCTTTCGCAGGCTGACGGGAACCGCGCATAAACGGGATCGTTGGGTTTACTGTAGCAAAAGAAAACTTAGAAAACCATGAGACTTATAAAATCGGTGCTGTCCGGCGGAAGTAAAGCCCACAATTGACCCCTTGTACCCAAATTCACAAAATTACTGGGCGGGTATTCACTAATTCTTAAGCCGAGTGTTCAAACGATAAGTAAAGCGACGTTTTTTCTATGTTTAAATTGATTACAATAATTCTGTTAAAACTGTTCAAGTGGACAGCAGTACCCCGTGCGTGCTGTGCGTTTTGTTTGTTGTTATGAAATTGTTTATTGAATGCATTTAACTTAAAATATATTGATTATTCACAATATTCGGTGATTGTTGTTCAGGTTTTTTTTTTGCAATTGTATTTAAAATGAATTGGAAAATGAACTGCCAAACGAAAGAGGCATTTAACAACAAAAAAAAAAAAAAAAAAAAATATTGAACTAAATAAATAAATTACATTATTAAACATTAAATAAACAAAAAACTAATTTAAATAAAGGTGGTTGTCAATTTTTTGTAACATTTTTTTTGCCAACGTTAAAGACCTTTAGAGGAATTTTTTAAAAACACAATTCACTTGATATGCAAAAGAAGTAACCAAAAGGTGGCTGCAATGGTTACGTTTTGACGACAGTGAATTTTCATTAACGTAGTTAATAATGATTAAAGTTTTTTCAGGTAGTTTATTTTATATTTTGTAAAGGCTTTCGGTATTATTATAAAAACCAAATGTAGAAAGGGAATTTACATTATAACTTATTTTGTTTTCCTACTAAACACATCCCTTTTAGTGTTAACTTTCTTTTATAAATCCCAAATTAATAAACGAAATGTCTGCTAAGTTTGTGGTAAGTTATAAAACGTTTCACTTGAGACTGCCTAAGAAGATTCCAAATTTCGAGAAATTAGAAAGAAAGTCGAAATTTTACAGGCTCTCTTAGCTCTGATAAAATTTTGGCATCTAAATTGTGTAGAAATATTTTTGGTATTTTTCTTTTTTTAAAATGTTTGATTTACAGGCCTGTTCTGAAAATCCTTTTTTAACTCAAATCACGTGATTTAAAATTACATGTGCCTTTAAAATCCATACGTGTGATATTTTGGTATTTCGTTTTTGTGTGTTTCGATGAGATTTTCAATTGCCAAAAGCACACCAGAAACACAAAAACGGTATGACTTTCAGAACATCACAAAATCGCACGAGTGATTTTAAAAGCGCGTAATTTCAAATCATGTTATTTTCGGAACAGGCCCAATAGTCAACAATTTTTAATCACAAAATCCTGTTGAAATTACTAAATTCAGTTTTAAACTCCTTTTACTTTGTATTCAGATCTTTGCTGCTGCGGTTGCACTGTGTGCTAGTCAAGCTCAAGCGAGCAAGTTTTCGACCTTTGCCTCAACCTACAATGTTCATACCATTAATCATGCTGTAGCATATCCAGCTAAGGTAGCTGTGCCAGCTGTAGCTGCTGCACCAGTTGCTGTTGCTGTTCCTGGTCCTGTTCCAGCTTCTTTTGCTGTCCCTGTTTCAGGTCCTGTTCCAGTCGCTGCTCCAACTCCTGCTGCTGTTCCTAAGCCAGCATCTCCTCAATCTCCAGAAGCTGCTCAACCAGCTGCCTCTTCTGCTTCCTCAGTTACATTCGGCCAAGTTTCTTTTGGTACTCCTGGGCAAGTAGCTCCCTTTGGTTTTGTTACTCCTAGTAAGGTAGGCTTCCCTGCTGCTCCAATAGCATTTGCTACTGGTGCTGCTTATGGTAACGGTCCCGTTTATGCTAGTAGTCCTGCCTATACTCATACTTTGGCTAACGCTCCTGTTTATGCTCCTGCCTATGCTGCTGCTCCTGCCTACTCTACAGCTCCCGCTTATGCTGCTGCTTCTAACTTTGCTGCAGCTCCCGCCTATGCTACTGCTCCTCCCTACGCTGCAGCTCCCGCATATGCTGCTGCTCCTGCCTATGCTGCTCCTGCCTATGCTGCGGCTGCCGCTTATGCTCCTAGTTCAGTAGCTTTAGCTCCTCCTTCTAAAGTAGCTTTTGCCCCAGGTGCCTCAGTAGCTTTTGCATCTGCTCCCGTAAATTTCGCTGCAGCTCCTGGTAAAGTGGGTTTTTCAGCACCAGCTACTTTTGCCGCCCCTACCGCTTATGCTCCGTGGTAAACCATAAACATTAAACTTATTTATTACTTTTATCTAAATTATTCTACTTTAAACTCTGGATTAATCTTCCAAAACTGTTTTTATTTTTAAGTATTAACAAAAAACATTATTTTTAATAAAATCTTCAATATTTCTTATGGACTACAAATACAACCACAATGTTTAGCTCGAACAATAGTAACTTGGACCCGCTGCTTTGAAATAAATGAGAGCCTCTGGCGGGAAATAGATTTGATCCCTGTCCACTAGCCTACTGGGCCACCTATTTTTATTAATTAATTTAATATCGTATTTTTTAATTTGTTGCACTAGTCCGAAATACTATTTTTTCTATAAACAAAAAAAAGAAACCAGTTGGCCAATTTGTGTTTACTATTATTTTCAAGTTCAAGTTTAAAAATAAATTTGCATTTGACTGCATTTGTTTGTCAGTTTTTAATTCGTTTTTTCTTTTCAAATGTCATATCCGTTCACAGTTTATAGCCATTAGATTTGTATAGTACTACATACATACAAACATACGAAGCACATGTTACAATATGAATGTGGTCCGAAAAAAAAATGTTTGACATTTTTATCCAGCGACACAAATTCGCCATAAATAAGCTTTTGATAACATGAATTATGAATAGATTTTTTTTTAATTTGAATAGTTTTAAACAGATTTTATTCATTCGGTTAATGGAAATAAAACCGCCAATTTATTAAATGAACTCTATTCAATGAAGCTGTTAAAAATAAAAACATCGATTGGTAATTCAAATCTTCTGTTTTTGGGCTCTAATAAAAATTTTAAAGGCAGACAGACCGACAGACAGCAATTGTTTTAAGGGCCGTTTTCACAACTTACCGATAGCTAAAGGTAGGATTTTATTGGCCTTAAAAAAAAGGGTTTCATTATTACAACTTTACTTGAACCTACCAGGTAGGATGAACCTTAATTTTCTTTATCGCACACTTTTGGTTAAAGTAATTTTTAATTTATTTATTTAATTTTAAGTTTTACAATCCAATACAAAGATTAAATCTTATATTAAGTAATGGATAATGTACTGGGTATACAAAAAGTGGTTACACATAAAAAAGTATAAAACTATAAAAAATTAAATTTATAAAAAATACAATTTTTGAGTTAAATATAAAACTTTGAAAAACTTTTAAAAAACTTTTAAAAAAAATATAAAAAATAAAAAATGAAATACATTTAAAATGACTTAAAATAACAAAGTTATAAATAAAAGAATTTTGTTATTATTATTGTTTTAAAATGTGTTTATAAGGCCAGTTAAAGTGTACTTTAAGCCATTGGTAAGTTGTGAAAACGGGCCTAAAACAGTTTAAATAAAATTAATTTTTAATCCAGATTGAATCAAATAAAATTTATTTAAAGTGAATTTTAAGAAATCTTACAAAGAAAACAGTATAATTTTTCTGTTAAACTTTGCTAAATTCTTTTATTGATTAGCGAATTTAAAGGAAAATAGATTTGTATTTGCTATTTATAGAACACGTACTTAACCCGATGTGCTTCACTGCCCCCATTAAAAAACTTATAAAATAAAAGAGCTCGTGTAATAATAACGAAACAACATCTACTAAATGCAGACATCCATATTGCCCTTGTGTGGGAGGTGACTATGGCTGCCAGACGGCCTGGAATGGCCTGGATTGTCCAGTTTTTTTGGGTCATGCCGACAGACATTCCAATTATATTCTTTTTATATTCTTCATGTGTACAACTTGTCTTTATTAGAACTTATCCTAAAATAAAAAAAACGATTTAACTGAAAATCTCCATTGATTTCAATATCACTTGATTTCGATTTCCAACAACAAGGCTATTTAAATACTTTTTTTACAAAAACAACTGGTTTTGTTTGCATTGCATTATTAGCGGGGAAACCAGAAATATGCTCTAAAAAACGCGTTTAACGCGCATTAAATGCAGTAAAAACTTGACAATATGCCCTGAAAACATATATGCCCCAAAATATTTAAATTGCTAATTTTAAAACAAAATATTCAATAATTTATTAACAGTTCCATTTTATAAAAACAATCCTAAAATTATAATCGGAAAAGCCCATACACCATAGTATTTACAGACGAATTTTTGAGATTTTTGGGGCGAATTCAATCTTAATACCAACATAATAAAATGGTTAACGGACACAAAGAGTATTTTTTGGAAAGAAGTTTTTAAGGGGAATATGTGAAATTATAGACCGATTCTCACCATTTACATAGACATCGTCCTTTTTACAATTAAAATGTATTTACAAAATTTGCTTAAATTATCTACAAGATTGCAATTTGTACTTTGCGCACAAGGTTAACATCGACAGATAACTAGCCGGACGGACGGATGGACATCGTTGGATCTCTTTAAAAACTGTTGGAGAAATTGAAGCAACACGTTGGGTTACAGAAAGATATTAAAAACAGAATTTCGCAAAACAAATTTTCTTTTATTTATTGCGAAAGCTCTTGTAGGCATCGAAAACAAATCTAAAATGTATCAAAATATGTTTTAAAAAAGCAAAATATGCGCAATAAACCTAAAAAAAATGCTGCATAAAAGCTCTTTTAACTAAATTAGGCAAAAAATGCTGCAAACGGTAAAATATGCACTAACAAATCGATGCCAAAATTCATAAAAAGCTATAAAACGGATAAAAATATATTGTTTCTGCCTTCATTGGAATAACCTTTTTCTAACTATTCTTCTGCGGGTTATCGTACAACGTGGTAACGCTAATCTAACCTTTTCATATTTATGGTTTCCCTGATTATAAGTGCTAACGGCTCGAACTGTCAACTATTTATAAACAAAACATTACGACATTGTAATGAATTCGCCCAGATGTGTACATTATTTTGTAATATGAAATAATTATTTGTCATTATAATGACTAGTGTACACTACTATACTTTGTATTAATACATGTCGAAAGCCCAAGTAATATGTAAAAGTCTAAGAGTGTGAATGCAATGTGTTATGTAAATGACAAGTCTAACGAAAAAATACCTGGCATCCCTAACTGCCCGTCTATACCAGAGATAATTATTGCGACATATATTGCAGTAATTGTCAAAATTATGTTATCTTTAATGTAGACAGCAATTTTTTGTACATATTTATTGCTAACAATTTATGTTGCAATAATTGTTAGTCCATTTTCGTTGACAATTATTGCTTACAAAAAACGTCAATGTGGTTGTCAGTTGAAAGAAAGAAGCAAAAAAGAAAAAAAAATAGAAGCAAGTTGTGTGAGAAAGAAATTAAGTTTTTGAAATTGCAGCAAATTATAATTGTAGTAAAATAATTAGATTAAAAAATTAAATAAACACTAAAATAAAATTGTAAAAATTATAATTTGTTCGATCTTTATTGTTAAAAATTAAAATTAATTTGTTTAAGTTCGAGTTCTTTTTTATATAAAAATAATAATTTTACATTAACAAAAATAAAAAAATTAATAAAATTCATATTTTTGTATTAAAAATGACCTCAAGCTTAAACAAATTAATATAAATTTAAATAATAAAGTCGAATAAGAAAGAATTTATATTAATAATAATAATTCTTGTAAGATACCGCCATTTTTTACACTGCACCTTCTTTCTTGATTTTTTTCAAACTTTGAGTTAACATAAATACGTTTTCCCATGCCTTTAACATAAGCTGAGCAATAAGAAATATTGCTCTGTTATTCTGCCGACGTTATTGCCAACTTCCTGAGATAATTATCTTTAGTGTAGACCTAGGGTAACGAGTTCATCGCTTTATTTTTAATTTTTAAAAACAATAATACTTTTCATTTGAACAGGGTTGCATTTTAACAAAATCATGTTCATGTATGATATTGTGACTACAAACTGAGATGTTCCATTAGATTTTTTGACAATCGCAACAAAACTTTTTAGATTTCTATCTCACAAAGTATTATGACATACATAAGACGTATGTGATAGTGTAAACCAGGGATTTCCAAAATTTGTTTGCTTGTGTATTAGTGAGTACCAGAGAGTAAGCAAATTGAGAGAATGCATTTATTTACAGCCGAAATAAAATGTTAGTAATATATTTTATAAGTATAACACAAAGGTACAAAATTAAAAATTTTTTGTGTTGATAAAAAATTTGTAGCAATTCTTTACCAATTCAATGTCGCTGATTTTAAAACTACACTTTTTTTATTCGGAAGCTTTTTGACTCTAATGTGCTGTTTTCACAACACAAGTTACTGAACGTGTAGTTAAATTTATATGAAAAGCAATCAGTTTTTTGAGTGTTTTCCATATCGATGGTTTTCTTCCGCAACCTCGTAACTCAAAACAACTATTTTTTAGGAGAGACAAAATACTTTTTTTTTTTACCAAATATTTAAAACTTTTTGCTATAATTTGTTTTATAATCCAAGAATTAGGAAAAATTCCGGTATTCCGTCAAACAAAAAAATGCAAAATTGTAAGGCGGTATTTACTGATTACTTTTCCGGTTAAAACAAAAAATTGGAAAAAATCGAGTTACGTGGTTGCGGAAGAAAACCATCGATATAAAATTTACTACACGTTCAGTTACTTGTCTTGTGAAAACAGCACATAAATCAGTTTCAAATATCTTATCAAACATATATATATATGTGTAATAATTAGGTTGGGGGACTAATTATTATTAATAAGTTGTTTCCACCGGGGTTGATGGGTTTCTGAGGGAAATGACACGGGTTATCACAATTACTCGGAAAGTAATTATAGTGAAACCATGAAAGAGAGATTAAGGGTGAGTGGTTTCCTTTACAACTATTAGGGTGTATCAATCTTACCTTTTTTGAGCCTTTTAACAATGAAAACAGTAGGTTGTTTCGATCATGTGGGTATAATTTTATTTATATTCTTATTCCAGTGATAACTGACGAACAGCACTTAGCATTAAGTTGTAGGCTTTAATAAACTTGCTTCAAATTTTGTGGTAGTAAAATTGATTTAGATGTAAGTAATAATAATTTTAGCCAATTGAATTTAATTTAGCTTTAGCAATTTTCCTTTAGATTTCAAGTTTAGCAAATTTTATTTAAATTTCAGTTTTAGCAAATTGATTTTAATTAGCAAATTTTTTAGCAAAATAGTATTTAGATTTAAGTATAGCAAATTTACTTCCACTTTTATTGTTAGCAATTTTTAATTTAGAATTTTAAATGTATGTAGATTTAGCAATTTTAATTTAGAATTTTAATTTTATGTAGATTTAACTTTATCCAATTTTATTTAAATTTTAATATAACCAATTTTCAAATTTTATTTAATGTTAGCAAATTTTACTTAGCAATTTAGGTTTTAACTTTAGTCAATTGTCATTTCTTTTAAACGTAACAAATTTTATTTAGATTTAAGATTAGAAATTAGATTTATTCACTTTGGCAAACTTTAATTTATATGTAGATCAAATTTTGTTTAACTTTTATTGTTAGCACACTAAGGAGAATAAAACTGAACTTGCTAATTCGAAGGTCAAAAATCAAGTGCCAAAAAAAGCAAAACGTAAATGGCAAGAAGCCGCGCGGTACAGGTTGAATCGGTACAAAGCAAAATTAATGACATTTGACATATTTTAAACATAGGGTTTACATGTATGCAATTTAGATTTCAGGGTTAGGAAATACGATATGTAAACCGGAACGTATGTAATTAATTTAAGTATTTCAATATGTTGACAATATATATATAATTAAATAGAATTGTTTCAATTAATTCATTTTGATATAAATCCAATAATATTATATACAAGGCAATAATATACATACAATTAGCTTAAATAATTTGTTGGTGTTCAAACTTCGTTTGGACATGCTCCCGGCCTCGCTTTAGGCAGCATAATTATTTGTGGCACTTAACACATTGGCCAATGATTTTATGGCTTCCACAATCACTTTGCTGTCTGGACCTACGGTTGGAGCGGGTGGTTGACCGCTGGCTCGTTGTTGACGAGGTTGCATGGTCGCACGAATTGGTTGTGGATGTAGCAGCGTGTGGTGGAGTTGGTCGCACTCCCTACAGGTTGCCAGAGAAGTGCACGACCGTAATTCGTGGCTTTTTGCCAAACAGTTCACGCAATATTTGTGCCTTATTACTACGGATTTTCGCATTCGTGGACTCATTCTGAGGAACCTGGGGCACAAACGTATGGCGTGGTAGTTGTCGCAGACCATACACCTGTATACATCTGCTGCACGAAGTGTAGAACGGGGTTCAATACGTTGCCTGCGACTGATGCTGTTGTGTTGGTTGCGACTATGGCTGATGCGTTGGCTGCGACTTTGGCTACGACTATAGCTACGACTATGGCTGTTGTGCTGGTTTCTACCTTGGCTGTTGTTCTGGCTTCGACTGCGGCTGTTGCTGCGTGTAATGACCACTCTCCGGTTATTCCTAGGATAAAAATGCATGAATGAGTGAGTTAGATCTTAGGGGGATGGCTTATGGAACATGGTTAATTGGTGTTAATAAGTGATGGAATGATGTAATAGAGTACGGATTTTAAATAATGTTCAAATATCAAAGAGTTATTTTGAGTTTTAGTGTGAGTTTTCATCATTCAAGAATGGAAGGTAGCAAAGTTTGACTATCGGTCGAGTTATAGTTCCCGACGTGACCCGAATATCTGCAATACGTACGTTTGTATCCGAACCTGGGTAGGTTTTTACTACTCGACCTAGACGCCATTCGTGAGGGGGTTGCAAATCATCAATAACGACTACCAAATCTCCAGTTTGAAGGTTTCTGGCTGAATTTTTCCATTTGTATCGCTTATGGAGGGATTTTAAGTAGTCTTCTTTCCATCGAATTGAAAATTGATGGTGAATAACTTTTAACTTTTCCCATCTATTTATAACGGACATTTTTTGGTAGTTTTGCTCTGGGAAAGCCATTAAGGGAGCCCCTCTAAGAAAGTGCCCAGGAGTTAAGGCGGTCAAATCTGTAGGATCCTCTGATAGTGCAGAAATTGGACGGGAGTTGAGAACCCCTTCTATTCGAGCTAAAATAGTACTGAATTCTTCGAAGCTGAATTTGTGAGGGCCAGCTAGTCTTTTAAAGTGAAATTTAAAGCTTTTCACTGCCGCCTCCCATAACCCGCCCATGTGTGGTGCATGTGGTGGTATGAATTTCCATTCAAAGCCATGGGTTAAATATTTTTGTGAAATGTCTAGAGAAGTGTTTTTTATAAATTGCGAAAATTCACGCTTAAGGACTCTGCTGGCTCCTACAAAATTTCTGCCATTATCGGTGATTACCCTATGGGGGAGCCCCCGCCTCCCAACAAATCGAGCGAATGCCGCCTGAAATGCGGAAGAGGACAAATTTGAGCAGGGTTCAAGGTGAATTGCTTTTGTGCTAAAGCAAACAAACACACTCACGTATCCCTTAACTATAACAGAATTGCGCAATGGTGATGTTTTAAGGTCAAATGGACCAGCGAAATCAATGCCTGTTATTTGAAAGGGTAATGAGAGGTTGCATCTTTCGGGGGGTAAGGGAGCCATTATCTGTGCACATGGCTGTTGTTTGTAAATTAAACAAGTTTTGCAGTGACGTATAATGTTTTTAACTCGAGGTTTTAGTCTGGAAATATAAAATTCGGTTTGTGTGAGTCTACACATTTGACTACATTCTGCGTGTAAGAGAAAATTGTGCAGATGAGTGAGGTAAAGGTGACAAAATCTAGAGTTACCGGGTAATATAATTGGGTAGCGTTCATTATAAGGGAGCGACGATTGGGCTAGTCGCCCGTTTACCCGTAAGAGAGAATCTGAGTCTATAAACGGATTCAGTGTTTTTAAAGAACTTTTATTAGATAAGGGTTGAGAGTTTAGCAAACTTTGATATTCTTCCTTGTAAAAAGTTTTTTGAGCTAGCATTATGAGTCGAAATTTCACATATTTCAACTCGCTTTGCGTTAAGGGGTGCGCGACTGTTTCATTACGCTCGGAATCACAATTTCCCTTGCATTTGTTAAAGAATCGAAATATATAGCATAAAATGCGTAAAGCTTTATTATACGACGAAAAGTGTGTTAGAATATCATTTTCTTCAACTTTTATGTGTAAGGAAAGCATTTGTTTTGACGACTGAATTATTTTTAGGGGATTTCGACTAGGCCATTCTGATGGGGGTTTGGTTAGCCAGTTAGGTCCATACCACCAGAGCGAGTTTTGTGTGAGGTCCTGCGGCCTACATCCGCGAGTTCCAATGTCTGCTGGGTTGTCATGAGTAGGGACGTGTCGCCAGGTTGCATTTGGAATTAAGCCGTGAATTTGCGAGGTCCGATTTGCAACGTATGTTTCCCAGGAGGAAGGTGGTTTTGATAACCAGCCAAGAACAATGGATGAATCGGTCCATAAAAATATCTCTGTGGTATTGAAATTTAGTGATGAGCAAACATAACTTACTAGGTTTGCTAGTAGTACAGCGCCATTCAGTTCTAGACGAGGTAGGCAAACTGTTTGAATGGGCGCTACCTTAGTTTTCGCTACTAAAAGGTTGGAGAATGTAGTGTTTTTACGAGTTAGACAACGAATATATACTGTGGCACAGTATGCTGCTTGTGAAGCGTCAGAGAATCCATGGATTTGAATGCTATCCGAAGGCATATACTGTAGCCAGCGAGGTATGGAAATTGTGTCTACTTGTGAAAGGTCTTGAATAAGATTGTTCCATTTTGTAAGGGATTCTTGGGAGACTTCGTCGTCCCATTGTAGGCCCTCCAACCATAATTGTTGCATTAACAATTTTGCCCGGATGACTATTGGGGCTACCCATCCGGCGGGATCAAAAAGTTTGGCAACTGCCGAGAGAATCTGCCGCTTTGTGATTCGTGTGGCTTTTTCAATTGGGGAAAAATTGTATGAAAATGAATCGTTTAGGGCATTCCACTTGATGCCAAGAGTTTTTGTGGAGCTTGTTTCATGAAAACGAAGGAAGTCTGAATCGTACAGATCTTCCTCTGGTAAGTGCGAGAGTAGCTGTGGGTCATTAGCAGTGATCTTTTTTAGTGGCAATCCCGCTGAGTTTAAGATTTCAATAAGTTGAGATTGGGCATTAAGTGATTCTTCAATTGAGTATCCCCCCGATAAAATATCATCGACATACGTTTCTTTGCGTAAGATAGATGATGCTTTAGGGTGGGTGGATTCAGAATCTGAGGCTAACTGAAGTAGGGTTCGTATCGCTAAATAAGGGGCGCAGTTTACTCCGAAAGTAACTGTTTTTAATTGGTAGTCTTTTATCGGGCTATCGGAATGAGGTTGAAATACTATCCTTTGAAAGGGTCTATCGTCAGGGTGGACGAGTATTTGGCGATACATTTTTTGGATATCGCCACTAAAAACAAACTTGTATTTTCTCCAGTTGAGAATTACGGTCATTAAATCATTTTGAAGAGGTGGGCCTGTGTAAAGAATATCGTTTAGGGAAAACTGAGATTTTGTTTTTCTCGACGCATTGAATACCACTCTGACTTTAGTGGTTTTGTGTTCTGGGCGAACAACTGCGTGATGTGGCAAGTAGTAGGAATTTACTTTGCCCTTAGATATGAGTTCCTGCGGGTTAGTTTCTTCCATATGATCAAGGGTTAGGTATTCATTCAGGACCTCTTGATATGTGGATTGTATATCGGGATTTTTGGCTAAAGTTTGCCCCATTCTAGCATATTGTGCTATGGCTATAAACCGCGAAGAGCCGAGAAAGATTTGTTCGGGGAACTCAGGCTTAAAGGGTAATCTGACCATATATTTGCCATTTGTGTGACGAGTAGTGGTATTCGTGTAGAATTTTTCACAATAATCGTCTTCAGCAGAGTTAGAGTGGGTTTTAGGCATTTCCTCTTGTTCCCAAAATTTTCTTAAAATGTCTTTTAGCTCTGAGGCCTCTGATGTGTTAACAGAGGTTGTGAAAGATTGAATTGGCTGCGTTTTTATTGGGCCACTTAGAACCCATCCAAAAACGGTATTGTATGCTGAGGTTTGCCCACAAATATTCTTTTTTATGCCATCGATATTGAGGAAGTGTTCATGGTCATTGCCGAGGATTAAATCTATTTGAGACGATTGGTTAAACGTTGGGTCGGCAAGATCCAATTCCGCAAGTTCTGGCGAGTGAGGTATTTTGAAAGTACAAGCTGGTAGCCTTTTAGTTACCTTTGGCAATACAATAGCCTTAATGGGGATTCTGAGATCATATCTTTTAGCGTATAATACTAGGGAACACTCTTTAGTAGCGGTTTGTTTCTGACCGCCTATGCCTACTATTTCGAAGTTGTTTTTCTGATAAGAAAGGTTGAGACGATTTTGTATTTTTTCACTTAAGAATGTTCGTTGAGAACCAGGATCAATCAGCGCTCTGATTGTGAACAACTGACCTCTATTTTCAATCTGCATTAATGCCGTACGTAGAAGCACGTTATCGTAGCATGCAGAGTGATTGGCGTGAACTTGGCTTGATGTTTGGGGATATTCATCTTGCCGATTGTCATTATGAGATTGAGCTACATTAGACAGTGATTTGCGAGTTGCATTAAAATTAGGATTTTCATTTGGTTTTGAAATTTCTGATTGGGGGGTGGGGAACCTTTGCCCCATATGCAAAAGTGTGTGGTGAGGTTTTTTGCAATGTAGACAAGTATATTTACTAGGACAATTGGCTTTTAAGTGAGATGAAGCTAAGCAGTTGTTACAATATTTGTTTTTAAAAACGAAATCTACTTTTTGTTGAACTGTGAACGATCGAAATTTGGTACATTTTCTTAATGAATGTTTTTCGTTACAGAGTTTACATGACGTGTCGTTAAGACTTTCTTGTGAAACATACGTATGAATTTTAGAGTTATGTGTACTTGGCGAATTAAAAGTACCTTTCGATGTTTTTATGTTGGTAAGACGCTCTACTGCCTCATATCTATCAATTAAAAATTGGGACATTTGTGACCATTTTGGAAGGTCTCGAGGGGATGACAAAGATTGTTCCCAAAGTGATAATGTAAATTCTGGCAGTTTAGTAGATATTAAACGAATTAAAATTGGGTCCCAGCTATCGACCTCAACGCCAAGTGTCCTAAGTGTTGCTAGGGAATCGTTTACTGACGATTGGATTTTGCGAATTGATTCGCTATCCTCTTTAGTTGCAGGGGTTATGTCAAAAAGAATTTTAATTTGGTTATCCACCAATACACGTTTATTTTCGTATCTGGCTTTTAGCGCATTCCAAGCCAGTTCGAAATTATCATGGGATAGGGGGTACCGTTTAACTATAGCGCCTGCTTCATCTCTCGTTTTATTTCTAAGATGATATAATTTTGTGACGGGAGACAGTTTGGTGTGATTAATATACACCGCAGTGAACATATCACGGAATGAGGGCCACTGTTCATAACTGCCTTTGAATACTTCAGTGTCGCAGGGAGGGAGTTTTATACAATTGGCAGAATTGTCAGACACGAAGTTTTGGGTAAGAGCTTGTTGTGGGAGAGAATAGCGGGCTGAAGCCTCAAATCCTGGGATATTGGTACCTAGACGAATTGCCTTCATGAGGTCTAGAATTTGTGAGTTACAAACATAATACGCGTCTACACACGCATCGAAATTTGCTTTTGCTTCTTCTTTAAATTGTGCTTTAACTAAACTTTCGTTTGCTAACATCACTTTTTCGTAAGAAGCATCCACCTTTAGCCATCTTGCATCTAAATCTTTTAATTTGACTTCAAGGATTGATTCATTTTGTTCTTCAACCGGGGTTCTGTTAAATCTCTCGCAAAATTGAAGTAAATGATCGCAATCAAAGACGAACCGTTCTTTTGGAGAGGTAATTGATTCATTGTGTGAAGTAGAAGTCATTTTGAGTGATAGATTTAGTGCAAGTAACGTTCGGAAATATTGCAAGCAAATTTACTTAAGCGTTTGGGTTCTATTGTATAATCGCACTATGTTCATCAAGCTTCAATAGGGGTTTAGTTTTAAAGTTTTCGTATTTTCGAAAGATTGGGGCTAATCGACTGTAGCACAAGGTACCTTTTTTAAATTTTAATTTAAGAAAATTTTTATTGTGAGAATTTGGTTATATATGGCGCTAGATGTTATTATCTAGGTTAATCATAAGTGTGATTTGAAAAAACTTTCCCGATCTTTACGAATCTAGGGGTTATATGAGTATAGCAGTGGTTATTATTATGTAGTTTAGTTATAAATGTATTTTCAGAAAAAAACTCTTGATTTTGAAAATCTCGGGGGCTATGCAACTAGCACTAAAAGTTAATGTTCAGTTCAATTATTTATGAAAAAGCTTTGATTTTTGAAAATCTGGGAGCTATGTGATTATAGCACTAGATTATTGTCTAGTTTAATTAAGTGTAAAAACTTTGATTTTGAAAATTTAGGGGCTACGTGAGTTGTAGCGCTAGAAGCTATTATCTAGTTAAATTATGAAATTTAAAATTGAAAATTAGTTTTTATTTTCGAAAATGTAGGGGCTATGAGGTATAGCACTAGATGTTATTATCTAGTTTAAGTATGAATTTTAAAAATTCTTTTAATTTTCGAAAATTTAGGGGCTATATGGGTATAGCGCTAGATAATATCTAGATTAATAATTTGAAAAAATTTTTGAAAATGTAGGGGCTATGAGATATAGCACTAGATGTTATTATCTAGTTTAAGTATGAATTTTAAAAATTCTTTTAATTTTCAAAAATTTAGGGGCTATTTGAGTATAGCGCTAGATATTATTTAGTTTTATAACTGTGAAAACCATTGATTTTTGAAAATTTTTAGGGGCTATTTGAGTATAGCACTAGATGTTTGAATCTAGTTTAAAAAAAATGAATTTAAAAAAAATTGTTTAATTTTCGAAAATTTAGGGGCTATGAGGTATAGCGCTAGATGTTATTATCTAGTTTAAGTACGAATTTTAAAAATTCTTTTAATTTTCGAAAATTAAGGGGCTATTTGAGCATAGCGCTTGATATTTAAATCTTGTTTAACAATGAATTTTTAAAAATTCTTTTTATTTTCAAAAATTTTGGGGCTATATGAGTATAGCGCTAGATATTATTATCTAGTTTCATAAATTTGAAAAAAATTTTTGAAAAAATTTTAGGGGCTATGTGAGTATAGCACTAGATGTTTGAATCTAGTTTAATAATGAATTGTTAAAAATTCTTTTTTATTTTCAAAAATTTTGGGGCTATATGAGTATAGCGCTAGATATTATTATCTAGTTTCATAAATTTGAAAAATTTTTGAAAAATTTTAGGGGCTATTTGAGTATAGCACTAGATGTTTGAATCTAGTTTAATAATGAATTTTTAAAAAATTCCTTTTATTTTCGAAAATGTAGGGGCTATGAGGTATAGCACTAGATTTTATTATCTAGTTTAAGTATGAATTTTTAAAATTCTTTTTATTTTCGAAAATTTAGGGGCTATTTGAGTATAGCTCTAGATAATATCTAGTTAAATTGAATTTAATTTGAAAAAATTGTTTTTATTTTCGAAAATGTAGGGGCTATGAGGTATAGCACTAGATGTTTGAATCTAGTTTAAGTATAAATTTTTAAAAATTCTTTTAATTTTCGAAAATTTAGGGGCTATTTGAGTATAGCTCTAGATAATATCTAGTTAAATTGAATTTAATTTGAAAAAATTGTTTTTATTTTCGAAAATGTAGGGGCTATGAGGTATAGCACTAGATGTTATCTAGTTTAATTATGAATTTTAAAAATTGAAAAATTCATTTAATTTTCGAAAATTTAGGGGCTATTTGAGGATAGCGCTAGATATTATCTAGTTTAATAATTTTAAATTAAAAATTAAATAATAATTCTGTTTTCCATATTCGATTGGGCCTAACGGAATTAGGGGATAAATTGAATTGAATATAGACGTTCTTTTTAAAATTTACGAGGACTTAGAGATTTGGGATAATAACATTTTCAAAGTTTAAATTATTGAAGTCTAATTTAATGGGACTTGCTTTAAAGAGACTTGATTTTAACTGATAGTATTCTTCATAATGATTTTATAGTTTTAAATAAGTTTAAAGAATTTAAATGGGATAAATGGGATTCCAGTATTTTTTTTGTAAGAAATGGCAACACTGAATAAAACACTATAATTTATTTGTCAATAAAAATTTTATTTATATATTAAATTGATTGCACATATTGTTTAAATTTTAATTTAAATTGTTAATTCAATTGATTTATTTTCGAAATGATTACTATTTACAAAAATTTATTTTGTTTACAATTTAAAAATTCCAATAGATGTGTGTTTAATTTGATTCCAATGTTTTATTAATTCTGGTGTACTTCCTTCTTTGTATTGGACTGTATTAATCCTCAGTGTTTTTGTATGAGTACAATCGTTGCATTAGTGACTTAAAGAGTTTTAATCACAAAGCAATTGATTGTCGCTTTCCTTTTTCTTTTAGCAGTGGACTGTATAATTTGTTCTTATTTTCTTTTCTTCTTTTGAATCACTTTATAAATATGTATATACTATAGAGAATTAAACACAAACAAATATTTGTTGTTTAATTTGCAGAGAACGCAATGTTGCTGATTTATACGTATGTACCTATGTATGTACGCATGTAAATACAGAGTACGCAATTTACAGGCAATTTTAGGGGTGGGTAATAAAGTTAAGAGAGCGCACGAGAACAACTATTAAGAAGTTACTCTTTTCACAAATTATAAGTTACCCGCGCAATACCAAAGAGATGTTTTGATTTAAATTAAGTAAGAGAACGTAAAGAATAATAGGTGCGACAGTTTTTTTTCTTAAGAGTTACCAAGTAACAAGAATAAAACAAATGGATTATGTTTTGAGTTGAACTTGTTAAAGGGACCGCAACAATAAATAAGCAATTTGAAAATGATAAAAAAAAAGGAACAAGCAAACAATACAGTATAAAGGTATGGAGGAGAATTGGTTTTTTATTTAACCTTGATGTTAATTTTCGTTGACTTTTGCTTCTTTCTTTTCTTTTGTTGTTATTGTTGGAAAATAGCGGAATTGGTTTCGTTATTTGCCTTGTTTTTTATTTTAGATGTTTCCAAAAGTAGCCTTGAAATTATTAACTATGCTTTCTGTTAATTTTGTTTTTGTTAACTAGCGGTATTTTTTATTATGTACCTATGTACCTACATAGATTTTACAAAAATGTTTTCGGCTAGGTATGTATGTATGTACATATGTATGTATGTAAATTTGGGATTTTTTTTTTTTTTAATACCAAGTTGCGGTTTTTGTTGCGGTATATTTCTTCCTATTTTCTTACGGCAATTGTTGTTAGTGGGTTTTTGTTCAAATTTTGGTTTTTGTTTCACCTTATAGGTATGTAGGTATCAATCTGTAAATTTTTTACTTGTTTCCCGGTTTATACTGTATGTTTGTAGATTTGTACATACTTATGTATGTATGTATGTATGCATACGAAATTTTGAGGATTTTTTTTGAATACCGAGTTGCGGTATTTTTGTTGCGGTACTTTTTCTTTGGGCTATTTATTTTTTAATGGTTTCTTCATTTCGATATGTTGGTATGCAACTTGTTAAATATTGTTTTTGCATCAATCAACATTACAAATTTTTACCATTTTCCCGCTTATGATAGTGTGTATGTAGATATGTATGTATGTATGTAGGGTACATTTGTATAAATAAATTGGTTAAGTACTTACAGTTTTAATTTTGGGTTTAATTTGGCTTTACCTTGGTGTTACCATTTTTCAAGTTTTCTGGTTTGATTTTGTTTTTTTTTTTTTTGTAGGCTGTTTTGGACCCTTTAGTATTGGCGTTAAGAATAGGTGGGTATACGTACTTCTGTAGGTAGTTTTTTGAGGCTCGAATGGACCATGTAATATTTAGGTTGGGGGACTAATTATTATTAATAAGTTGTTTCCACCGGGGTTGATGGGTTTCTGAGGGAAATGACACGGGTTATCACAATTACTCGGAAAGTAATTATAGTGAAACCATGAAAGAGAGATTAAGGGTGAGTGGTTTCCTTTACAACTATTAGGGTGTATCAATCTTACCTTTTTTGAGCCTTTTAACAATGAAAACAGTAGGTTGTTTCGATCATGTGGGTATAATTTTATTTATATTCTTATTCCAGTGATAACTGACGAACAGCACTTAGCATTAAGTTGTAGGCTTTAATAAACTTGCTTCAAATTTTGTGGTAGTAAAATTGATTTAGATGTAAGTAATAATAATTTTAGCCAATTGAATTTAATTTAGCTTTAGCAATTTTCCTTTAGATTTCAAGTTTAGCAAATTTTATTTAAATTTCAGTTTTAGCAAATTGATTTTAATTAGCAAATTTTTTAGCAAAATAGTATTTAGATTTAAGTATAGCAAATTTACTTCCACTTTTATTGTTAGCAATTTTTAATTTAGAATTTTAAATGTATGTAGATTTAGCAATTTTAATTTAGAATTTTAATTTTATGTAGATTTAACTTTATCCAATTTTATTTAAATTTTAATATAACCAATTTTCAAATTTTATTTAATGTTAGCAAATTTTACTTAGCAATTTAGGTTTTAACTTTAGTCAATTGTCATTTCTTTTAAACGTAACAAATTTTATTTAGATTTAAGATTAGAAATTAGATTTATTCACTTTGGCAAACTTTAATTTATATGTAGATCAAATTTTGTTTAACTTTTATTGTTAGCACACTAAGGAGAATAAAACTGAACTTGCTAATTCGAAGGTCAAAAATCAAGTGCCAAAAAAAGCAAAACGTAAATGGCAAGAAGCCGCGCGGTACAGGTTGAATCGGTACAAAGCAAAATTAATGACATTTGACATATTTTAAACATAGGGTTTACATGTATGCAATTTAGATTTCAGGGTTAGGAAATACGATATGTAAACCGGAACGTATGTAATTAATTTAAGTATTTCAATATGTTGACAATATATATATAATTAAATAGAATTGTTTCAATTAATTCATTTTGATATAAATCCAATAATATTATATACAAGGCAATAATATACATACAATTAGCTTAAATAATTTGTTGGTGTTCAAACTTCGTTTGGACAATATGTATATATTGGTTCCTTTAGTTCCTATAAGTAGCATAGGGCCTCATCTTATCAAACAATTGTAAAAAATTAAAGATTTTTATGTTTTAAAAATTCATAAAAAATAAATATTGCACGCAATAGAAAAAAAGTCAGTTTTAAAATCAGCGACATTGAATTGGTAAAGAACTGCTACAAATTTTCTAGCAACACAAAAAATTTTCAATTTTTTTCCCTTGTGTTATACAAGTTATAAAATAAAATCTTCTAAATTTATACTTTTATGGCAGTTTCGGAATAGTAGAATGCTTTTCAAATGGGATGAACTTAATTTATTACGTTGCTTGGAACAAATAAATTTTAAATCCGAAAAAAATTTGTTCGCATAGGTAAGTAGTGCCGAATAAAGAGAGGCACCTCAATGAATTTTTTTTTAGTTCAGGATAGAACTCGCCATCCAAATCTTTCCAGAACTCTACAATATTATTTTCGTCTGGGGCATTTGCTTCGCTTCGTAGTATGATGAGTTCTGATTGAATATCAAATTCGTAGTTGCTTACATCGCAACGAAAAGGGTTTTCGAAAAGATCTAATAGCGGTTGTAAAATTACAAAATCTTGAAACCTGTCTTGAAAAGTGTTTCAAATATTTCGGCATATTCATATCTTTTGTCGATTTCGAGATTTCTGTAAACAAGTGAAGTTTTTGGAAAGTTGGAAAAATCACCACTTTTAATTTGGGAAAAAATTAGAAAAAGTGTTGTTGTAAAACTGTGAATGATTTTTCACAAGTCGCATATATTGCGTTCCTTTCCTTGCAATTCCAAATTAAGTTCATTTAACATACTTGTCGTATCTGCCAAAAAAGCTAAGTCTTAAATAAAATTATTGTCTTTTAAACACTGGACTAAAACTTTTTCTATTTTCTCAGTTTCTAGAAACTGAAGAACTTCTTCTCTTAAATCATAAAGTCTATTCAGGCAATCACCGAACTTCTGTAAACATTTTCAGGTCACAATTCACAGCATTTTTGTTTTTCATAAAGGTTACAAATTTTCGGTGGGTAAGCGCTTGATGTCCGCCTCGAATTTTATTTATTATATCCTCTGCTGTCTTCATAGCTGGGGTATCATTTATGAATTTCGATGCAAGAGCGGTCTGATGAATTATGCAGTGAAAATTATGAACTGCAAATTCGTTTTTTTTTAATTGGCCTATAAGTCCATTATATTTGCCCAACATTACATTGGCTCCATTTGTGCAGACTCCATCTAATTTACGTTAAATAGTTACCATAAATTGGTAAGGTTAAAGGCAGAATTATTCTTTACTTTCTGTTTCTGTTCTGTTCCGTGCCGTTCTGTTTCAAAATTGTAAAAGTTACTTTTTCTGTAGCAACTAATTAGCTATTTATGACAAATTTATTAGTTTTGCACCATCCATTGTTTTATTTCAATAACTTTTATGCACATAAATTTGAAGAAATAAAATTTAATTAATGTATTTTTTATTATTTATTTTGCGGTAACTTACAATTACTTTACAAGTTCTTGATTTTATCAAACTGAACCGCAACAGAACAGAACAACTAATCAATTTCACAGGTTTTTTAATAACAAAAACAAATCAGCTGGTTCGTAACAGAACAGAAAGTAAAGACTAACTGAGCCTTAACTCTTTGGGCTCGGTCAAATAATTGTAGCATAAAAAAGAAAGCAATAAAAATAGTGCGAAACAATAAAGTTTCATTAATACATCAATAAAACACATCTTCTTACCCAAACATTTTACCTGCTGTCACATTTGCTTTTATGTCTAGAGGTTATTTGCACATAAATTGTAGCAAAACAAGACTTTTTTACTTGTTTTTTAAATATTTCTACTGTTTTCAAAGAAAGAAAAAACCCACTGATGCGATTGGTACAGAAACCAAAATATTTTTACAAGCAAAATACCAACAAATTCTTTTGGCTATTTTTTTCTTAATAATTTCTGCATTTAGGTACGTCTTTTTAAAGAAAGCAAAAGGGACCCTTTTAGAGGTATCAAAGAATTTTTTTTCACAAACAAAACACATATCGTTAGCTTAAACGTTGCAGTAAATGTTATTGTTAAAAAAAGTTACTTAATAAAATTTACGTTAGCTTTGCTGTTAAATATGTTCAACAATTTAAATTATGTTAAAATTAAATAGAAATGTTATATTACTCTGCATTTAAGTCTTAAAATTTAGACTCTAAATATTGCACGCAAGGCATTGGATGTTACCAAAAGCATTTTTGACCGCACAATATTTTTGAGTGTAACCTGAAACAAAATAATATAGCATCCGCTCAACATGTACACTTGTCGAAGTCACACCGACGACTGAATTGAAGAGCATAAAAATATGTGTTTGTAGTGGTATGCACAATTGTGCAAAGAAATGGAAACCCCTGGTGTAAACTATCCTTAATAAACAGTGAAGTTTTGTATTTTACTAAGTGTTTTTGGTGTTACCAGTTGCTTATGAGCCACTAGCGTGTGTTGTTTTTTCATGTTTTGTTGTGATTTATTTTGTTCTCTTTGTATTGAGGTATCACGTCCACTTGAAAATTTACAAAAACTTTAGGAAAATCGGTTCGGTATTGATAAAGAATTTTTTTTTAAAAATTTGTTTTTATTTCCCTTTTAAAGAAAAATTTACTTCTTGTTAATGTTCCCTTTATTAAAATTTTATAGATCACTTGCTGTTTGAAGAAATAAATGAAAATCATTTTTATCCAAATTTTACTATTTTTAAGAAGCTTTACAGAAAATTTACTATTCATAAAAATATTGCTATTTGTAAGAAATCTATGTTGAAAGTTTAAAATGAATAAGCAATTTAAAAAAAAAATGATGTTTATAGGAAATTTTTATGAAAAAATTTGTATTTATAGGAAATATTAAAAATGCTTTTTATATAAAAAATTGGTTATTTAAAAATAAATTTTACAGGAATTATCTTACTTTAATAAAGTTTTTGCTAAAAAATTTCTTTTTATAGCAAATTGTTAAAGTTTTTCTTTAGAAATTTTTCAAGTTTTTCTTTTTTTGGAAATTTTTACAAATAATTTTCTATTATTTTTGAAAATAACAATTGTAATTTTTAGTAAAACTGTTAATTTTAATTTTGATATATTTTTTTTAGATATGTTTGAGTTCATCAAATTTAATTTTCATTAAATTATTTTAATGAAGGAAGGAATTTTTACAACTTAGAATTTTATTAAAATTAAAAATATCAAAATTAAAATTAACAGTTCAACTTAAAATCACAATTGTTCTTAAAATAGCCATGGCACTAGCTCTAATGTTTTCATTTGAACTTCAACTTGTACAAATAAAATTTCGACGAATGTGGACAAAAAACATAATTAACAAATTTATTCAGGTGTTCAAGACAAAATCTTGACAGAAAGAATACGAAAAAACAGCAGAACGGAAGCAACATGTGAATAAATTGAAAACGATAATTACAGCAAATTTCGAACCACCGGTTCAAGTACCCCTGGTTTAAGATTGATGTTTGACTCTTGGCTAGCAGTCACAGCAGTGGTGCAGAGGTTAGAACTCAAAGAATTCTGATGAAAGAATGTGGGTATTCTTGAAACGTGTAAATTCAACCCAGGTTCCTATGAGGTCAACAATAACGATATCGAATTTATCTATGATTCAATTTTTTTAATATCTATCAAAATATTAATTTACGTTTATTCTTATTTAATAAATTTATATTGCCTAACAATTTCACCGTAAGCAACTTTAAATTATTCATTTCTGTTTTGTTTTTGAATTTGAATGTGTTTTTATTTAAAAAAAGCTTTTAGCCAATTTTTAACCATTTTTTCTGTAAATTTAACCATTTTTGGTCACCAAGTTTTGGTAGCACTGTACTTTAGCAACATTTTGTATGAAATTGTTTCTGACGTTTTTAATAATTTTATTTATTTTTGAATGAAAATTTTAACAAAATGTTCCAACAAATAATTATAAATACGTAATATCGTTCTGGGAAAAATTTGCAAACGGTTTCTTTATTTAAAATGTGTGTGGTCGCGGAAAAAAATTGGCGCTCTGTTGTGAACACCAGTGAAAATGTTGCTGCCTATTGTAAACGAAGCTTTAATGTCTCGATTTGTTGATTGCAATATATTTAAATTGGATTTTTTTTTAGAAAATATGCTTTTTATATGAAATTTAAATAGAACATGTGGTTTTTATAGCAAATTTTTATCAAAATAATTTTCGTGGGATTACAAAATTTAATTTAAATGATTTTGTTATTCGTGTTTAACTTCCAATTTTTATTTTTAATAAAAAAACTGAAATTTATTGTTGATGAAATAAGCTATTCCTATGCTCATTTCACTGGTTGCTTAGGCCAGATCATCAGGAAACGTCATCCATAAAGATTTTAGAAGAACTAAAGATATTACACCAAATAAAACTGTTAAGCGTATAAGAATTACAGCAATAGTTCTTTAGTTCTGTAACAATATGAAATTTTAAACAAAATCATCAAAAATAAACAGTGAGTTCATCTCTCCTTACATTCCCCACTACAATTGATTGGAATTCTTCCAACATTAATTGAAGTTGAAAGTAGGCTAAGAAAAAACAAAATAAAATCAAAAACAACTCGCTTTATTGTTTTCGCAAACAAACAATAAAGCGGGCTGCCAGTCAGTTTTTTTAGGCCCTGCACTTGCCAGTTTATAATCATATAAATTATTCTTAAAATTTGATTCGTTGCTATAAATGCAGCGTTTTTAAAAATTTTCTATTTTTAGGATTTTTTTTTAAAATTTTGGTGTTTATAGGAAATTTTTGTAAAAACTTTATAGGAAATTTTCGAATAATAAGCTATTTAAAGGAAATTTGGTATGTATAGAAAATGTTATTATTATGTGCGTTCGTTTACTTTTCCAGTAAAATCCAGTAGGTGAGTTATATGAAAATTTTACAAATTTATGAGTACGCGAACGCATTTCAGTAAAATCCAGTACAAATTTGTACAAATTTTGGGGTAAACGAACGCAGCTATTATTTGCCAGCTTAAGGATTTTTCTAAAAATTTTGTTTTTATAGGAATTTTTCTCAAAATTTGCTGGTTTTAAAAATTTTTCTAAAAAAAGCAAGAAATTTCTATTTATAGAAAATGTTATAGGAAATTTTTTATTTATAGAAACTCTTGTGATAAATTTATAGGAAATTTTCTATTTACAGAAATTTTTGTGGGAAACTTCTACTTATAGGAAATTTTTTAAAAATGTTATAGAAAGTTTTCTAAAAACTTAAAAATTAAATATATCTAGAAAAATATATAAAAATTAGCTATTTATTGGAAATTTAATTTTAAAAAATTTTATGAAAATTTTCTATTTGTAGGTAATTCTTGTGGGAAATTTTATAGGAAATTTTTGAAAAATTTTCTATTTAAAGAAAATTTCTGTAGGATATAACTATTTATAGAAAATTTTCTTAAAATTTGGTCTTTATAGGAAACTTGCTTAAAATGTTTAAGGAAATTTTCTAAATATTTGCTATTTCAGGGAAAAATTAAATATATCTAGGAAAATATATAAAAATTAGCTATTTATTGGAAATTTAAACAAAACTGGCTATTTTTAGAAAATTTTATAAATATAACAGGAAATTTTTAAACATTTTTTATTTATTGGTAATTCTGAAGGGAAATCCCTATTTATGGAAAATTTTATAGGAAATTTCCGTTTATTGGAACTTTTTGTGTACAATTGATATCTAGAGGAAATTTTATAGGAAATTTGCTGAATATTTTCTCGATGCAGGAAGTTTTTCAAAAATTTACTTTTCTAAAAATTTGCAATTATAAAAATTCTAAAAATTTTTTTTAAATTTTAATTAGAATTTTTTAAATATTTGATTTATAGGAATTTTTTAAAGATTAGCTGCTTAAAGAATATGCTATAATTATTTGCAAGTTGAGAGAATTCTTCTACAAATTTGCTCTTAATAGGAATTTTTCAAAATATACTTAGTTTTTATAGGAACAATTTTTTAGAAGACTTTTTGGGAATTTATTTTTGTGGTGACAAAATTACCATCTTTAAAATGGCATATTTCTTAAAATGTCAATTTTATGTTAAAGCTGTCATAAATGTTTATGCAATAAAATGCATTAATGTCAAATGTCTAAAAACATAAATAAAAATAATTGCGTATGTAAATCAAACAAAATTGTACGACGTTTTTTCTAGTTTTAAGGAAAAACTTTGCAGCGCACACATACTTCGGTAAAGAAACAGTGTTTAATAATTTTAGACGTTAATTCAATGGATTATGAACATAAAAAGGTCTATTGAATTGTAAAAGAAAACCACTATTTATACATTTATTTATTTTAATACATAAATAATTTAAAATAAAAACAAAACGGCCAATGTACACATATGCACGTACAAACAAACATTTGTATGCACATATTTTATCACATATGTAAGTATATTAAGTATTTATGAAGCCTTTCTATAACTGGATTATAAAGCAGACAGCAAATGGGCGAAATAAATAAAACACACGCTCTCGACTAGCCCGATTACACAATAAAACACTAAAAAAGTGAAAAAAAAATAGACTGTCTCATGACATGTTTGCCACTTTTTTAGTCGAAAAACACTTTGCAACCGAACCAACCAAAGAAACCAATTGCAACAAAAAAAATTGCTATTTATCTATACAACGGAGTATGAATGAAGTCTCCAGTTGCAGTTGTATGATGCTTTGGGAGAAGTAGCAATCCATGCCTGCACCACACCAACCTGAGTCCCACTCTTTGGGTGTTGGTGGGAAAGATCAACTGTGTTTCTGTTGGGATTCAAAACTAGATGAAAACTCTTTGTAATGAGAGATTGGGGGATGGCAACAATTGTGTTGTTGCAATGTCCATCCTTAAAAGGCCAAATTGAATAATGATTTGGAAATCATGGCGATTTTGTAAAAGAAATATGAAAAAGCCAACAAATTCATTTAAATGAAACAATCACATTTTTGTTTTTTTTTTTTTTGCCCACTTGGTCACTTTTAAGATCTTTAAACTCGTATTCGCAATCGCATTCGAATTTAGTTGATTGTTTCGATTGTAAATCATTTTTAGTTTTTATTTTAATAGTTGTTGTCGTTGTTATTTTTGCAATTGTTATTCTTGTTGTTTTTTGTCCACTAACCTAATCCATTTTATAAGCGACAGGCTTTAACTTGTTCCATGATACGTTGGCCTTTTTAATAATGCGACATCGTTTGCGTTTGCCAGCTGTCGCACATGCTGCCCGGCTGCGTTCGAGTGTGTTCGAGTTGTTGCTGTGGTTGCTGATGATGATGTAAAAATGTGTTCATGGCGTATTAAATAATCGCTTTGATTTAGATTTTTTTTTTATTGAAAAGCAATCTTGTTATAATTAACTCCATTTCCACACATTTTCTTAGAGTGGTTCCTCTAGTTTTTCCTCATTTTGTGGTTGTTTTTTTTAACTGTTTTCCTTTTTGGAGATTTGATCGTTTTATACGCTACATCTACAATGATCAGCTTTAGGATAAATAGAAAAATTTACTATTCATAAAAAAAATTTTACAATATTTTTAAAAATTTTTATACAAAAAGTTTTAAAAAAATTTTGTTATTTACAAAATTTTTCAAAAATTCTCTATTTTTTTTTTTCTTAAATATAATTTTGCTATTTATAAAAATTTTTGCCAAAACTTTTCAAAAATGTTTTCTATTTGTATGAATTTTTTTAAATATAAAAATATTTGCTCTTCTAAAAAATTATCCAAAAATTTACTTCTTACGGATATTTTTTTAAAAATAAGTTCTTTTCAGGAAATTTTCCAAAATTTACTATTATAATTAGAAATGTTTTTTTAATTGCTTAGTCTGGATGCGCGCTGTGAAAGTTTTCTTTCAGAAAGTCTGCGCATATGGGTGAGAGAGGAAAAAAGAAAAGAATGTTCTCTTCCCCTCTCGCCAACAAACTCAGACTTTCGGAAAGAAAACTTTTATAGTGTGAGCCTGCCTTATTTATTTACTATGATACTGGGAAACCCGCTTACTACTTCGGTTTGCCGGGATATAAGGATGAGGCATTTAAGGACCCTAAAGTTGACGTGTCTGGATACTCTCTCTATCCAATGTAGAAATAGGGTTGACTTATCTAATCTGCAAAGAACCGAAATTGGAGAGAAAAAAACAAAAATTAATAACATCAAGGTATATTTGGCGTTTGAATTTCTTTAATAAAGTCGACATTTTCGATCGCAGGGGTCTAAAAATTTGCATAAAAACTCAATATCAAATTTTTTTTTGCATTTAGGGTGACAATATTTATATTTCAAGTTTTCCTAAAAAAAGCTTTTTTATAGGAAATTTTCTAAAAATTTGTATTAAATTTTAACAAATTTGCTATTTAAAGAAAGCTTTCAAAATAAGTTTTTATAGGAAATTTTCCAAACTTTGTTATTTATAGGAAATTTTTCAAATTATGCTCTATATTGGAAAGTTTTTGAAAAATTTTCCGTTCAATTGAAATTTTACAGAAATTTTCTTTTTATAGGAAATTTTTTAAAAATGTTTTTTTTTATAGGAAATTCTGTTTTTATAGAAAATTTTCTACAAATTTGCTCTTAATAGGAAATTCTTAATAAATTAAGAAATTCAATATTTAAACAAATTTTTTTAAAATTTTCTCTTCGATTGCTTATTTTTTATGGGAAATTTTCCGAATTTATTATTTATAGGACTTTTTTGAAATTGGTTATTTTTAGAAAACTTTCCAAAATTGACTATTCATAGAAAATTCTCCAAATTTTTTTTAAAAAATTATAGGAAAAATTTTGTTATTTATAGGAAACTTCCAAAATTTACTGTTAACAGAATATATGAAAAAATTGCCTTTTTATTGGAAATTTTTCTAAAAGTTTTTTATTAATAGAAAAATTTTTATTTTAGTAAATTTTTAAAAATTGTTTTTTTTTGACATTTTCCAAAATTTGTGTTAATAGAAAAATTTTCAATCAAGGTTTTTCCCCGGGATTCAAAAATTAATTAAGAAGGTTTCTTTAAAATTTGCTAAATTCCCATTTCATACTACATATTGATAAACTGAAATTTATTGTTGATGGGATAAGCTATTACTATGCGCATTTCACTGGTTGCTTAGGCCAGATTGTCAGAAAACTTCATCCAAAGATTTTAGAAAAGCTAAAGATATACAAATAAAACTGTTAAGCGTATAAGAATTATAAACCTCAGTTTTACTTGTAACAATATCAAAGCTTAAAGAAAACCAACAACAATAAACAGTGAATTTATCTCTTCTTACAGTCCCGACGACAATTTTTTGGTGGGTAAAGAAAAACCAAAAATAAAAACAAATTGCTTTATTTTTTTTGCCAGTTCAGTTTATTTACACTGCCACATGCATAATAGTTATCAAAGTTTTTCCCCGGGTTTCAAAAATTATTTAACAAGATTTCCCAATTTTTACGATTTTTGGGAAATTTTTCAAAAATTTGCTTTTTTCCAGGAATATTTGACAAAATTTGCTATATATATGAACTTTTGTCAAAATTTGTTATTTTCGCAAACTTACAGCACTTTTGAGTCGTTTTAAATTCCTGTAAATGCACCTGTCTTTCTAACATCTTTATTATTATGTTTTTTTTTGTGTTTTTTTTTTTAATTTTCCGATCTACTTTTGCGCTACACTTTCATTTATTACAAATAAAACGTCTCTAAATGCTCGCACAATAGTTTTACTTTTAAAAACGTTTGGATTTTCTTGTTTTTATAATTATTTGGTTATAACACACTTGTCAAAAGTTGGTTTCTCTTGAAAATCTTTTGCTATAACGAAATCCAAATTTATAAGAAATATTTTTTTATTTTTGTAAATCCTTGTTTGGCTTGTCTTACTTGATTTTTGTTGTTGTTGTTGTTGTTGTTATTATTACTGTTGTTGTTGTATGTAGTCGTCTCTAAGTGTTGCTGTGTTTTATTTATGTTTCACTATATTTCTGCTTTGATTTCGTTAATTATTTTAAACTTAAATTTTTACACCACAATCCGATATTTGGTTTGGTAGATTTCAGAAATATTGCTTTACTTTTTCCAGTATAAAAACAGCATGACGTTTAACAAGATTTATCACATCATTTCAGCAGGCACAGCTTAAGAGATTACACATAATTTTTTTTTAAAAAGAAGTGGTGTTTTGGAAAATTTTTATAAAATATTAAATAATTTAATTTAAACGAATTTTAAATGTATAAACTGGTAAGTGTCCTGGCGGTAGAGAAACCGAATCCGATATAAACAAATATATATTAACATTAATTCTAAAAAAACTAAATGTGTAAAGTGTTTCCTAAAGGAGTTTTCTAAACAATTAAAAAACAAAATAACAAAAAGTGCAGTGGTTGAAAAAGAAAACAAATAAAAAAAAACCCGTTAAAAAAGGAATTTTTCTAGAAACTTTTGTATATACAGTAGATTTGCGAAATGTTCCAACAAGTTATTATAAGTGTCATCGCCACAATTCTTGAGGAAATAAAAATTTTAACAAGATTTATAAATAGATTATCCCTTTAACGATAAATTTCGGTGTTTTCATCATAAACAAAATCTTTTAAATAATAATAAACTTTTCACAAAAAACTTTTGATAATTAATTTCAAAATTTGCTAAAAAGTTTCCTACAAACAGCAAATAGACACAAATTGTATCAGCTAATTTGCTTAAATAGCAAATTTACACGTTAATGGCAGATTTTCGAAAATGTCCTAGAAAAGACAACTTTCAAGCATTTTTAAGATAAGGCTAATTTTACAAACCTTTTCTTTTTTTTTTAGCAAAGTTTAGTATAATGGCATTTCTGAAATTATACTAATTTAAATTACAAATTTTCTTAAAAATGAAATTATCGAAAATTTTTTTTTTAGAAAATATTTTTTTTTAAACATTTATTTATTTTTAAAAATATTCTAAAACTTATTTATCAAAAATTTCCTATACCATAGCTAAATAGCATTTTTTTTCTAAATTCTGCAAAAACTTCTGTGAAAATTTTCTAAAAATAATGATTTTTTTTTAAATTTCTTATAAATAGCAAAATATCGTAAAATTTAGTATAAATAACAAGCTTTTTGAAAATTTCCTATAAAATTTGTTTTGGAAAATTTGCTATAACTATAAATATATAGCTTGTTTTTCGAATATAGCAAAATTTTATTCAAAAACCCAACTTCTCGAAATTTCTTATAAAAAAAAATTTCCTTAAAATCGCTAATTTTCTGAAAATTTCCTATAAAAATCAAAATTTTGGAAAATTTTCTACAAATAACAAAGTTTTCGAAAATTTCCTATACATAAGGAACTTTTTTGAAATTTCGTTTTAACAACAAACTTTTTTTTGAAAATTTCCTATAAAATTTTTTTTGGAAAAATTTCCTATAAAACGCTAATTTTACGAAATTTTCTAAAAAAAAACCAAATACATACTGGCAACAAAAAAACCAAATTTTATAATTTATAAAATAACAAACTTTTTTTTATAAAAAAAACTTTTTAGAAATTTCCTATAAAAAAATTGAGGGAAATTTCCTATAAATAGCAAAATTTTTAAAATTTTTCTTCAAACATCGAACTTTTCCAAAATTTCATTCAAACAACGAACTTTCGGTAATTTCTTATACTTTTTAAAAATTTCCTTTTACCAGCAAAAAGTTTAGATAATAAACTTTTGAACATTTTCCACAAATGACAAACTTTCCTATAAAAATCAAAATTTTTAAAAATTTTCTACAAATAAAGTTTTCGAAAATATCCTATAAATAAGGAACTTTTTTAAAATTTCGTTTTAACAACAAACTTTTTTCAAAATTTCCTTTAAAAATGTTTTTGAAAAAATTTCCTATAAAAAGCTAATTTTACGAAATTTTCTAAAAAAAAAAATACCAAATTTTATAATTTATAAAATAAACTTTTTTAAATTTCGTTTTTATAAAAAAAACTTTTTTGAAATAAAAAAATTAAGGGAAATTTCCTATAAATAGCAAAATTTTTAAAATTTTTCTACAAACATCGAACTTTTCCAAAATTTCATTCAAACAACGAACTTTCGGAAATTTCTTATACTTTTTAAAAATTTCCTTTTACCAGCAAAAAGTTTAGATAATAAACTTTTGAACATTTTCCACAAATGACAAACTTTCCTATAAAAATCAAAATTTTTAAAAGTTTTCTACAAATAACAAAGTTTTCGAAAATATCCTATAAATAAGGAACTTTTTTAAAATTTCGTTTTAACAACAAACTTTTTTCAAAATTTCCTATAAAAATTTTTTTGGAAAAATTTCCTATAAAAAGCTAATTTTACGAAATTTTCTAAAAAAAAAATACCAAATTTTATAATTTATAAAATAATAAACTTTTTTAAATTTCGTTTTTATAAAAAAAACTTTTTTGAAATAAAAAAATTAAGGGAAATTTCCTATAAATAGCAAAATTTTTAAAATTTTTCTACAAACATCGAACTTTTCCAAAATTTCATTCAAACAACGAACTTTCGGAAATTTTCTACACTTTTTAAAAATTTTCTTTTACCAGCAAAAATTATAGATAATAAACTTGTTGAACATTTTCCACAAATGACAAACTTTCCTATAAATAAAAAAGACTTTGTTTTAATAATAAATTTTTTAAAAATTTTCTATAAATAAGTTTCGTATAATAACAAAACATTTTTAAATTTCAATAAAATAACAAATTTTACGAACATTTCCTAAAAATCGCAAAATTTTCGAAAATCTGCTAATACGTATTTCGCAATTTCACAAGTTACAAACTTTTGAAAGAGTTCCTTAACGAACTTTTTAAGAAAAATATTTTATATACTGCCAATATTCTGAAAATTTCCTATAAATAGCACCGTAGTGTAAAAGTTTTTACAGGTAACAAACTTTTCGAAAATTTTCGACAGATAACGAACTTTCCTTTTTTAAATCAATTTTTTTCAAAATTTTCTATCATTAACAAAATATCGAAGAAATTCCTTTAAATATTTCCAAAAAATCGCAATATTTTTAAAAAATTTGATAAAAATTACAAAATTGCTTTAAATGGAAAAATTATTCGGTTTTTTTTTACAAATTTAGAGTTTTTGATTTATGTGCTACTATAAATAATATTTCGAAAATTTACTATAAAAAACAACCTTTTTGAGAAAATTTCCTATAAGTAACAAATTTTTATTTAAATTTCCTAGAAAAACGGAAATTTTTTTCACAAATAAGCCAATTAAGAACTTAAGCAAATTTAAAGCTTTTTAAAATAAAAATGTTTAATACAAGAAACATTGAAATTTTATCACTTCTTTTAGTATCTCTTAGTCCTTGCTGTGCTCTGCAGTAGCCAAACCTCCTTAGCCGGTTTCCTGGGCGGTTATGGTCATGGCATTGGTTACGGCTATGGAGGTTATGGCGGTCACGGCTATGGTGACGGCCACGGCATTGGTTATGGATATGGTGGTCATGGTTATGGTGGTGGTGCTGCCATAGTTGCTGCTCCTGTGGTAACTAAAGTAGCAGTAGCCCAGCCCATTATAACGAAAACTATTACGCCCGTTGTAACGAAGACTATCAGTGCCGCACCGATTACTGTCACCAAAGTAGCTCCTGCTATCATCGGAGGTATTGGATATGGAGGTCATGGCTATGGCGGCTATGGATATGGTGGTCATGGCTATGGTATTGGTCACAGCATTGCTATTGGTGGACTCTATGGAGGCCATGGCTATGGTGGTCATGGTTACGGTTATGGTGGTCATGGTTGGTAAGGAGAAGAAAATAGTTTTGTGACTAATTTTGTGTTGTGTTTATACTACTGGCTCTTTTTAAGGAGAAAAATCTAAATTTATCTTTGAACTGCATATATTTTAGCATTTTTTCTTACATATTTTTGTTTTTGTAAAATATGTATACATCATTTGAATTTGTATAAGCACACATACATTTACAATTATTAAATAATTTTAAATCTGCCAAATAAACAGTCATAATCATTATTTAAGTTAAAAAAATATGCTCATATTAACTAACTAATTATGTAAAATATGTATATATATGAAGTACTAAATGTAAAGGATACTAACCCATTTGTAAATATGTTATTTCAAATCATATTCAATCAATCATTATGTACCTTATTTAATCATTATTTTACGAATTTCTAGAAATGTTGTACTTATTTTTCAATAATTTTATAAATTATCAATTTTACAATTTACACAAATAAAGCACAATTAGCACAAAAGTGCTCCAAAGAGTCTTATGAAGTTTTACTATTAGAGCTCTAATACTAAAAAAGTTCTTCTCTTTTTACGTTCAAACACATATGGCCATTTCCTCAATGCATCGATAAACTGCCTGTTACTTAGGGTTGTTTACCGCTATCACGCAAGTCTTACGTATTTTGGCGAAAATGCATATCAGATCTAATTAATGCCAGACTTGTGTGATACTGTAAATCTGCTATGTATAAATGTCAACATAAATTTATTAGACCGACATACTGTCCGTTAACTATTTTGGTTTTCTCAAATTATCGTCAAAAAACATTGTTTAAGTTGGCAACACCTCTTAAAATACATGTTAAGTGGCTCATAAACTTGCAATAAAATTGTTAAATTTTACGTATTGTACAATTGTATCGCCAATGTGTATGTGATAGTCGAAGATGGCACAATATATTGGCAACAATCTTTTGACTTTTGATTTTTATTGCACAACGAAAAGACAGTGAAATGTGTTGGCAATATTGTACAATGCTGTTTATGTTATTCCTATGACCCAATTTACAATGTGGACATTCTTGCCAGACAGACGAAGTTTGTTGGTAAAGGGGCTTCACTTCGCTTCTTTCCCCTCTGGAATACAAACTTCTTCTGTCTGGCAAGAAATGTCCACATTGTAAATTGGGTCTATAGGTTATGTTCACCTTTTAATTGAATGAATGAATGGAAAATGGAAATAATATGGCGAATATCATTCACAATAATATTGCAGGTGTATAGGCCGCTAAAAAGTTTGGAGTCAGCTGATTGAATTTATCCGTACGGCAAATAAATAATAGGCCGATGACTGCCGGTAAGCTTTGCGACAAAATAGAAGCAATTGAGAAAAGCAAAATTCTTAAATCTGTAGTTTATCGTTGGCGAAAAAGATATTCGCCTAATGAGAAAACGGCCAATATAGAATTAAATATATTTCGTTAGTTTGCTATAGTTAAATGTTTTCCATTAATAAGATTTTGTTTTTCGTGCTTAATTTAAAATTTTAATTCTTGATAAATACACTGAAATTTATTGTTGGAAGATAAACTAGTTTCTATGCGCATTTCACTGGTTCCTTAGACCACACCATCAGGAAACATTCTCGCAAAAAATTTTAGAAAAGCCAAATTTATTAGCAATCGAGAAAAATGTCCTATTTGCAACGATATTAAAGCTTAAACAAAATACCAATAATAAACAGTTAGTATATCTTTTCTTACATTCCCCCTTACAATTGGTTGAAATTCTCCATTCAAGATGAATTGTAGTTGTAAGTAGGTTAAGTTTTCCTTTAAGCACAATGGGAGCATCCTATTCATTTCATTTCTTGTAAGGACGTAAGAGTGGGTACATTCGCCAATTTTGATATGCGCTGAATAAAGCGCCTTCTGTGTCAAAAACGTATTTCTTTCAAAGTGGGAACTCACCATAGAAAAATGCATGTCTTCCGTAAGTGTTATGGTAGCGAAATTTTTTCGTTTCTCCCTTGAAAGCTCCATTTTTTATAGGACGGGAACTACCAGCACATAATTTTGACACGACATAGCAGCTGTTAAAGAAGTTACTTTGCCAGCATTTTGTTAGTAAGTTATGACATTAAAAGCAATTTTGGGGAGCGTTATTTGTATGCGAGCTGGGTCTAAATACCAGCATAATCAGATGGTTTATGGGCGCAAAAACTATATTCCGGAAAGAAGTTAGTATAAAGGCTGTGTGAAGTTATAGACCGATTCGCACCATTTTCAATAGACTTTTACCTCATGACAGTTGAAAGGTATGTTGAAAATCGCGACCTGTACTTCACGCACTAGCGACATGGACAGATAACCAGCCAGTCGGTCAGCTGGATGGACTGACGGACATCGTAAGATCTACTTGGAACGTTATTTTAAGTTGATCGTTGTAGTTCGAGTTTGTTCTAGAAACAATATTTTTATGTTTTACACTTATCAGCACAAATGCATTATACACAGAAAAAAAAGTTGCACCAGTAAAAGCATTAATCAAAAATAAAATCAGTTTTAAATAAAAATTTAATAAAGTGAACTAAATGTTTAATCAAGTGAATAAGACTATAACTCAAGTGTATTAAACATTTAATTGACAATATTAATTTGCAGCAGTAAACAAAATAATAAACGTTAAACGTTTAATTGACTTGATTAAGTTTGTAATCAAAACTGATTTTATTTTTGATTAATGTTTTTACTGGTGCAGCATTTTTTTTTTTTTTTGTACCATATCCACTAGTTCTGTCAAATTCTATTAAAGGATGTTTTTTCTTAAGCCCAATACAACTTACGAAAGGATAAGCTGTCAAACGAACTGTCATACAGCGATCACTTTTTGGCATTTATGAGCAGTAGATTTTGGTAAATCGTCAGAAAACGACGTTAAAACAACCATACCAAATTATTCAAATGTTCCTCTAAAATCAGTTATTAATTCGCGCAACTTATAGACCGACGCCTTTTTGATTTTGTTTATTAGCAAAATTGCCGCACATGGCGCGAACGACTCATCGTTTAGTGAGTCTTACCCGTTCACAGAAAAAAATAAAAATTTATTTCAATTAAAAAATTTGTGATATTAATTAACAAATTAATTAAATATCCACCAGTAAACAAATTAATATTATCAATTTAACGTTTAATTCACTTGATAAAACGCTTAATTCGCTTGAATAAACGTTTAATTCACTTGATTAAATTTTTAATTAAAACTGATTTTATTTTTGATTAATGCTTTAATTGAAAAAAAATTTGCGAGAATTTTTTCTGTGTTGCTGGAATCATCGAACTTTATTTCTTTAAAAATTAAACCACAGCTTGCGTTGCGGTAAATGGAGATCCTTACCGCGCCATGATCAATATTTTTTTTTCTTTAAAAATATGGATGACATTGATCACGGTGAGATGTGAATTCAACAAGATGGCGCTAGGTGCCATACGGCGTGCGCAAGCTTCGACTAATGGAAATCAAAATATGGTATTAGATTGAGAAATGGACAGCGATTTTTTGTCTCTATTTTTTTCTTTGGGGCTACGTGAAGTCCCTTGGTTTTGTTGATCAGCCAGAAACAATTAAAGTCTGCCGGCAAAGCTCGAAGATGGCCATAAATGAGACGTCTAAAATGCGTTCGTCAAAACGAGCCGCGATGCTCAAACGATGGAAACAATTTGTAAATGTTAATGCTAAGTGTTAATTTTTTTACAACCACTTTAATTCTTTAAAATTTTTCTTTTTCTATTCGACGG
The DNA here is from genome assembly GCA_949318255.1 of Pollenia labialis. Lineage (NCBI taxonomy): Eukaryota > Metazoa > Arthropoda > Insecta > Diptera > Polleniidae > Pollenia > Pollenia labialis. The sequence continues at coordinate 137,096,645 of OX439140.1, read as the reverse complement.
TTAAGTAAGTTTTGCAGATGAAGTGTTTGGTTCGCAAAGTACATACTTATGTATCCGTTTCCGTGATCCTTAAATATTTGTATTGTCGCTAAACTTAAATCTTAGCGAGTTCTTTTTAAGTGTACTCTTTTTTAGAATGATGTTTGGAACTCTCATGCTGAAAAAGAATTTATAAAGAATTCTTAATATAAAAAAATAAACACTGTATTTAACCAATTTTTTAAATAGATTTTTTTTATTATTTACAATTCGTTCAAGAAAATCGAGGAAATTTACAGTAACAAATTAAAAAATAATATTTATAACAAAGAAAATAATAATTAAAAGAAAAATTTAACATTTCAAACTTCAAAGATTTTTCTGTTTAAAAAGCAACAAAACTCGCTGTCTGTCTACTCAATAAACCATACACTACTTCCTTTTTCATCATTTCTTTCCCAAACCCGTTCTCAATTTCAAAAAAAAATAAAATACTGTTATTTACTGTTAATGTTGTGGTTGTTGTTAAACGTAATGACAGTATTTGTTGTAAGCGCTTACCAGCCATGACCATAGCCCAAGCCATAACCATGACCGCCAAGACCAATACCACCCAAACCATGACCGTATGAAATGGCAGGAGCAGCAGCAATCTTTACAGCTGGTGCAGCATAAGAAATGGCGGGTGCAGCATATTTAATGGCTGGAGCAGCATAAGAAATGGCAGGAGCAGCATAAGAGACAGCTGGTGCAGCATATTTAACAGCGGGTGCTGCATATGAAATGGCAGGAGCAGCGGCATATTTAACAGCTGGAGCAGCATAAGAAATGGCAGGAGCTGCAGCAATGGCATGGCCGCCTAAGTAACCGCCATGAAGACCACCACCATAACCGCCATAACCACCCAAGTAACCGGGAGCGGCAGCAGCGCTAGCAATAAGGGCCAAAGTAACAATGACCTGGAAATGAAAGTGCAAATTGTCCAACAATGTTCAAATTAATTGAATTTATGAATGTGAATTTGTTTTAAAGTTAATTGAAGTGAATGGAATGATTGGTTTTTCTGTAACCACAGATTTCTTGGTGGGAATTGAAAGTAATATTTGATTTATTTAAATGGTATGAGCGAATAATTGCAATAGTTTAACTAATTATATTGGTCTTTTTTGAGCGAACCAGTAATTATATGCTAAAGTTAACGACTTAATAATTCTGTAATAATTTCTGAAATCCAATCACTTTATTTTAAATAGCAAAATGAACATTCAAACTGAGAATTTAATTAGAATTATTAGACAGTTAATTGGAAATATGTATGTATATAATTGATTGGCAACTAAATATATCGCTGCCTTATTGCAACATAGTCATATCACAAAAAAAAAACAAAAAGTTTAGGTTACTTAAGTAAAAATGTGTCTCTTCAATGCTTCTTTATATTAAAAAAAAATATAAGAAATTTATCTGAAACTGTACCGAAGTTATAGAAAAATATAATTTATTAAATCTGAGATATAACTATGTTGCAATAAAGGAGCGATATGCTTATTATCATTTACTTAATTTGAAGCTTTCATATTTTAAAAAAAATAGTTGTAAAATGGTTATCGAAACGTTTTAATTTTAATTTTAAATGTCTAATCAAAAGCAAAAAGAACTTATTATATTACAAGCTTAATAATTTGGAGCTTTGATAACAAGCTTTAAAAAAGCTTTGAAAACTAAAGCTTACTACAAATATTTTTTAAATATGTAGTATGTTTAAATATAATTTATTATAGATTTAAGCTTGAAAGCTTGAAATAAAAAAGTTAAATAGAATCTTAAAAGAATGATCTGAAAAACTAAGAACTTAAGTTCAAAAGCTTTAACAAAAATTAATTTTTTTGGAAATCAATACTTGAAAAGAATTCAATATGTACTTCACACAATTTTAATTCTGAAATTTCAAGATGGTGATTTCATTCGAAGGCTTTTGCATTCACGAAAAAACAGTTAAGTTTTTCTTGAAAGCTCAATGTGAATAATAATGCAAACATAACTAATATTACAAGGAAAAAATGGCACTTAACTGAAAGTACATACGTATCATTTAAGGGCAGTTTACACGATCACACAAGTCGTACGTAATTTGAGAAAAATTCAACCCTGTCATGATAAGTCGATATCGTTTAAAACAATATTTAGATCGGGGAAGAATTTTCGTCAAAATACCTACGACTTGTATTTCCGTCTTAACCCCCCTTTAAGAAACATTTGAGCTTTACAGCCCAATAGTTGTATAAATTTTCTTTACAATTTACTTCATTGCTAGCCAAAGGATAGCTAAAGTAAGCCTCGTAACAGAAATATGTATACAAACAAAAAGTCTGAGTGCATACAAAATATTCCTGGAAAATATTGAAGGAATAAGACTATTAAAGTATAAAAGCTTTTCAGGATTGTAATTTAACTTTGAATACACATTCGAATAATATGACAACTTGTATAAAAAAAATTTAACTCAACATGAGAAATAAATTCCCAGATTCCATTTTTATTTTTTTTTAAATCTTTAAGTTCTCGTAGTACTCTAAAAAAATATTACTTTTAAACACTTTCACTTTGATAAGAGAAAACAAGCACTTAAAGCTTTAACAAAATTAAAAAGTCATATCTAATTTTTTTCGCAAATTATTTCCAATTGTTTAAGAATATTCTGATTATTTTAATAAATTGACATTAACACTGCTTTAAAGAACTATTTTTTTATATTTTTGTGACAAACGAAAAGCTCTGACTTTAACGAAATGAGTTTTTTCTTAAGCTTTAAAAGCAAATACATTTTCAATACTATTTTATTTTTATAATTAAATGCTTTATGCTTAAAAAACTAAATAAAAAGCTTTGCTTCTAAGATAACTTGAAAAAGCTCTAAAGTAGTTCTAAGCTTAAAGTTTGAAAAAAACCAAATTATACGCCTTCTAAATACTTTTCGCAACATGCTCAATTTATATTTACATATTTAACATATTTTAAAATGTAAGTAATTTTTGTAGTCAAAAGCTTTTTATAACCAGACGGCGGTCTTATTCTCTCATACGAAACGGTTGTTCACAACCCTTTAATTGTGAAATTAAAACAGAAATTATAATTGCAGATAATGTGTGGCTCAATGAAGTTTAAGTGGTGGAGTACCCCATAGTGAAGATATACATAAGCTAAGCAAAACTTTAAAATTTCACATCATAAAGAGCGTTTCACAACAAAATTTTAAATCATGAGCTTTTAAGAAGGCTTATGAGTAATTACTGATAGTTCAAAGCTTTGCTTGAATGATTAAGGGCAGAGCTTTACAAAAAGCTTTTTAAAAAGCATTTTTTTCAATTAATTTGAAGAACTTTTTAAAGTTTAACGGTTTAAAAAAGACTTCAACGCTTTGTTTGCAGTGACTTTCAAACGTTCTAAAAATCATAATATTGTTTGCTTGACTTAAAAAAGGCTGAGATTATAAATCAATTTTTTATTAAAATTTTTAATAAAAGTTTCTTAGAGCTTTGCAGATACAAGAATAAATCATCAAATCTACTAAGTTTATGTTCTTGCGAAAATAAGTTGTGAAAAAAAGAAAAAGCTTTTTATTTATTCTTATTTGAACTAGAACTTTGTAAAAATCTTAAATGTGAAACAAATTTAATGTTTAGCTTTATACTTAGAAGGTTTCTAATTCTAGCACTTTGTTCAAAAGTCACAATGATAATTAAGTCTTAATGTTGTCATGTCGAACTTTTCTCTAACAAAATCGTCGTTTTTGTGTTTTTTTAATAAATTTAAAAACGTCCTTTGATTTTTATAGAATTTTATTATTAGATCCTTAAAGGCATTTTGCTTCCACTTTTTTTAAAAAAAAATTTTTTAGTTATAAATTTTGGTTGACATGCAAAATTTTGTTAAGGATATTTTTTTTTTGTTTAAATCAACACTTTTTCACTGTTTCTCTTATTTTATATCCTTTAGTGTGACTATAAAAAATAGTTATTTTTGATTTCTTCAAAAACTTAATTTTTTACTTACAAACTTGAACATTTTTAAGGATTTTTTTTAATTTTCTGTAACTTTGTTTAGTTTGTAATAAAAACTGTTTTTTCTACACAAGCTGACTTGAGTTTGAATAACTTGTTTCAATTGTCAATAGTATTTATAGCCGAAAAATTTTGTTTGTTTCGAAGAAAAATCTTTATTTTTTTTTTTTTTTGAAACGCTGCAAACTTCTAGTACTTCTATAAAGTACGAATAGCTCGTTTGGAGCAGCTACATCCAGTTACAATTACAACTTCATACAAGAGGCCGGCTGCGATACAACAACGACAAACAACAATGTTTGTCGGCTAATGCCGGTGGTTGCTGTCGCAGATGTTGCTGCTACAAAAAAAAAGTAAACTAGAAATATCAGAAGCTTTATGTTGCTGACAAGAAAACAGCTGTTGCTCTAAAAATCTCTCATAATAAAAAACACTTTTACTTTTTTTATTATTCGATAATATTGTTGGTTGTTTAGTCATTAACATGAAGTAGTTGAGTTCAGGAGGGTTGTAGGAAAAGGTTAGAATTAAAATTAAGTTTGCGTTCAAGTATGTGAAAAAGAAAAAAGGGTGTTTAGTTTTGAGGCGTGTAATAAAAATGAGCATATTAAAAGCTAGATATACTAATGGTGTTTTCTTTTCTACAAAATATGACACATTTTATTTAAAAATGCAATTTGGTGTTCGTTTCTTAAAAATGCGTTGCTCTCTAAAAGGGCAGCAGTTTTATTCTAAAAAAATTCACCCTTAAATGTCATAAGGCATTGCACTTTCCGCCCCGCATAAAAAGAGGGCGTTGATAATGCCCTGTAAAGAGATGGCTTCTGTTTATATATGGGGTTACCAGACGAAGTTGGGGAAAAATCGCCCCTAATCAGGACAGTAAAAATTTTAAGTTTTAATAGTTATTTTTTTTATTATTTTATAGCAAAAACAAAAGAAAGATTTACATTGTTAATGGTTGGTTGTCAGTGATATAAAATTTAAATGGATTCGGTGTTATAAAATTGTTTTTGAAAAAAGCGACAAATCAAGAAATTGTAAAAACTTGGTGTAAATAAATCGGCAACCAGGCAAAAGTATTTTCTTGTTTACATATTTTTTGAAAAATAAACCAAAGAAATTGGAATTTTGTTCATTTATTTTGTTCATTTATTTATTTATTTAATCTATTAACATATTAAGGTGTATGTATATTTTTTTTATATTTTGACGAACACACTTTTTGATTTATGTTCATATTATTTTTATATATTGAAGAACAAACTTTTTGTCAGCTGTTAAAAATTTGGCGATCTAATTTTGTGTTTTGTTCTCGTAAAAAAAAAAATTTCAGTATGTGATATTTTTTTTTTGTAGAAAAGAAAACACCAGGGCTGTGGAGTCGTCCGAAAAAAGTACTAACTCCGACCCCGAATTAAAACGCTGAAATTTTTTAAGTGCGACTCCGACTCAAACTCCGACTCCTACTATAATCTTTATGCTAAATGTATATAAGACTCAGTGACTTTTATTTTTTCATTACCGTACAGCGTTCTAAAAATTAGAGTTTTTGAGAAGAAATTACCGTACGCAAACATTACCGTACGCAAACAAGGTGCTGTTTCCAAATGACAGGCGATTGATTATGTAGTGAAATTTATATGAAAAGCACTCAGTCCATCGCCTGTCATTTGGAAACAGCACATAAGAGCAGTATTCATAACCCATTTATTTAAATTTTAAATGTGTTTTAAGAAGAAAATTTTTTTTTTTGGAAAATTTTTTTTTAAATTTTTTATGCCGAAAAACTTTGGAGTCGGAGTCGGAGTCGCGAGTGTTTATGGGTACTACGACTCCGACTCCGGCACAAAAACCTCAACTCCGACTCTTGAACTCCGACTCCGACTCCACAGCTCTGGAAAACACCGTTAGATTCAGAAGGATTATCCCCAATAAAAAATTGCAACATTCTTCGCAAAATGTGAAAAAAATAAGCGCAGAATTATGCGCTACGCAATAAGACATACATAAATGCAGTAAAGTAAGTGAAAGAACTCTCAACAACTTTTATAAAAAAAATAACATTTCAAGTGCCAAGGCATTCCCTTACTACGAAGCAGGTTTGTAAGGGAGAATACTAAAAAATAACTGTATCAAAACATTCAGTGTGTAAAGCTGATCGTAACATCCAACAATTTTTGTATGCGCTGAATAATGCGCTTTATGTATCAAAAATGTATTGCTTCAAAGTGGGAACTCGCCATATAAAATTCATGTCTTCCGTAAGCGCAATGGTAAGCGAAACTTTTATGTTTCTCCCTTACAAAGCTGCTTCGTTGGAAGCTCCGTTTTTTTATTGCGTCTCAGCACGTGCCAGAAAATGGAAATTAGGGGGGAATGATTCGAGGTTTCATTAATACTGCCGCGAATTCGATGACGGACTAAAAAGCCACCGAAGGTAAAAATGAAGCCATTAACAAATCATCAACAACGTTTCGCAATATGACAAGATCGGACTTAAAATGGCGGCGCTGTACATTAAAAAAATAAAAGAGTACTGTATTTTAGAAGGTACCAAACAAATTTTTCTGTTTTAGAAATTTCATTCATCTTTTATTCGAGGGAGTGGCTGGTACAATTTTTTTTATGGCGGCCGACCAGACCAAAAGCAAATTTTTGATAAATACTAAATTATTAAAAATTTTTACTCAATCCTTGTCATAAAAATTTAAAAAAAAATCAAAGTTCATTGATATTTTAACAGTATTTTAGTCGTTCTCAAAAGAATATACAAATCTTATATATAAATACGTTAAAATTTGTTGTCGTAGAATTTTAAATATCTTTTTGTCCATCAATATTGATGAAACATTTATGCTTTAAAAGGTGTTCTTAACCTGCACAACATAAATATTTTTTGCTAAAGCTTTCTAGCTTTAAAAGCAACAAGCAAATGCAATTAAATTTCGTTTTTATTTTGTAAAAATATGTAAAAGGAAGAATGAAAAGGGATTTGTTATTTTTCTTAAGCTTTAGTAGTGTTGGGCCCGTTTTCACAACTTGCCGACAGCTAAAAGTGGACTTTAACCGGCCTTAGAAAAAGTGTTCCCTTATTAAAACTTTACTTTAACCTAAAGTGAGCGATAAAGAAGATTTAGGTTGATCCTGCCTGGAAGGTTAAAGTAAAGTTGTAATAATGGAACAATTTTTATACGGCCGATAAAATCCTACCTTTAATTATCGGGAAGGTCTGAAAACGGGCTTTAATATCTTATGCGTATGAACATATAAAGATTTATTGCCACCGTAAATGTTAAGCAGTCGAAATTCGACCAGTAACTTTCAAATGATGCTTACAACTTCCCGTAAGGTCTGGGGCAATTAACCGTAGACCAAAAAATCTTGTAAAAAATTAAAAACAGTACAAAAGGATTTGAAAAAAAAATTTATTATGGAAAGTTCTGAAGAAGTAATAAAAAAAAGTTAAAAAAATGGTGTGATAAACGTTGTTTTAGACGATGTCTGTGCCAGTTGTAAAATGTATATGGAATTGCAATTGTCTATCAAAATTGATAAATACAGAAGGTTTATAAAGAGTGTCCAAAAATTGGGGTATCATTTTAATTTTTATAAAAAAAGCTTCTTTTTTTTTGAGACGTTAAAAATATTTTTATTTTATTATTTATTGCAAATTGGTTCCGGGTAAAAATTAAAAATTATGTCGGTCAAGTGACCCATCCCCTTCCATTTGGCTCAATCACGATTTTCAATAAACTGTTGTCAATGGTTTGTATCTATTCGATAATGCTGTTTAAAAGCTCTTGAACTGTTGTGGGATTACTGCTGTAAACTTTCGTTATCAAAAAACCCAACAAAATAGTCTAATGCTAGGAACACAACTGGGACGAACGACGAATTTCGTCCAGCACGACGAATTATTCGGAAAAATTTCGCTGTATAAATTCGTCGTATGAAACACAATAACGACGAAAAAACAAAATGGAAATAAAATATTTTGTATTAACAAGAAATAGTGGTACCATATGAACAAAAAATACTTTACAAACAAAACATTAAGAACAACTAACTAAAATAATTTTTTATTGTCAATTTGTATTTCAAATTATATTCAGTTAAAATTTTACAATTTCTAAAGTAAAAAGTAACTTTATTTACTAAAACACTTACCATTTTTAAACAATATGGCTACCCGGTACTGAATTGTACGTCGTACGCCGGCGTAAGAATTAGAATTAAATCTATTTAAAGTTTGAAACGTCCGGCGAATTTTCGTTGGCGCCCTGATTGTGTGCATTTTCATATACACAATTATTTTTAATTTTTGGCGACGAATATTCGCGGCCAAAAATTCGTCGTTCGTCCCAGTTGTGTTCCTAGCATAAAGGTGTCAAATCGCACGGTCTTGGTGGCCAATTCAGTCCTCATCTACGAGAAATAATGCGATTTTCAAACTTTTCACTCTCAAGATTCATTTTTCTCTTGCTGTGCGGCAAGTGACAACATTCTGTTGAAACCACATATTTTCTGCGTCTAAATCATTAATTTTCCACCACAAAATGCTTCGGATCATCTCTCTGTTGCGATTTCCATTGACCGATTAAACCTCAAATTTGGAGACCCTTAAAATTTTGTCTTCGTTTTATGTGACACAAACTGAAATCGTTCACTACAGCAAATTATGTCGCATGATTTTGTATGCGCAACTCAGGCACAACTCGAAGTTTATCAAAATGGCTTTTTTGCATAAACCAGTTCACAAATCAAATCCATAGCAACCACGAAAATTTTCTGTATCTTTTTTTCCTTAACATTTATGAAACTCAATTTCACTAAAAAATTGCAACCATGTTTCGAAGACAGTTTCTGGCCTCTCCTAAACATTTTTTATTTTTGAGTTGTGCCTGTTAATGATTAAGTGTGCGATATAATAAAGGAAATCACGATGCAAAGTGTGCAAACGATGGAAATGCGTGCAAAAATATACACATTTGCACAACACAACAACAAAATGTACGTACTTGCAATTTGATCTCTTTTACTTCGTTTGCACTAAAAAAACCATTAGAAAAATTAGTAGTGCATATTTTCTCAGTTGCAAACAAATTTGACATTTGACATACATATTAAGCGCCATATTGGTTTTAAGAATACTTATAAATTCTACATGTTCGTGGATTTAAACATAAAATAGAGAATTATAGGTATTTAAATAAATTAAAAAGAAAAAATTTATTTTAATATGCTTTTGTATATGTTTGTAATTGTAAGCAAATGTAGATTTTTAACAGTGCTGCCAGAAGTTTTTGGTGTTGCCAGAATACATTTTTAGAAAAATAACAGATTTGCACAAAAACCATCGTGATTACCCTTAATGATTTAGATTTCTATTCACTCTTAATTCTATTTCAATTAATTAAAAATTTTGTTCTTTCAAGAACATGTGCAAATAAATGGCTAAAAAAATGCCTGCAAAACAGTTATCATCATATGGTGCGTTAGTTCAAAATAGAAGACTCTCTAAATGAGCATTTTGCAGCGTTAAATTTGACAAGCACTCTGCTAAATACATGTCGTCGTAAACCAGCTTTAGTAAAGTCAAGACCTATTTATTTGGTCCATGCAATTTCCTGTTTTTTTTTGTGTTTTCATCGTTAAATTGTGTAAAAAATTATTTCAAATTGTGAGCGCCATTTCATTTGCATGTGTACAAAACATCAAAATATGTTCAGAACTGATGTATGTACCAAACATTAAACGATTGTTGTTGTTGTTTTGTTCAATTCGCCCTTTAAATGTAGAAAGTGTTTTCTGTATCAACCGTTCATAAAATAAATAAATAATAAATAAATAATGCGATTGGAATGAAAATATTTGTTTTTGTATTTTTTCATAAGCTACGTTGTGTGCTAATTCTTCTTCCCTGGCTCCTGGTGGAGCATCGATCATCAACCAAGCATCGCCATTAATTTCGATTCCTTGTTATTTTTTTCACTTCGTTGAAAGAATATCAATGTTTTTGGATATCTTTTTTTGTTCCATCGTTTGCTATCCTTACTACACTCAAAAGAAAAATCAATCCGAAGGGGTATTAATAGTTCGGCGAGTACGGATTTTTTTGAATCAGGTACAGACAGATTGATTCAAGTACAAATTTTCAATCGCGAAATACTTAACCCCGAATTCGTACCTAAAACAAAACGAAAATGAGATTGATTTAAGTAAAACTAAGATTGAATCAATCCCAAAATGCACTTAAGTTAAGAATTATAAATTATAAAATCCTGAATTCGAACTTAAAAAAAACCAAAAGTGAAATTAGAAGTAAAAATTGATTTACTTACCCGTTTAACACCTTACAGAATTTCAATTATAAAACACCTGCATCATTCCCGATATGGTTTGTACTTTACTTAAACTTAATGTACATCTTTAACTGAAAATATAAACTAAATGAGAAGCAAGAGTTCTCAATTTTACTTTTTAAGCATGCAAATAATATGTTTTCTTTTGTTCTGTTGTTTTTGTTATTTCAACACATAACACGAAAATCGTTTTCTAACTACTTGTATGGTGTTCTTGTATCAATTATATGCGATTAACATGCTCTCTTTGAAATTTTACTCTCAGAGTGGCACTGCCATCGAAAAGTTTTATCTTTTTATCTTGGTTTAAGAATTTTGTACTTATTTTAAGAAATTCCGGGACTGATTTTCGAAAGTTATATTGTTTAGGATTGTTTTGAGAACGTTTTAGTGTCATTAGTACTTGCATATTTGGAAACGACTCGTAATTAAAGTAAGTATAAAACACCTAATTTTACCCGAGTGTTTTTCTTTCTGTGTACAGTTTCTGTAAGTTCGATATGCTCTAATTATTAGACTATTGTGTTAACCACTGCTTTTTTACATTTCGTTACTGTAAACTTAGCAGTTGTGGTAGTCAAAATATGGCTCCAAGTTCTTAACTCGATTTTTTAATACAATAAAATTGTTAGATGCTTAAACATGTTTGACACAAGTATAACAAATACTCTTATGTTATTAAATTTTTCTAATCTCAATATAATCTTTCAATTTTAAACTTCTCACCCAGACCTCCTTTAAACCGTCTACATTAATCTGACAGATAATCCATTTGCCTGCCAGTTTAACCAGCCGCACCTGCCTGCCCGTTCTTATATAAATCTCCCCCCACGTTTATTTGCCAAAAAAAAAAAAACAAATCCGAAATATTTTTGTAACCTGACAACGAACGAAGATCATTCGTTCGTTGCAAAATTTATTGTCCTCTCAATTCTTTGTGATCATTTTATGAATTATCGTTTTCAGGTGGAGCTGAAACAGAATTACTTCAATTTAGCACTTAACGAATCATGTATTTATTGTAATCACTGTTTAAAATTTGCTCAAAAATTTCAAATAATTTTGAGATTTCAAATTAATTCCATTTTCGTTTTCTTGTCCACAAACGCTCCTTGTATCGAATACGTTTATTATTTCTTCAAAAACTCTCTGGTAAATTGTAAAATTATGCGTGATTTTTAATGATTTTCTAAATTTGTGATCCGAAAAAATTAATAATTTTGGTGGGTCAATAAATCTGGTTTGTTTTCGAATGTTAAATGAACAATTTTATGTCATAAGCGGATTTCCACATAATTGAAGTGACTAATGGTTTGGTAAAGTACCCTACTACTTATTATATTGGGTTAAATCGGCACAATGGGATTTTTTTTTAAAGATTTTGAAGCAATATAACATTTTTGTGTTTTAAATCTAATTTAAGAGAATTCTTTAAATTTTAGCAATTTTACCATTTTTTTTAGTTTTCGATTTTAACAAAATTGTGTAGGAATTAAGTGATTTTTTTGCAATTTTTAAAAATTTTATCTCTTAATAGAATGAACAATTGTGATTTTTAGTTGAACAGTTAATTTTAATTTTGCTATTTTTTTTTAGTTATTATTGAGTTCATGAAATTTAATTTTCAATAAATTATTTTTACTGAAGGAAGAAATTTTTCAACTTGGAATTTTATTAAAATTTATTGATAATTTTCATGGCTGAGCTGGGGTTTGAATTCGTATTCTTTCTGTCAAAACTTTGTCTTGAAATCCTGAATACTTTTGCTTATTATCTTTTTTTTGTCCACTTTCGTGTTTATGGAATTTTTATATTTGGTGATTTTGTTTAATGCAGCGATTTTTGTTTAAAAATAGCTAAGTTTTTTGCATTTTTTTTTTAAATTGTAGCATTTTGTGTAGAGTTGTTGTAATCAAGGAAGATTGCGTTTCAATTATTCTATTGATAAACTAAAATATATTGTTGATGGGAAAAGCTATTCCTATGCGCATTTCACTGGTTGCTAAGGCCAGATTGTCAGGAAACTTCATCCAAAGATTTTAGAAAACCTAAAGATATTATACAAATAAAACTGTTAAGCGAATAAGAATTATAAACCTTAGATTTACTTGTAACAATATCAAAGCTTAAACAAAAACAACAACAATAAACAGTGAGCTTATCTTTTCTTACAGTCCCGTCTACAATTTTTTGATTTTTTTTTTTCAACTCTAAATGTAGTTGTAAGTGGGTAAAGAAAAAATAAAAAAAAAATACTTTATTTTATTTTGCCTGTTCAGTTTATTTACACTGCCACATGCATATTAGTTATCAATGTTTTTGTTGGGATTCAAAAATTAATTATCATATTTTGTTTCACATCTTTTCGATGCGAGAAGTTCTCACTTAAGTTACAGAACATGCGTACAGACCTTCTTAGTCGTGTTTGACAAGTTTCCTATATGGGAGCAAGGGAACCTGTACACAGAAAGAAAAAACTAGAAAAAACATGATTTAATTACAGATGGATTGATGTTTCTTTTCAGTGTAGGTTCCAGGGAATGAAATAAGACTTGGACTGGTTAGTGCTGAGGATATATCGGGTATCACGTCATTATTATCGGTTTTATCTTAATCGTGGTGACGAATTTCTTAGAAATGCATATAGACTAAATCGATAAACATTTGGTGTGGAAAATGTTACGAATCGGTTCATTAGTCCCATCTTACAAATAAATATTCGCGCGAACTTTTGTTGCATTCTAAAAATATGCATGTGCAAGCATGTGAAAAGTTATCGTTTTTCTTTTTAAATATGTTGCAAAAAAAAAATGGCAAATTTGTTCCATTTCTTATCCCCAGTTATAGTTGAGGGTAAGATAATACCCTTTTTTGCAGGTGCGCTATTTACTTTTTTATGCAAGCAAGTATTTTTTAATTTTACTTTATTCTTGTGTTTGCGTTCAATTAGTTTTATGTTTTTAAAGATTATTAACAGGGAAACCAGAAATGTGCTCTAAGAAACACGTTTTATGCGCATTAAATGTGCAGTAAAAACTGGAAAATATGCCTTAAAAATGTTAAAAATATGCTCTAAAAAAATAAATAATTTGAAGACAAAATATTCAACAATTTTTGAAGAAAAAAAACCTAAAAATATTATCTGTTAAGCCCATATTAGGTTAAAATTCATATAAGAGATGTTTGCGCCGAATATTATCTAGATATTAACATCCATATGGGTTTTTGTCTTAAAGGAATTTTAGGTACGGTCGCTAAATTGTTAAAAAATGTTAACATTTAAAGGAAGTGAAAGCTATTGAAGGATGTTAGCTTTAGGCAAATGTGAAACGATTCCAAAAATATCATAATTAGATGGCTTACTGGCACAAAGAGTCTTATTTGGATAGATGTTTACACAGACCTCGTCCATATTTGATCAAATTATCTACAAAATTGGAACAAGGTTAACATGGGCAGACAGCCAGCCAAACGAACGGACGGACATCATGAGATCACTTTAACAAGTGAATTTGAGTCGATCGTTTATCCTTAATGACAACCTGCTTTGACTTACAATTTGAGAGTATAAATTAAATTTAGAGGGTGAAATTGGAGGAACAGAAAAAAATTCATTTTCTGCGAAAGCTCCTATAAACATTCAAAAAAATTGAACATGTATCAATATATGCCTTAAAAAAGCAAAATAGGCGCTTTTAACTTAAAATATGCTGCAAAAATGCTAGTTAAACTAAATTATGCACAAAAATGCTGCAAACGGTAAAATACGCAAAAAATATGCACCAACAAATCGATGCCAAAATGAATAAAGGACTCTAATGGCCATTTTCTCAATGTACCGACAAACTGCCTGTTACTTAATGTCAACAAAATTTTATTATACCGATAAACTGTCTGTTAACAATTTTGGGTTTCTCAATAAACTCACAAAAACATTGTTTTAAGTTGGCAACACCTCTCAAAACACATGTAAAAGTTGATAATCAGCTGATTGAATTTATCTGTTCGGCAAATAAAAGGAAAATAAACAACCGGCAGAAGAGTGCTGGTTAGCTTTGCGACAGAATAGAAGCAAATGAGACATTGAGAAAACTAAATTTCTTTAATGTTTAGTTTTTCGTTGGGAAAAAAGATAATCGTGTAATGAGAAAACTGTGGCATTTACCAGCAATTTAAACTCAATTTTTTTTTTTTTTATAATTTCCTAGCTTATCCCGCGAAGCTTTATGCTTGTCTGCAGGAAAGAAACCAGAGTCTGCAATTAGCTCCTTTTTGAATAACGGCCATAAAACGGATAAATATATGGTTTTTGCCTTCATTAGTCGTTCAAGGAAAAACATGCAATTGTATATTTATGGTTTCCCTGGTTATTAACCAAAACGGAGTTATGGTTGTTGTTTCACTTAAATCAAAAAAAAATTTTATTTTTTAACAATTTCACTATTGAAATTTAGTGTTTTGGCATTTGCACAAAATTAATGATGAAAATCGCCTCAAACGTGGTGACTATCGCTTACTAGTATGCACTTGTATACAGCCTAAATATTATTTTGTTGCATTGAAATATAGAACAATGTGCCACCATGTTAAAATATTATAAGAAAATAAAGCACCATACCCCAATAAAATTTGGCTTAAATATTTTCTTTATACGAAGAGTGTTGGATACTGCATAATGCGCAAGATCGATCGATTTACTGCAAATAGCCTTAATACTGCTGCCCGCCTTAATACTGCATGCAATATTGCAGTTTAAAAATATAATTAAAAATTTAATTTAGATTTAAAATTTAACTAACTATCAGAGTTAATTACTAATTTCAAACAAATATGTACCTCAAACTAATCACTTTATTTGTGTTTTATAATTTTCTGCAGTTCGTATGTGAATTATTAATAGTGGTGGTATCATAGATTCGGCATAGCCGAATATAACGTTTAAGGTGTTTTTTTTTTAATTTTAAAAAAGAGTTTTTGACAAACCTTTTGCAGTTCTATCAATACTGCATCACACATCATGGGAGCATATTTTAATCGGTTTTGGTCGACCTAAACCATTGAATAAGAATATGAAAACTTCAAAAATCAACTCTTGAGTATTACGACCAGTGTCAGTTCTTGGGTCAATTGCACCCTTTATAAACTAAATGAGAAGCAAGAGTTCTCAATTTTACTTTTATCCATGAAAATAATGCGCCTTATTCCGGTTGTCGTAATAGATCTCTTACAAAAAACGACTTGATCGATTACGACAACGACAACCGTAATAAGGCTGCATGTGTTTTCGGCTTGTCCTGTTGTTTTTCTTGTTTCCACACACAACAAGCAAATCGTTTTTAACTACTTGTGTGGTGTTGTTGTAGTCTCTGCAACAAACTTTGATAAGTTAAATGAGATTTAAACGCCCATTTTGTAATTTTACTCTCAGCGTGGCACCACCAACGAAAAGTTTAATTTTTTTTACTTGCTTTAAGAACTTTGTACTAATTTTAAGAAATTCCGGGATTGATTTCAGTACGTTTTAGTGTTATTCGTACTTGAAGTTTTGAGTAAGACTCGTACTTCAAGTAGGTATAAAAAACGTAATTTATCCCGAGCGTTTTTCTTTCTGTGTAGTGTATAGAGTCATTCGTAAAAATAAGTACATATCTCTAGTGTCAATGTTAACCAAAGATGGACTTAAGCCAAAAGTATGTTAAATATTGTGGGAATAAGACTATGCTAAAAAGCTTTATTAATGGAAATATGATTCGAAGAAGCACATTTGAAAAAATGATTGATATAATTTTTTAAAATTTGTATCGCAAATTTTTAATAAACTTTAAAAAATTGGGGACAAAATGGGTATTTATGTTCTTAAATGGGGACTCTTTGGGTGTTTTAAAATTAAAATTGTGGCCATTAAACAAAATTTTTCTGGTAGCACTGCTCTGCACAGTTATGTCCCCATTCACATTATACGATTTTTGTCGTTGCGATTCTTACTTTATAGCCAAGAGGGGTAAGAGGAATTAAAAGGGCTACACAAGCGAGTGTACTCTTCGATTCGTTTTGTTCGCTCATTCGTTCTCTCATTGTTCTCTCATACGACGAAAAATGTATTGAAGTTCGGTTGCACAGAAAAAGTCGTAACGACAAAAATCGTACAATGTAAACATAAGACCGACTTCAAAGAGGAAACGACAATAATCGCAACGACAAAAATCGTATAATGTGAATTGGGCAGTGTTGCCGTTAGGATAAGAAAGATACATTTTTCGTATAATCCTGACATTTTTCGTATCTTTTTAATCTGTACGTAAAATGTGCGGGAATAAAATATTAAATTTTAATTTAAAAAATGTTGTTAATGAGCCGATGTTTAAAAATTTGAAAAAAATAGTTGGTTTAACATTTTACTTCCATTTTCGAATGCATGTGTGGAGAGAATTTTTAGCCAACTAAAACTTATTAGGACTGATCATCGTAACCGACTCAATACTAATACAATAGCCGCTTTAATTATGGTGAAAGAGAACATTAAGGAAGTTTCAACATACGATCCACCTATGAATTTTTTGATATAATCGCCCTAGTATAAACGCCTTAATCGTATCCCAGTAAAAACTTCGCCTACAAAATAATGTGTTGAGTGATCAGAAAAACATAAAAGCACTACTTACAATTCTACTGAAAGAACCAATGAATTTTACAAGGGTTGTCCCAAAATGAACGCATTCAAAAGTAAGTCATTATTTTTTTACTTAAATACATCCAGAAAAAATAGTTACAGAAGTTGTTATAGACGTAGTTATAAAAGAAAGCTACTAAATAATGAGTTAAAGAAGCTATTCATTTTGAAAAAGTAAGCGAAGTTTTTAGTGGGATATTATATAATGGGTGATCCAAGTTGAGATACATTTTTCAGTAGCCATTTTTAGCCATATCACGGGTGAGTCGTGTTATGCTGTCATGTTATTTTTGTTTAGTATTGTTTGGCATTTCATAATGGAAAGACTTACGTCTGAACAACGTTTACAAATCGTTCAACTTTATTACGAAAATTCACATTCTGTGAGGAATGTGTTTCGTGCACTTCGCTCAACTTATGGTCAACATAATCAGCATACTAAGCGTACTATTCGCAACATCATCACCCATTTGAAGACCAAGCATTAATTATTGGATAATATTCGAACGAATAGACCACGTCCAGCAAGCTGTGAAGAAAATATAGCGGCCGTAGCTCAGAGTGTACACGAAGAACGTGGAGAGTTGATTCGGTTCCGTTTGCAGCAATGGCGATCGTTATAGTGTCACGATAACCGACTATTTGATGCCTGAAATTGAAGCTCGTGATATCGGCGGCATTTGGTTTCAGCAGCATGGTGCCACTTCCCACACATCGCATAAGCACATAATTTCACGTTTTGGGCCGGTCGATTGGCCACCAAGAACGTGTGTTATCACACCGTTTGACTTTCCTATGAGGATATGTAAAGTCTTAAGTTTATGCGGACAAACCCGCTTCGATTCAGGCCTTGAAGAAAAAGATCACGCGTGTCATTCGCCAGCTACCACTCGAAATGCTCGAACTAGTCATCGAAAATTGGACTCGACGGATAGACCATCTGCGACGTAGCAACGGCCAACATTTGGTAGACATAATTTTCAAAAAATAAATGCTTAAGAATGTTCTTTCAAATGATAATAAACATTCCCCATTTAATTGTATTTTTCTGTGTTTTTTTCTTTAAAAAAGTAGGGAACCTCGAAATGGATCACGCTTTATATAAATAAATTTGTTTTGATAACATCCAAAGATAGTTACATATAATAATTTTTTAAGTTTGCTTACTGTATTTTAAAATTTACATACCTTATATTTATGACTATTTATTTAATTTATTGATAAAAATTAATTTATTTAATATAATTTTCTTTACAATATTCATTAAATATGAAATAAAAATGTTATGTTAACGTTAAAAATGGATATTTTTCAAAATGTATCTTTTTGGGAAAAAATGTATTTTTTCGGAAACTAAAGCGTATCTTTCCCGAAATTTCGCTGGCAACACTGGAATTGGGACTAAGCGATGCCAAACTATTAGCCAATGCGAAAGGAAACACAAAACGCATGAAAAACAGACAAACAAAGACGACATAATTGTCTTATGTCATCGTCCATATTATGAAACAATTGCTGCAAAACATTTAAGTTTGTTGATGAGAAGGCTAAATGCGCAACCAGAACATGCATGTATTAGCTTAAGCAACTGTCAAAAATTAACGAAAAGTCTGTGAAATGCATAAGCAAATAAAAAAAGATTTTTAGGTGGCCATAATGTACTTAATATCTATTTAACCATTGTTGCATATTTGTGCAATATTTTGTTTTTTACGAGTACTTCAAACTAAAAAGCACCAAAAAGTCCAACTGTGTATTTGTTTATTTTATGCTATTTAATTTGTAAAGAATTTAAAAATAGATAATTTTGAGTGTCTTAAAAAAAATGGAAAATAAATTAAAATATGTAAAGGTCCATTTAAATTTATTTTATTTTTTATTGTTATACATACACAGCTGTTTTCGTACGGAATGTGCGTGCAGTTTGGCACTTTGCTTAAGCAAATGACATTTGACGAAACTTGACGAAAAGCATCATTAAGTACATTGTAGCTTGCCATATATGTTTTATATGTATTCGCACAACTACTTAAGTTGACTTAAGCGACCTCATTCATCCCTGCAAATAATAGGACCAGTCCAAACACGCGTGTAAAGAGTAGCCCACAAGGGACTAGGACTAGTCCAAAAGTAACCCAAACGTATGGAAAAACATGGTCTTTTTAACATTACGATGTCCTAGGGCAGGACCATATAACCCATCTTCGGACTACAAAGGAGTAGTTTTAAAACTACTCCATTGTGTACACAAGAGGATTAGTTTTAACTTCGTTTAAAAACGAAAACATGTCGTTAAAAAACGAAGACATGTCGTCTCACTACAAACAATTTTTAACAATGACATGTTCTATGCTTGCATTACATCGGACCAGTCCATGGAGTAGTCTATTTCATGAAATTGGATCAGGTGGTCCAATAATATTTGCAGGGATGTTCTGGTTGGGCCTTAAGACGAACGGAAAAGTGTGCTTTGTTTCCAGTACAAGTAATTTTGTTGAGTAGTGGGTTGAAGGGAAAAAGAAGAAGGAGTGATGGCACAAAAATTGCTTAAACGCTGCAAAACAAAATTTCTAATATATGGACACGTATGCAGTTTTAAACCAGATTTGTAAAGAATGTTTGCAGCAGATGTTTAATAATATCATGACGAAAATTTGTTTTAGAACGTTGTTGAGCTTAAAAAAAATTAAATTAATTATTCCTAATTAGCTGGAGTTTCCCGAAAATGTTATCGTAATAATCGTATAATTTAAAATGAACTGACCGAAAATATGTTAAAAATGGATCGCCTAAAAGTATACTATAGGAATTAATTGATAAAACAGAATTTGTTTTTGTGTTTTAGGTCAAAAACTAATACTAATTACAGAATGAAACCTTTTTTTAGGGTCTTTAAAATTCGTCTTATCAAATTTTCCATCAATTGCAATGTAATAAATATGGCTCGCTTTTGTATTGTTTTTTTTCCATAATTTTGTTTCTTGACTTTTTGTCTAACAAAATTTGTTAGTTTCGATTACATTAAATCATAAATTCGTAGATGTTGTTTTGTATTTATTTTAATAATACGGTTTATTGACCGCTACATCGTCATACCAACCACCACATTCGGCCAATTTTAGTTTTTGTCTTGAGTTTAAAATATTTTTTTTTTCTTTTTTTTAAGTTTTTCCTAAGAAACTCTATTAAAGTTTGATATTTTTTTTTGTGTCTTAGATTTTCTAGTGCAATTAAATTAAGTGAGTTGTATTAAAGGCAGTTTGAAATACAACCGAACTCCCCACTGCACCACACCTTGTATGAAATGGCTCAAACCTCTTTTTTTTTTTTGTTAAATGAATATCTTGAGTTAAAAAAACAATATGTTTTAACATTTTCTTTCGAATCATTTCATTTTAGTTTTTTATTTCTTTGTTTTCAAGTAGCATTTCGCACATAAGATGATGTATGAACGAACGAACGTTTGTTCGCAATTCATTTGTTTGTTTGAAACACTTACAAAATATTTGTAATCATTTTAACAACAAAATGCATTCTTTTTTATTTCTACTATGAATTAAATTTTAAAGTATTTTAGCAATAGTTGGCTTTTTCAAGTTATTTTTTTTTCCATAAATTGACATTTAAGGAGATTGTTATGGAAATAAACTTTGACCAAGGTAATTATTGGCTGCAACTGCCTTTAAGTTTATTTTTTCATACTTTAGCAACATTTACTTTTTATTGTTCGAAATTAAGTGTAATTTTGTTTATGACTGGTTTATTTTTTTTTTTTTGTTTTTAATCTCTTGTCTGCGAAATTGTTAAGCTGCTTCCTTGATATACTTATTTTTTTGGTTTTGCCTTTTAGGTCATTTAAATGTAGCAAAATTTAACAGATTCTTATTTTTTTTTTCAATAGTTCCCCAAAGACTTGTCATTGAATGAAATTGCACAATAAATATCATACGTCATTTTTAGGATTAAAAAAAGTTTAAATTGCTTTAGTTGCTCAATGACATGATACAATGTTGTTACCTATTAAAATTAATTCAGTTTACTACAACCTTTTACATCAATCTTGATAAAGTTTACATATATTTTAGTAAATCTGCACTTGTAATGATAAGAATCATGCTTTTTGCAGACTCGATACAATCGTTTTAGTTTATTCTCAGAGTTGCCAGAAAATCTTTGATTCCTAAAATTTAAATTTTAAATTATTTTTATGAACTGATGAATTTTTTTCAATGAAACGATTAATCAAAAATAAGATACTTATCTTATTTAAAATTTAATCAAGTGAATTAAACTTTTACTTATATCAACAACATTACTGCAAAAATGGGGTGCCGCGGTAGCAAGTCTATCGGTGGGTCTCCTGCAGGCAAGCATTGAGCTTAGCGGGATTACAATAAGAAAAAAAGCAAAAAAGAGAAAACAAAATTGATTCATACTATTAATTAGTTAACTGGTGCAATTTGAATTAAATTTTTATCACATATCACAAATTTTTTAATAAAAATATTTTTGTGTGTAGATTACAAGAAATGTAAAATGCCACATGCGCATTTGGTTCTGACGTCATTTCAAAAATGTGTTACGTGATGACGCCGAAATTTTGACAGAACCGGTTGCGCTTTGTGATTTTCACATTCCGTATACTCCAGTTTTTCCTTTTATTAGATTTATCGACTTCTTATAATCAAATTAAAAGTTTTAAAATAAAAAAGTTTTCTTATAAAATATTAACATTGGTTGTTTTGCTGTCCCTGTTAGAGGGTGTAAGCAGGTGCGGATCCAGTTTTACCGTTTGGCGGGGAACTTTTAAGAATTTTTTTTAAATAAAACAATGTATATTTGGAATTAGCAGTTTATTTTTTTATTGAATAAAATTTAAAAATAAAATTAGAAATAAAATTAAGATTAAATCAATTGAGGAGCTTATACAGGGTTGCCCAAAAAAAGAAGGGGTTTGCATTGCTTATAACTTTTTTATTATAATTTTTTTTTCTTTTCTTTTCAATATTTTGTAAAGAAGACTTGGGAAATTTAAAATGGAGCAGTACTTAATTGAACAACGTGCCTAAATTGTTGAGCTTTATTTTTCAAATCAACGATCCATTGTTTTGACTCAGCGTGATTGTGACTCAGTGATTTCAATTGGCCTCCGCGTTCACCGGATTTAACCGCCCCAGACGGTTTTCTTTGGGGTTGTTTTAAAGGAAAAGTCTACATTAATAAGCCTAGAACCATCCAGCTATTGAAAAGCAATATACGCGACGAAACATAAACAACATAACACCTGAAGTTTTGCGAAAGGTTATGGAAAATATGTTGGATAGAGCACGAGCTTGCGAAGCGGAAAATGGCCACCACTTGCGAGATATTATTTTTCATAACTTAAAATATTGCCCATTTATATACTGTATTAAAAAAAAATCAATAATTATTGCTTAAGTAAAAAGTTATAACGAATTCAAACCCCTTCGTTCATTTTGGGCCACGCTGTATAAGTACATTTTAAATAAAAAACAACAACAAAATTTAAACTTAATATTCACTTATAGATACATTGAGAAGTCGGACGAACCGAAAAAAATACCAAATTATGGTTTAGTAAGTGCGTCAAATATTTTCCGAAAAATACACTGTTTGTAAGCTCTTTCTGACTTGCGGCCTCATATGCCCAATATTTCTTTAAAAACGACGAACGTGGGGTAGAATAATGTTCAAAGTGGCTCTTAATATATTTTTTTGAATAAATTTTTTTTTTTTTATTAATTTTGTTACCAAAATTCTACCTCACTTGTAGCTAAAATCATGCCGTCGGTCAAATCCAGCCTGATCTATGAGTCGGACATTTCGGAAGTGCGTCATTCAGGAAAGCCTCGCCGTAATTATGCACGAAATTATACTCTATAAAGTGGCTTTACATGATACCTTTCGCACACTTTGTTATACCCTTTACCAAACTTAAAAGAGTACTGATATATAATAACAGTCATTTCATTTATAATTTCTTCAATATTTATCTTAGACCCAAAGGCAGCGATAAGACAAAGTTCCACCAAAGCATGTAAGGATTATTACATCGGACATGCATGAATCCTGTATGATACAAATTAGCAAACGGGCACTGATTATGCAATACCTGGGCCAATCTTTGATCCTGGATACACCGTAAGCATCTTGGATATTATTGATCAGCATTATGACCTACAAACCCCCGCGGATGTGATGCGAATATTCAACGAAGTATCCAAAACACTGCATGGGGTCGGTTCTGGCATTTACACCGATCAGCTAAACTGGAGCATTTCTCTTAGGCTGCCGTATCTACACAGCCGCGGGGCATATTCGGCATGCTGAGATATTTGGCAAGGACATTCACATTTTTACCGATAGTAAAACGGCAATAAGATCCTTGAAGAGTGTGTGCATCACATCGAAAATTTTCCGAGAATGCCAGATGTCTCTGGAGGAGATAGCGAGACATTCAGTGGTTACTCTTACTGAGCTACCTAAACAAGAGCGGCAAGCGTTTTTTTAAACTTGAAAATTCTAATTCAAATTCATTTTCAATAAAACAAACCGACATATCGATCTGTTAAATAAGATTGCCCAGCCGGGTAGTGTTCAATTCGCGTTCTATAGGTTTGTTTCGTATAAATTTTATGGTAATTATGAGTTTTGACAAACAAAAAACGCTTTCCGCTCTTATTTAGGTAGCTCAGTTAAGTGGGTCCCTGGACACAGGGGCGTACATGGAACCTATATGGCTGATACGCTGGCACATGCAGGAACCATCTAAGTCGTAGCGGCTTTACCCAGTTAGAAACTTGTTGCAAACAAATTTCATTTCATTGATAATCGGAGGTGGTTTGATGAAACTACATGTGAGGAAACCAGAAAGATCTGGCCCATCATAGATGAAAAGAGGCCGTGTTCTCTGCATTAAGGCTGTCCAGACATCACATAAGAAGCCTTTGGAAACACGCCGAAAGGTTGAGACTCCCTTACAATAACCTTTGTAGGTGTTGTGGTGAAGGGTAAGAGGTGGAGTCAACGGAACATCTTCTCTGTCACTGCCCAGAATTCGCCCGACGCAAGGGGAATGTTATATGTACGCATTTTTACTCATTGATCTTTATCAACCATTGTTGTAGCCATATTTCTAGTTGAAATATATGATCCTGTAAGTAACGAGATGGTCCATAGCGGTTTTCGTGGACGCTTAGAAAAGCTGTATAGTCTGCAAATGTTGAAGTTTGCGTGTAGATGTTTGTTGGAATGTCGGAAGTATAAATTAAGTATAATAGAGGGTCCAGAATGCTGCCTTGTGGGACTCCAGCGGGTCCTTAATAAAAGCGAAATTGATTTATCGATGTCAGTCTGTCTGTTGAGATGGGGTTTTCGAAGATCCCAAAAGTGATAGGGATAGTTATATCACATATGCTCCGTTAACTTTTGCTATTGAAATTTAGCTTGAGGGGTCCAAAAATGGCTGGGATATGAGCAAAAAACCACGACAGCTTTTAATTTTACCTAGAAATCGCTTGTTTTTGTTGTTTTCTGTATATGTATCTGGAGAACGGCAAGAGCCAACGTTTTTGAATCTTGGTTGGCAGTACTAAAAATGAGAGTAGAGTTAAAGTATTATTTATAATTATCTAAAGAACGGCATTTGTATAACAGTTGGTTCTTATAGCACCATTGCGAGTAACTTCCAATGGGAAAAATTGTTTTTACTGAACTCATTACATTTAAATTGAACTATGAAAACGTTTTTTATTATATTTTTTGTTTTCTTTTTTATTAGTAAATAGTTTTCTTTGGGCATTAATATATCTTTAGTTCAAGAAAATATGAATAAATCACATACAAAAATCAATAAGCTCCATAAATATATCAAACATTTACCAAAAAATTATTTATTTTCAAATCGTTATTTTATTACATAAATATCATTAGCAATAAAGTTATGGCTTTAAAAAAAAGGCACAACCTAAAATTTTGTTTTTTTTATTTAATTTGCAAATTATTGTGCTTAAATTGTTTCGTCATTTTCTTGCAAAAGGAAATGCCAACAAATCAAACTAAATTTTACCAACTCAAATTAAATCAACTTCACTTGACTACATCAACTAAATGAAAAAAGAAACAAAACAATTACCACCACATATTCCAGCAGTTTTTGGCGGTTGATTAAATTCAAATCTAAATTAAGTTCGATTTTAAACTGATAGATAAATATCAATCTAGACTTAAGCGGCAATTCCATAAGGTGTCTGCAAAATGTTGGCCTGATTTGATTTTAAAACAATAAAAAGACAAAGACAGAGAGTGAGACAGAGAACAATAAAAACAATAGAGATACCACAATCTGCATCATGACCATAAACAAATCATGTCTAAGCCTTAAGGTTAGCACCAAATCATATCATATCATATCGTATCGTTTTGTTAGAATACAGTTTTATGGAAATCAAACAATTTACGAATGAAAATGCGATGGCGATGGAGTATCAAAATAAAAATTAATAAATGCAAACATTATTCATAATATAAATATGTCGAATGTTTTTCTTGTGGCTGAATGGAAAACTTTTATCAAACGATTTAATGCATCCATTCAACAAATAAATTTTAACGAACGAACATGGGCCCAGCGAACCACCAGCCACCAGCCTCTATGACTATGACAACTATGGGCGTTTGATTTTAAGCGCGAACTTTTATGTTTTAGTAGTTGTTGTCGCTGTTGTTGCCGCTGCTGCTGGTGGTGTGTCATATAAAGTTCTTTGTTATTAGTGTGTTAGCGGATTTTATAAGAATTGCTTTTCAATATTTTCTATTAATTCATTTTCAAGATTTTTTTTATTCCCATAGAACTGCAACTTATTGAGTGCGTAGAAATAAAAAAAAAAACACACACACACTTGCAACATTCAGGTGCTGTTTAAAATTAATTGTTTTAAATGTCGGTAGGAAATGGGCGATTGAAAGCATTTCAAGCTCTTAATTTGTGTTTATAAAAATATTTGTAGAAAATTGCTTTAAAACTATTTGAAAGTAACTTTAAGTAATAATTAAAGAAAAAAAAAAACAATTTTAAGCCACAAACTTGTATAAGTTTCTGAAAAAAAACACAAAAAAATAAAAAGTTTCCTACTAAAATAACAATTAATTTTGAACTAAAATTTGTTTTTAATACTTTGTAATCACAAATTTCAAAATTACCTTTTATCGCCATATTCAAAGTTTTACTCTCTTCTTATTACAATTTTACTTAGGTGTGGTTAGGTAAGGTTAGGTTGGGTTAGGTTATTTTTTTTTTTTTTTTTTTTATTTATTTATTTTATCAATGGATATTATCCTTACTGACTAATAACAATATTGCCTTAAAATTAATGAATAACAATATGCAATTTAAAATAAAGTACAACTTTACAGAATATATGTATATACATTAGACTGTCCCAAGCTTGTATGGGGAATTTTTTTTTTTCGAATTCAGATATGAGTACCCTCCAAATTTTTTCCTTTTGATCCGAATAACCGAAATATGAAATATTATTGTGATCGGATAACGTTTACCAGTGTCGACTTGAAGTCAAAGTTTGAGATAAAGGCCAGTGTGAAAGCCATAGAATAATCTTGGAATTTAAAACCATCTTTTAATTTTACTTGTGTAATACACATTTATTTATTAAAAATATGCTAATATTCAGTGTTTTCTGAATCCTCTAACCACGCCCACTACAACGCCCCCCCCCCCCATGCTGGTACTGTACTGTTGCCCTGTCACAAGTCCTAAGTTCCTGCCTAAGACCATCTGGACATGGTAAGTGATATAATGTAGACAAAAAAATATATATATAAATTAATTTTAAAGTTTTAGATTTTATTATCTTTATTCATTAAATTTTCTTTTTAAAGTTTGTTTATTACAGTCCTACATCCCACTACATCCCATCGAAAGAAGAACTTTGCGGCTCACGGTTAGTCTTGCATATACTAATAATAGATTTCATTTCTTTCAATAAATACTTCAATATACAATTGATAACAGTTTTCCCTTTTTATTTTTAGACAAAAATATAGATGACTTTATTTCATTTAAAAGCAAATCCTTATTTAATCGGCTTAAAATCGACGACAGTTTTCTAAGCGAATGTCCCACTACGTGGCAAACTAATGCATCATTTCAACAAAGTAAAGAGAAAGTTAATGCACTGAGAGCGGTTAATGATACTGCTGAAAGAGCGGTTAAGTTAGTAAAGGATTTTCATGGCTTAATTACAGCTGAAGAGGAGCAAAAGCAATATTTACTACGTTGTGTACAAGAACACAGACAGATGTATCCGGACTGTAATAAACAAACTTTAAAAAGAAAATTTAATGAATAAAGATAATAAAATCTAAAACTTTAAAATTTATTTATATATATATTTTTTTGTCTACATTATATCACTTACCATGTCCAGATGGTCTTAGGCAGGACCTTAGGACTTGTGGCAGGGCAACAGTACAGTACCAGCATGGGGGGGGGGGGGGGTTGTAGTGGGCGTAGTTAGAGGATTCAGAAAACACTGAATATTAGCATATTTTTAATAAATAAATGTGTATTACACAAGTAAAATTAAAAGATGGTTTTAAATTCCAAGATTATTCTATGGCTTTCACACTGGCCTTTATCTCAAACTTTGACTTCAAGTCGACACTGGTAAACGTTATCCGATCACAATAATATTTCATATTTCGGTTATTCGGATCAAAAGGAAAAAATTTGGAGGGTACTCATATCTGAATTCGAAAAAAAAATTTCCTGGGACAGTCTAATATACATACATAAAAATTTACGAATTAAGAGAAACAATAATTTTATGTTTTATGGAATTTAAACATAAAGAAAAATCAACAAATTGTGAAAGAGAATTAAATTGTCTACATAACCTCGAAAAAGGATCAGCAATAGCGTAATTTTCTCTATAAAATTTAACAAAAAGCAGATTATAATGACGCGTATTGCGACAAGGTATATTAAATTTAACAGACTCTAACAGAAAATCACAACAAACATTACCATTAATAAGATTAACCATAAAAGAAACATTTAACATTGTACGACGACTTTTGAGCGATGGTAATTTTATTAATGCCAGTCTACTAGCATATGAAGGAAAGTTTGTCGAGTAACTCCAATGAAGATTACGTAAACAGAATAATAAAAATTGTTTTTGAACCGATTCAATACGAGAATTGTGAATGTTGTAAAATGGATCCCAAATGATTGACCCATATTCTAAGATTGGTCTAACGAGTGTTACGTAAAGTTGCTTCGTTATGTATGGATCGGTGAATTCTTTAGCCCAGCGCTTAATAAAGCCAAGAACACCTCGAGCTTTATTTACAGTTAATGTAATATGAGAAACAAAGTTTAATTTAGGATCCAGTAAGACTCCAAGATCAAGAAACGAATCAACCAACTCCAGTTGATGACCACCCAAAGCATAATTAACAGCAATACAGTTATTTCTATAAAAACGCATGCATTTGCATTTCATAAGATTCAGCTCCATCATATTATGATTACACCATAAAAAGAAGTATTAAGATCCGATTGAAGATGAAAATGATCAGCAAAGCAATTAAAGGAATGGAAAATTTTTACATCATCAGCATACATCAATATATTGGCGAAGTTGATAACGTTGGGCAGATCATTAATAAACAGCGAAAATAAAAGTGGGCCAAGATGACTGCCTTGGGGAACACCGGACGAAACATAAATGTACTTGGATATACAATTATTGAATTAAACTTTTTGCTTTCTTCCAATTAAATAAGAACTTAACCAGCGTAAACTTCTCCGGGATATACCTAATAAATCCAATTTAGTAAGAAGAAGACGATGGTTAACGTTATCAAACGCTTTACTGAAATCAGTATAAACAGCATCAGTTTGTTTCTTTTGTGTAAATGCACAATTAATTAAAGTTGTTAAATGAAGTACATTAGTTGTAGTTGAACAGCCTTTTCTAAAACCATGCTGGCATGCTGCCAGTAACGACGAGGTATGATGGCTGAGGAAGTCAGTAACTAGTTTTTCAAAAAGTTTTGGAATAGCACTTAATTTGGCAATTCCTCTACAGTTTGTTATATCGGATTTATTACCAGATTTAAATAAAGGTTTTATATACGAATCTTTCCATAATACGGGAAAATAACCACATATAATCGACGCATTGAACATAAAAGTTAATGGTGTAGCTAATGATTCAGCACATTGATTTAAAATACATGTTGGAACAAGATCAGGACCATGACTAAAAGACATCTTTAGCCTTTTTAAGTTAACCAAAATATCATTGCTATTAAAAGTAGGGAAAGAAATTGCATGGTTTGAGCATATATAGAGATAACCATTACTATCGTCGTATGCAGCATCAGAATAAGTTGTGGCAAAAAAATCTGCAAACATATCACATATGACCTCAGAATCTCCAGATTCATGGCAACGAAATTTCATAACGGATGGGTATCCATTAGATTTTCTTTTAGAGTTAACAAATGCGAAGAACGATTTTGGGTCACGAACGAAATTGTTTTTCACCTTATTTATGTATGATTCAGCAGATTATATTCTGAACGACTGACAGAGTATTTTCCGTAATCAATAAATGATCCAGACTTTTTGAATTTTTTATAATTTTTATTCTTGAGATTTTTGAGCCTAGTAAGCTGTTAAGAGTTCCATGGCGGTCCAACTGGAGTATAAACAAATTGTTTAGGTATACAAATATCAAAAAAGGCGTAAATTTTTTATAAAATATAGAAACCATCACATCAATATCCGAGCTGTTGTTTAATTGAGAAGTTAAGACGTTGCTCCAGCACGTATTTCTTATTAATTGGTTTAATAAGTTGTAATTAGTCCGTTTGAAACAAAAAACTTTATCGACCTTAAATGGCTTTAATTTGACTTCTGATGGAATTGAAAAACTCACTTCAATAGTGGGGTGGTAACGATCTTCAGGCAACGTTATAGGTTCAGAGCGAGTAATAATACAATCATCTACATTATTTACGAACACCAAATCAAGCAGCTTACCAAAGTCATTGTATACGTTATTCATTTGAAAAAGAGATAAACCAAGAATTTCATTCAGGAAGTCATCGTGACAGTTTTTGTTTTTGACTGAAATTAAATAAGGTGTATCAGACGTTTTTATCCAAGATATTGAGGGCAAGTTGAAATCACCAACAACAAAAATGGAGTCATCATTACAAACATTTAGCATGTCGAAAGGAGGATGAAGCATCGAAATGCAACCTCTATAGGCTGACTATTAGTTGAGGCCCCAGGAACATGCTTTTTAGAGACGAGATGCCTTTGTACTGGAGATAAATTCTGTGAGAAATACATTTGCTGTGAAAGTCAAATTGGCTAATGAAGATGGTTAAACATAAGGCAGAATTAGGGTGATGGTCTTACTTGGACGGAGTGAGGTAAGACTTTTGCTTGAGTGGTAGCTGTGGGGTGAAGATCTAGTAGTTGTGGAGAGAATAGACTATTTTAAATGTTATCGATGTTCTCATGGATGTTGTAAATTAACGAAATGTTACGATACCACTAATGAAGCGTATAGTGCGTTGGTGGAAGAGGTTGTAGGACTTTAAAGTTGCTAAGGGCAAAAAAGCTGAGATTTGAGAGCAATTAAGAGTCGAGAGAAGATACATTTAAGTTCGGCTCATCATTTACTCGCCGAAACATTTCCGACAGGAAGTCTAGAAGGCGGGACAGCAGCAGAGCAGATGTTCGGAAGTTTCGTCATCAACCTCATAAAATCTCCATATCTTGTACCTACAATACCCATTATATAGGGAAACAATAAGCCTAAGTTCCTCCTTCTCAAGCAGAAGTACACTACCTGTCTCGCCACAAGGCAGAGTCACAAATCTCTTGGTGTTTCTTTACCCAGAATTGGGCATCTAAGTGTAAACGAATTCACGTGCGTAGCATGTGTGTATCGTCCCGTTAGGGAAGCCGAAGAAATGCTCAGGGCTTATAGGTATACGTCCAGCGAAACTGTTTCCCAAGCAGTACGTCCTTTCGTTGCCCACATGACCCTCATGGCCTTGTACCCAACACAAATTAAAATCATTGTGTTTCTCGAGATTGTTCAGAGATGTAACAGTCCATTTCTAAGCTGGAGTTCACCTCTTAAGAAGAGATTGCCCTAAGACTGGTTTGGCTATCCGACATAATAAATTATCCTCAAGCCTTTTACGCTCCTGCTCAGACATTCCCTAGCTCATATTAGGCAAGCGTAAATCTCTGTGCCAGTATCACCATTTGTTAGTTTCGATCCGTTGGTAAACCAGACCTGGTCCCCGCTACCTGGCACCAGAATTGGTCCGTCCATTGGTCTCTTTCAGTTACAAGAACAATTAATTTCCTATCCAATACTAGACTAGATATCATATAATCACCAACCAAATTGGATGGATCAATCCCAATAAAGTCAAAAATCCGCGTGTGCCCCTTAAAGTCACCTGCCGTATATTCAGTAAAAAAACGGCATGCTGCTAGCTTAACTGCTGGCCTCCTTCTTCACATATTTGTTGAACGCAGAAATGTGCACAATAACTCCTAAAGCCAGAGTGTGACAGGTCTTCATGGCGCATAAAGCGGTATTACTCCAGATTTAACCAGTTCGGTCTTAGTCCACCACGCTAGGGTGGCATGGTAGATTATTCTTGGTTTCAGCCCCCATGTCTTCCCGAAAAGTCTCTGGCTGGCATGTATTGCACTTGTTGCCCTGCTGGTGGCATTTCCAGAATGATGCCCAAGTATTTCACCTCGTTAGAGAATCCTATAACCGTACCGTTCAAGGACGGTTCTTTAAGGCTCAGAACAATACGTCTGATGAATGGTTACACAGAAAAACTGTTTGCCAAAATTTGTTCGATAAAAAAATTAATCGATTTACTTTAATTTTTTCAATTAATTTATTGTTTGCAGCAATTAATTTTTTTAATAAAAACACATAAATTTAAATGTTTGTGCATATGTTGTGTTTTTATAATTTATGCAATTAATTTTTTAATTGACTAAATTTGTGGGACATGACTCGACAATACAAATCCGGTAATTGATATGATCAATTGTTTTGCAGGGGCAAAATTAGTAAAACATTTAATTGTCTGAACGAATTGTTAAATTAAAGTCAATTTTCTATTTTTTCTGTGTAGAGAGTAATTTTCGCGGGGTTAATATTAAACTGCCTTTCTCTGTACTAACCAAGTTTGTTTGAATTATTTGTTTGATTTTTTTTTTTGTGGAAGAATTATTCTATGAGTTCAGGGCACTTATTAGTTTCGATAATCAATATATTTTTTATATTCAGTCATATTTCCTATCTTCCCTTTTACTCAACCGGACTTACATATGTAAATAAGTGCGTTTCAAACACCAAGGAAAAAACCGACCAACTACTACAATAAAATGCATTTGCACTTTTACTGAGATTTTGTTCTTTTTGATTACAAGCTTGAGGTTGTAATTAACTGCTCCATTAAAAAGGGGCGTCTGTTCATTTAATATTTTTTTTTTCAATTTTATAACAGTCTTGAACACTTGAGTTGGATTTCTTAATAATTTTGAAATCTTTTTTAAAATTGATTGTTCAAAGCAAAATGTGTAAATTTAATGAATGGTTTCCCCCCAAAAAAAACAAACTTTATTTTTCTCTTTAAAATACAAACGTTTTAGGATTGGCGGTGCGTAGATGTTTTGTTTATGTGTGCAACATAAGCTGCTGTTTTTTTTTTAACCAACAACTGGGGAGGGGGAGCCGTAACTGTTCGTTGTAATTATATGGTAGTTTTGACTTAATTTACGTAGCTTTAAATGATTTTTAAGATGTAGCATAAATTTTAAATGTAATTTGGGTTTTTCCTTCATCAATGAAATGGGTTTAATGCTTTTGATTACACTTGCAATAAATTTTATAATTTTTTTTTTTAAATTTTGCAGTTGTTTTTAAGGTGAGTGGGAATTTTTGAAAAAAAACAAAAATAAACAATTTTACAATCAAAGTAACAAATTTATTTTTTCAAGACTTTAAATTCAGATTTTATAAAATTATTAAGAAAAAAGTTAAAAAAAAAATACTTGATTTTAATGAGTGAAAAAGTGATTTTCTGTGTTATTCTTTATAAGGTGTTATTTAAGTTGTTATTATTTGTTTTATTTTTTTTTTTTATTAAATTATTTAATTTAGTTAGAAGACATTGAATTTTTGTTTTCGAGTAATGGTAGCAGTAATAAATTCCATTAGCAATGGCTTTAAAAAGAGGTGTTAATAGAACACATTTTTCAATGAGAATGGAAAATGTGAATACGAATATGGACAAGTTCGCGGTTGAAAATCCGTGCTTTAATCAATCTTTCTGTACTTGATTCTAGAAAATCCGTACTATTAATACCGCTTCGGATTGATTTGAGTACGGTTGGATTGATTTTTCTTTATAGTGTATAATTGTCTCAATTACACGTAATTGTTTCAATTATACGTAATTCTGTCAATTGTACGTAATTACGTCAATAGCACGTAATTTTTACAATTTCAGTTAACCGTCTCAATGACACCTTTTTTCACTATTACTTCTACTTGGTAAGTTACAATTAATTTTTCAATTACAAGAAATTGTCTAACTTGCACGTATCTGTCACGTAGTAGGCTTTGTTAGACGCAACTTTTTATTTTTTCGTAATTGTCTCAATTGTAAATAAAAGAAATATATCTACAAATACATTTATGCATATCGAATTGGGCTAATTTCTCGATTTTATTTAACAGGGAAAGTTAAAAGAAAAATATGATTTTGATTGAAAAAATTTTACAAAACTTTTTTCGTAAAACAAAAAAGTTTCTTAATATTAACAAACAAATGAAATTAATTAAACAATGGCAAGTCTGGTGTTTCATTGGAATACGACAAAAAAAAGCTGCAAAAGTTCCTCTTCTAAAATGTGGATTTCAGTTTGTCAATGAAATTTAATTAACCGATTCTCCAGTTCTGTCAAATCTCCTTTTTAATCAAAACACTTTCAATTACACACCTTGTTTAAACCAACTAGTCATAAGAATCTGTTACGCTTCACATTTTCCAAATTGTGCAACTTTTTCACACATTTTTTCGGACAGAAATCTAATGTTTCGTCACGTCATTTTTAACAAATTTGTTTTACGACAAAAAATTTATATTGTATTTTTTCCCATAGCGAATTAATTGTTAAAATCAACTTAAAAAATAAATTTTAAGATTTTTCAGATTGTAATGAAAAAAAAAAATAAAATGTGGACCAACTGTCAACAAAATTATATCTTTAATTTTAATCTCAATATTAATAAAAAAAATAATATGTAACAATAAGTTATTGTTTTATAATCATTAGGATTTCTTTGAAAACAGGTATTTTTTATGGTTGTCTGTCGAGAAAGATAATCTTTATAAGATACAAAGAAAAACTAAGTAAACCTAAAAATATTTTATAAAAAGTGGTTAATTATAGTGTTATTAAGGACTCTACACATAAAATAAAATTTGTATTTATTTAAATTGATTTACAGCAGTAACAAATCAAGAGCATCAAAAATTAGTTTGAATTGAAAATATGTTTTCTTAATTTAAAGTTCTGAGGTTTGGGACAACTTTTTGTGAAATCAAAACGATACATTTTTAAATCAACGTTGCTTCATTTTTATTTGACACTAATTTAATTTATTTGAAACTAATTCCTTTTTCAATTTAAGTTATTTTGTACTTGTTTTTGACAGTACCGGGCCGATAAAATTTGCTTTTTTGTATGAACTTGCCACCGATGCTGCTTTATATGAATTCGCCTTGGCTTTTACGTTAAACTTTTTATGAATTCTCCTTGTAACTTTTCTTTGCCTCTGATTTCATTCTTTATAATATATGTGTGACAATTTTACCCTTTTTCGTGTGAAGTTGCAGTTTTTTGACTTATATGATTTTTTTAAGTGTTTAAATTTTGTCTTATTTCCTTTTAAATAGCAGAAATTAAAAAAAACTATTGTTTTTCTAACTAAATAGTGCATAGGCAGGGCTGCCAGATTTGACGATTTATCGTCATTTTGACGATTTTTTGTTCCGAAATTAGCAAAGTGCCGATTTGCTGATTTTTTTTAAAAAGTATATAACTACATATGTATATATTTAGCAGCCGTACCTTAAACAAAGCGGAAGGCAGAATATTTTCTTTCGTTAAGCTTTTACGCTGATACGCCATACCAAAGCAAGGGCGTCATCGTTGTGCCACAAGCATTAGTGATGGCTTTCTTGTTTAATAAAATACACAAATTATAAATAAAAATAGAGATAAAAACGCTACATTGACCAAAAATAGCTAAATTGCCATTAACGGCAAACTTCACTATTAAATGAGCTGTAAAAATCGGGTTTTCCAATTGCTTTTGTTATGCTACGGCTGTAATATGCAAGTTTTAGTAAAATCTTTGAATGATTATTTTCAGAGTACAAAAACAACAATGTTACACTTTGTTTATCTTTCATCAAACCATAATCGAATGAACCTTTTACGACTCTCTGTAGAAATCATATTTTCAGCAATTGCACGACTTGTTAGATAATGTCTGTAGATATAGCCTATAGTCTCTTGCGAATCTCAGTCGTGTTACAGTTTCTACCTACGATTAGGAAATGTGGTCATCGACGATCAAAGAAGTATCTGTTACACGATTGCAAATTCTACCTGTGTATGAAGTAATTATGTTGATGTTTGAATGTTTTTTTTTTATTAAACAGAACAAAAATTGTTTAAAAACAAACTAAATTTTAAGTTGTCCGACTTTTTTTGACGATTTTACAATACGTAAAAGACGTTTTTTGACGAATTCCTCACAAAGTTATCTGGCAGCCCTGTACATAGTTTTTAAAAGTGTGTATTCATTAAGTGCTCGTGTTTAAATAGTGTAGGCTTTTAATAAAATATTCATTAGAGAATATTTATTTGGAATTATAATTTATTAAATTAGAAGAAAATGCAAACTTTTCTTAAAATTAAATGAAATGCGTAAGGAATAAATTCTTGAAATTAAGTTTTTGTTGTACGTGTGCTGGGCGTAATATTCGCCGAAATATCTAAATTTTTTTGATTTTTCATCCAGCATCGTCAGTGTCACACATCCAAACACATTTTCACTAATACTACCATAGCGCTTAATGAGAAATGCTTGATCGTGTACAGACCCCTTAAAGAGGAGTGCACCCGAAGAGTAATCAGTACTTGAATCAACGTCTAATTAAGTAAGAAAAATGTAATAACAACAAAAGGAACGTTATAGATGAGTTGTTAGGTACTAACTGCCGTATTCAGGCAAAATTTTCATAAACATTTTTCTTAAAATACATTTCAAACTTATCAAAATAATTTTCGTGGGAATACAAAATTTAATTTAAATGATTTTGTTATTTTGCTTAATTCCCAATTTTTATTATTTTAAATTTATTGTTGATGGGATAAGCTATTCCTATGCGCATTTCACTGGTTGCTTAGGCCAGATCATCAGGAAACTTCATCCATAAAGATTTTAGAAAAACTAAAGATATTAAACCATATAAAACTGTTAAGCGTGTAAGAATTACAGAAACAGTTCTATTTGTAACAATATCAAAGTTTAAACAAAATCATCATCAATAAACAATGAGTTTATCTCTTCTTACATTGATTGGAATTCTTCCAACATTAATTGTAGTTGTAAGTAGGTTAATAAAAAACAAAAACAACTCGCTTTATTTAAAAAGCGGGTTGCCAGTCAGTTTTTTTTCTAGGCCGTGCACCTGCCAGTTTGTTATCAAAATAATTTTCGTGGGAATACAAAATTTTATATTTTATTCATAAAAATAAAATAAGTTTGAAATTAATATATTTTAAATATTGATAATAAAGTTATCAGGCCAATTTTAAAAAAAGGCGTCAAGCGTTGTTGGAAATCGGAATTGGTTGCAAAATGTATCGGAGGCACTAAACTGTGATTTTGCAATCATCTGGACTTGTCTCCGAAATAAAAGGGATACTTTAATGAAAATTTCAACGGAATGAGAAGTTTTGACAATAAACAACGGGCTTCTTTAAGTTGGCTTGTATGATTGTAGGCCAGGGATGGGAAAAATATTTTTATATAAATTTCTGTAGCTTTGGTGAGAACTTCTCGCATCGAATAGATGTGAAGCGAAATATTCGATCATTTGTCGAAAAAGAGATTTCGTCGTTCCGTTATAAATCCTATAATATTGCACTCGAAGCCGTTGTGACATTGCAGACGTTGAAAACGCCAGTGACAAATATCAATGACGGCGATCAAAATTTACTAAAACTGAAAAATTTTAAACGACGGCGGTGAAAATACAACCGTCGCTCATAGGAGTATTCTGCCAATCTAGCCGGATATTACTTTTTGTTTTAGCTTATATTGCTTCTAGTTATTGTGCCCCTAGATTGATGAAACTTGGCAGAAATATGTGTTCTGGTCCTAGGAAGGTAAAGCTCAAACCTAGGAGGAAAAAGTTCACCCTATAATAACTAATCCAACCTCTGATACATACATACATAAAATAATATTTAAAAAAAATTTAAATATTAAAATGAATAGATAACTTACACCTTAATATCATAATAATTAAATTTTTAAACTTTTGTGGGCAGGGGAAAGTATCGCTCCAAACCCACCCCCGGAACGACCCTGTCAAAATTTTTTTTTTTTTATTTTTTTTTTGCTTATTTTCACAAAATATTATTTTTTAAGCTTAATGTGACTTTTATTTTCTTTTGCCATGGTTCATCTTCGATTGTTTCTTCAAAGTCCTCTACCGAATCTGAATTCTCTTCAGAGCCAGGGACATAGAGTAACGTAAAGATTAGCAGTGTCTTAGCAATGATTAGCCAACTCGTGCAAATGGATTTTGTGACCACTTGTAACTACTTCAATAATAAGGGTAATCACGATGGAACTTTAGGAAATTTGCAGTGCATATTATGATTGATCTTGAGCATTCCACTTTTATTTTTTGTGCAAATGTATTATTTTTCTAAAAATTTATTCTGCCGACACAAAAAACTTCTGACAGCACTGTTAAAACTCTGCATTTGTTAACAAATTCATATACACAAGCATATTAAAATAAATGTTTTCTTTTTAAATTATTTAAATTTAGAGAGTTAAATTTTATGTTTAAACCCACGAAAATGTTAAATTTCTAAGTTTTCGTAAAACCAATATGGCGCTTAATATTTTGAATGTTATTGTTTACATGTGTTTGCAACTGAGTAAAAATATGCACTACTAATTTTGCTCATGGTTTTTTTTAGTGCAAACGAAGTAAAAAATAGCAAATTGCAAAAACGTACATTTTGTTGTTGTGTTGTGTAAATTTGTGTAATTTTGCACACATTTGCATCGTGCGTACACTTTACACTACATTTACACGATTCATCTTTTGATGTTCAACTTCTTTTCAATTCCCATTTAAAGGTGCCAATATATTCACACGCAGCAATCGGTTTTAACTTTTTTCTATTCAAAACAACAACAGTTTTGTTAACAGCGATTCAAAGAGAAAACGAAAAGAAAAAAATACATGCAGCCATCGCACGTTGGGTTGAATCGTGTTCAAAGTGGCGCTTAATTGATTGTTTAGAATTATTATTTTTTTATTAAATTTGGTACCGGATAAAAGAAGACAAAATTCTACCTCGTTAGTACTAAAATCGTTATTCTAAGTTGAATACTTTTTCTGCAGTATACTCTCAAAGTGGATGCATTTTTTCTAATTTTGGATAAAGTGAAAAAAGTTAAATTTAAACACAATTAAAGTCATTTATTTTTTGCTAAAAACTTTTAAAAGCTAAAATTTAATGATGGAACCTTCAACTTCAGGTACTTAAGTAAATGGATAAAAAAAATTTTTATATTATTTTTGTCCAAGTGTTTTTGTTGTTTTATTTTGTAATGTTCCAAATTTGGAGTATTTTCTACTTTTGATGGATAATAACTAAAAATGTTTGTAGTTGTTTGTTTTTAAACTTTATAATAACAAAAGTAAAATATTAAGGCTCTTATTTTAACAAAAAAAAGTTTGCGCATACTGGCGCGCCTTTCTTTAAAAAAAGATTTTATGAAAAGACTCGCGATTATAGTGTTGATGCTGATAATGATGGTGATAATGATGATGATAATAATGATAATGATATTAGCGATGATGATAATGATGTTCATGATGATAGTGATGAAGAGACTGATAGTGATTCTATTTAATATTTAATGTTGATATTTTACACACGTGTTTACTAAATATGAATAAATTTTTTCTTTTACCAAAAATTATTTTTCTAAAATTTTATATTTAATATTTTTACTTTTTTTCAACTTAGTAAGGCATAATCTTAAAAAAAAATAAAATATCTAACATTATTGCCTGAGCGTCACTTTGATTGCAGTTCAACCCACTGTGCATCGTTGTGAATATACCAACGAATTAAAACACAAAGCGAACTGACCGAGTACAGGAATCTCCGTACTAACCCCCTTTATTCTGTGCATTTTTAATATATTTTTAAAAGTAAAAATGTTTTCTTGCCCCGTTTTAATTCGTGAGTTTATTTGACAGTTCAAAGCCAGAACTTTCTAACAAAATTGTTACGCTTTTTCTGTAAATTTACTCGCAAATTTCCTTACGTAACAGCTAATGATCGCCTAAAATGTTAAAAACGCAGTTAAGTGATAAAAAGAGTTAATTGTTTTAATTCATTGCATTTTTGTTTCATTTCCCACGTTTCAATGGAAAAGTTTCTCGACGCGAGAGTTACAGAACATGGGCACAGGTCATTATGTTGAAGAAAGAACTTTATTTTAAGATTTTAGCAGGGCCCCAAACCTTTTATATTAAAGAGGGACTTTGTAAGTCTTTACTTTGCTTAGAATTCTGAAATCTCTGTATATAGATTTAACAATTTTCCAAATCGCTTTTATAACTTCAAAGGTCTTAAAACATTTTAAACAATTTCCATTTTTTAACTTCCAACACTGTTTTTTCCTGTCTTATTTGCCAAAACATTAAAGAAAACAAAAAATTTCTGAGAAAAATTTAAATTTTTATCTTCTTAGTAGAATTCAATTAATTTGCATTTGTTGAGTTGTTGCATTTAAATTAAATCCTAAAATACCACATGCTGCTATTTAATTATGTTTATTAAAAATTTTGAAAAATTAAACCTCACGATTTTTGGGTTTCTTTAACAAAAGTTGTCATTAAACCAAATTTAATTATTAGTTTGCAAAAAAAGATTTTTTTTAAATTTTTTTCATTGATTTGGCCTGAAAACAAATTTTAGTTTATTTGAAAATATTATTACTTTAAAAACTATGCCCTACAGTAGGTCGGTTAAATAGAGTAAAGTAAAAGTAAGAACTGAGCTATAAACAACTTAATAAATATAAAATCTAATCACGGCTGACCTGAGTCCTATAAGATTTCAAGAGAGTTCGTAGTTGAGCTTTCCTTCCGAGATCACGTGATGTCTTATGTTTAAACATATAACACGAATATAAAGGTCTAAAAAAAATATCCAGTTAGTTGCAGATTGTGTCGAAGACTTGTGGCCTAAGTCCGGCCTATGTTGGGGACTGCGGTCTGCTTCAACGCAAAATGTATCGACCAGGTGTTTAAACAATTTAAAGCACTATAATCATTCTAAGATTTTAATGCTCGCACGTTATCAAGTGGGTTAAGGAAGAACCGTGGGATTGTGCCTTTATGGGAGGAATACTTAATATGCATATCTTTTGTTCCCTACAATTTAACAACTTAACAAAAACCATAACATTAAATATGATTTTTCTTCTCAAACATTTTGGCCAAAATCTAAAGCAGACCATACACGATTCAATTCAATTGTCAACTGAGTCGGTTGTTGTCCAAATCAAAGCTTGTATGGCCTTGTCAGTTGATTAGTTTGACGGTTGTCGAGTTGGTTGAAGAAAAATCAAAAGATTTTGATTTTTTCAAGTTGACTCCAAGTCTTTCAATTCGATTGTACTGTGTGTGCTTAAGTCTCTTGATCAGCTGTCAAAATTTATGTTTGTAATTTTTTTTTGCAAAGAAAAAGTGAAATATTTTTAAAATTGTCTTTAATTTCAATAAAATTTTAAATAAAAAAATGGCATTGGTGGCAAACATGGATACTTGGAGAGAAAATAAATTTTTGTAAAATTGTAAAAAAATCTAAATTTGACAGTTGAATTAAAATCTTTCAATTCAGTTGAAGAAGTGTGTGGCCAAGTATCAATTCAGTTGAAAGACTCAGTTGACAATTGAATTGAAAAGTGTATGGGGCGCATAACAAGATTAATTGTTAACAACTTTAAGTTTGTGTAACAATATTATGGATGTATTCGAGAAGTATCATATTCATGCCACAGTATCATATTATTAAATTACTCCACCCTTTTTCTGCAGCAGTTGCAAAAGCACAACAAAAGTGGCAAGAGCAAATTCTCAAACTCAAGCTCACACAATCAAGTGTTGAAATTAAGTTAATAACTTTTCGTTAAAACTTGATGAATTATTATGTTTAAAAGTAATAAATGGGAATGAACAACGTTCATGTTGTAAAAACAAAAACATACACAAACACCGGCTATTATTGCAAATTGTAGGCCTACCTAATGTCAAAGCACAATAATTTAAAATTGTATTGAGAAGAAAAAAAAAATTAAAAAACCACTTTAAATGTGTAGGAAAATTATAGTAATTAATATCACCGATAAAATTGGCTATAATTAATAACAATAATAATAATTTCAAAAGATTTTGTTATTCGTGCTAAATTCCCAGTTTTTATTATTGATAAAAACACTTGAAATTTATTGTTGATGGGATAAGCTATTCCTATGCGCATTTCACTGGTTGCTTAGGCCAGATCATCAGGAAACTTCATCCATAAAGATTTTAGAAAAACTAAAGATATTAAACCAAGTAAAAATGTTAAACGTATAAGACTTATAGCAACAGTTCTACTTGTAATAATATCAAAGCTTAAACAAAACAACATCAACAATAAACAGTGCGTTCATCTCGTCTTACATTCCCCGCTACAATTAGTTGAAATTCTCTCAACATTAATTGTAGTTGTAAGTAGGTTAAGAAAAACAAAATAAAAAACAACAACAGCTTACAAAAGATGTTGTCAATTAAGTGTTTTTTAGGCCGTGCACCCGCCTGTTTATTATCAAAAAGTAATTTCAATTTTTGGGAATACAAAATTTAAATTTCAAAAGATTTTGTTATTCGTGCTAAATTCCCAGTTTTTATTATTGATAAAAACACTTGAAATTTATTGTTGATGGGATAAGCTATTCCTATGCGCATTTCACTGGTTGCTTAGGCCAGATCATCAGGAAACTTCATCCATAAAGATTTTAGAAAAACTAAAGATATTAAACCAAGTAAAAATGTTAAACGTATAAGACTTATAGCAACAGTTCTACTTGTAATAATATCAAAGCTTAAACAAAACAACATCAACAATAAACAGTGCGTTCATCTCGTCTTACATTCCCCGCTACAATTAGTTGAAATTCTCTCAACATTAATTGTAGTTGTAAGTAGGTTAAGAAAAACAAAATAAAAAACAACAACAGCTTACAAAAGATGTTGTCAATTAAGTGTTTTTTAGGCCGTGCACCCGCCTGTTTATTATCAAAAAGTAATTTCAATTTTTGGGAATACAAAATTTAAATTTCAAAAGATTTTGTTATTCGTGCTAAATTCCCAGTTTTTATTATTGATAAAAACACTTGAAATTTATTGTTGATGGGATAAGCTATTCCTATGCGCATTTCACTGGTTGCTTAGGCCAGATCATCAGGAAACTTCATCCATAAAGATTTTAGAAAAACTAAAGATATTAAACCAAGTAAAAATGTTAAACGTATAAGACTTATAGCAACAGTTCTACTTGTAATAATATCAAAGCTTAAACAAAACAACATCAACAATAAACAGTGCGTTCATCTCGTCTTACATTCCCCGCTACAATTAGTTGAAATTCTCTCAACATTAATTGTAGTTGTAAGTAGGTTAAGAAAAACAAAATAAAAAACAACAACAGCTTACAAAAGATGTTGTCAATTAAGTGTTTTTTAGGCCGTGCACCCGCCTGTTTATTATCAAAAAGTAATTTCAATTTTTGGGAATACAAAATTTAAATTTCAAAAGATTTTGTTATTCGTGCTAAATTCCCAGTTTTTATTATTGATAAAAACACTTGAAATTTATTGTTGATGGGATAAGCAACAATAAATTTCAAGTGTTTTTATCAATAATAAAAACTGGGAATTTAGCACGAATAACAAAATCTTTTGAAATTTAAATTTTGTATTCCCAAAAATTGAAATTACTTTTTGATAATAAACAGGCGGGTGCACGGCCTAAAAAACACTTAATTGACAACATCTTTTGTAAGCTGTTGTTGTTTTTTATTTTGTTTTTCTTAACCTACTTACAACTACAATTAATGTTGAGAGAATTTCAACTAATTGTAGCGGGGAATGTAAGACGAGATGAACGCACTGTTTATTGTTGATGTTGTTTTGTTTAAGCTTTGATATTATTACAAGTAGAACTGTTGCTATAAGTCTTATACGTTTAACATTTTTACTTGGTTTAATATCTTTAGTTTTTCTAAAATCTTTATGGATGAAGTTTCCTGATGATCTGGCCTAAGCAACCAGTGAAATGCGCATAGGAATAGCTTATCCCATCAACAATAAATTTCAAGTGTTTTTATCAATAATAAAAACTGGGAATTTAGCACGAATAACAAAATCTTTTGAAATTTAAATTTTGTATTCCCAAAAATTGAAATTACTTTTTGATAATAAACAGGCGGGTGCACGGCCTAAAAAACACTTAATTGACAACATCTTTTGTAAGCTGTTGTTGTTTTTTATTTTGTTTTTCTTAACCTACTTACAACTACAATTAATGTTGAGAGAATTTCAACTAATTGTAGCGGGGAATGTAAGACGAGATGAACGCACTGTTTATTGTTGATGTTGTTTTGTTTAAGCTTTGATATTATTACAAGTAGAACTGTTGCTATAAGTCTTATACGTTTAACATTTTTACTTGGTTTAATATCTTTAGTTTTTCTAAAATCTTTATGGATGAAGTTTCCTGATGATCTGGCCTAAGCAACCAGTGAAATGCGCATAGGAATAGCTTATCCCATCAACAATAAATTTCAAGTGTTTTTATCAATAATAAAAACTGGGAATTTAGCACGAATAACAAAATCTTTTGAAATTTAAATTTTGTATTCCCAAAAATTGAAATTACTTTTTGATAATAAACAGGCGGGTGCACGGCCTAAAAAACACTTAATTGACAACATCTTTTGTAAGCTGTTGTTGTTTTTTATTTTGTTTTTCTTAACCTACTTACAACTACAATTAATGTTGAGAGAATTTCAACTAATTGTAGCGGGGAATGTAAGACGAGATGAACGCACTGTTTATTGTTGATGTTGTTTTGTTTAAGCTTTGATATTATTACAAGTAGAACTGTTGCTATAAGTCTTATACGTTTAACATTTTTACTTGG
Source organism: Pollenia labialis (assembly GCA_949318255.1). Lineage (NCBI taxonomy): Eukaryota > Metazoa > Arthropoda > Insecta > Diptera > Polleniidae > Pollenia > Pollenia labialis. The sequence continues at coordinate 137,051,871 of OX439140.1, read as the reverse complement.
TTTAATATCTTTAGTTTTTCTAAAATCTTTATGGATGAAGTTTCCTGATGATCTGGCCTAAGCAACCAGTGAAATGCGCATAGGAATAGCTTATCCCATCAACAATAAATTTCAAGTGTTTTTATCAATAATAAAAACTGGGAATTTAGCACGAATAACAAAATCTTTTGAAATTTAAATTTTGTATTCCCAAAAATTGAAATTACTTTTTGATAATAATAATAATTTTTTTTTTGGAAATTTATTGAAAAGTTCTATACCGATTTTAGATAAAATTGAGTTGATTAAAAAAGATTGTTGAAAACTTTATAATAAAAACAGTCACTTTGTTACAATCTCCAATCTCTAAAGAAATAACACAAATTGATTTTGTTAAAATAATAACACCAACTTTACTTAAAAAAAAAGATTTAAGGTTATCAAAGCCTGCATCCGAATTAGGGTAGCCAGATTTTAAATTCGGAAAAACAGTACATTGAACACAAAAAAAACAGTACAATCAAGAAAAACAGTACATTTTTTTTTGGCAAAAACAAAATTTAAATTATTATATATTTAAAACTTTTGATTGAATATGCAACAATTATTTAACGAAAAACACTTGAAATGTGTAGCGTCAAAGGAATGATTTCCGTTTTATGGCATTTGCGTTAAAAAAAAAACACTAAAACGAAGCATTTGGCCTGGTTTTTTTTTTTTTTTATTTGAAGACAGCAAAACCATAACATTCCTGTAAGCCTTATAATAAAGGAGAAAAGCCTAACTTAGCTTAAAACAATTAACTTGTTGATTGAGTAAGTAGGACTTTCTTTAAGCATATTGTTATTTTAAGCAATTTTCACCACACACATAGTTGCACAAATCATATAGAATTTGAGAAAATGTATGTGTCCTAAGTTAATTTTCCAATTTCAAAAAATTTTTAAACTATTTACGGACAATTTTACCAAGTTCAGCTATAATCAATAAAATCCAAAAATCAAAGTTTGATGTATTTTTATTTAACAAAATCTGAAAATATTAAAATAGTAAAAAACAAGTTTCAATAAAATTTATACGCTGAAGATTTTCAATAAAATGTTTGTAAAAATTAACGTAGCTTTTCTTTATTTCAAAAGGAGTTAAGGTAGAGAAAAGTGGCCCTGAAAGGAATTAGGTATTTTTTTTTGCCAAATTTTGAGCCCGGAGAATTTTTTAAATTTGTACGTTTTCAATTTCACGTGATTTCGATTTCCAGAACTTGCCCGAATATTTAAAAAAAATTCTAGGAACCAAAGATAATTGTGTGGGAATAAGTATTTATTTAGTATATAAAAAAATATAATATTTTTAACAAAATTTTGATTTTGTTTTTGTCTTTCTCAGGTGTTTAAAGGAAAATACTATTGGAAGAGGTAGCCATAAACTCATATGTCTTTAAAATAATAACATGAAAATATACAACTGCTGCGATTCATCCATTATAATTAAGATTTCTTCTGCGTATTTATGAGAAAACAATGACCACAGCGTAAAAAGTCTAATTATTTTAGAGCTTTTTTGTTTGGAATACAACATTTTTTTTAAAGCTATGTACTGTTAAATATTAGGATATTTTCAAAATATGACTTTAACAGTGTTTTTCTTAATATCTTGGTTTTTTGTAGACTCAACAAAAAAAAACAGTACAAAATGTAAAAAACAGTACATTTGCGTACTGTTTTGGACATTATCCATAAAACAGTACAATTGCAAAAAATCAGTACATGTACTGTTAAAAACAGTACGTATGGCAACCCTAATCCGAATACACCTTAGCTTGTATTACCTCAGTGCTGTATAAAAAATGTGACCTAAGAATGGAACGGTCTGTGTAACATTGATAAAAATTCTCATATTTAGGTAAATTCTTTGCGATCAGAGCTGAGCCATATGATTTGCTTCATTTTGAGTATGATAATATCACATCGACAATGCCAGACTGACTTTTGTAAGATTTTCGAGTAAATGAATCGTAAGATTGTGTAAGCAAGTAAAACATGGCCTTTAGCAATCAATTTAAACAAATTTCATTTTAAAAGCACTAATTGCTTGGATATGAAATACACAGAAACCAGTTTAACCGTTTTCCCATTCAATGTCAAACGTTTTTTTTTTATTTTAAAAATTGTAGATAATTATAATTTGTTCATGTTGACCATAATTAGCTTTTAAAATTATTCCTCTAAATTAAGGCGACCAGATTTTGAAAATAAAAATAGAGGACAAAAAGAAAAAAGTTAAAAATTTAAGATTTTTTTACATATTTTACTGACAAATTTGCATTCCCACATTCACATATGTTAAGTAAATTAAAAAAAAAAATAACATATCCCTTAAAATGCAAACCTGTTAAATCCAATTTTTAAGTAAATGGAGATTTTGATGCCGTGTGGTAGAGAAAGATATTCCTCGTCGACCACCATGTAGTTTTCCTTTAATTTGAGTCTTGAAGTGTGTCAAATCAACTATATTTTTGGTTTTCCTTTCAAGCAGCAAATTGGGAAAAAAAGTTTTCCTGTAAAATTTGTTGAAAGGGACTTAGTAGGTTTGCTTGCATATTCAGCCAGAGATATATACACATTTACGTTTACTTATAAATAAGTAAAATTACTAAAAAAAAAATAACGAAAATTAAAATGCATTGCACTAACTTATTCAAAATTGTATACTGCAAGTGAATAAGAGTTCAGTAGAAGTATGAAAAGAATAAGCACGGCACGACATTTTCCATACGATTTGACAGGAAAAAACCGGCGATCGCCGTGAAATAAAATTTATTTTAGTTTATTAAAATAAAAACAAATATTGATTATGCATTTAAAAATAAAGAGGACAAAGATGACAGATTATAAAAAAAAGATGATAAAAGAGGACACAAATTTTATAGATGACAGCCAGTTAAAATAGATGATTGTCCTCTAAAAAAGAGTACGTATGGTCACCTTATCTAAATGCTTTTATTGTTGACACTGTCATTAAATGATAAATTTTACGCTTTGTATTTAATTTTACTTATACAACATCGTTGACACTAGATCAAAAAAAAAAAAAAATACACTGCAACCATGTTTGTAAATTGAAGTGAATATTAATTGTAACAATAAAAAATAGAGTGAAAGAAAATTTTTGTAAAGCTTTTAGTAGTAGATCAAGGTCATTTAGCAATATTTGTAAATACATCACGTAGTTATTAAATTCTAGCTCGTATTTTGAGTCCCCTACATTTAAGCTGGCATTAAGTTTTTTGATTTGTTAATAACTTTGAATGTCATTTCAATTTAGAAGGATAAGTTGATATTGAGAATTTACATACATACTTACATACAGATCTATACGGTTTCGGAATAGTTAAAATCAAAAACACATTTGGGGGATTCACAAGGTGTCATAAAGTCATATGTCTTAAAATAATAACATGAACAAATACGACTGTTGTGAACAACCCCTCATAATTTAGTGTGCTATTTTGAATTTTAGTCAGCTGATTTAAAACAAATATAAAAAATAAATATTTACCAAAAATAAAAATATTTATTAATTCTTATGCATGAATTAATAAATTAAATCAGATCTTAGCTGGCTATTTTCCATTTTTTAGACGCAAATTAGAAATAAGTTTTATTTTGTTTGTTTACCAAACAGCAGAGTCCTAAGCCGATCTATTTTGTTACAAAAATTGCTAGCTGCAGGTTAGGAAAAAACAAAATAAAAACAAAAACAACTCGCTTTATTTAAAAAGCGGGTTGTCAGTCATTTTTTTTAGGCCGTGCACCTGCCATTTTGGAATTGGGAATTAAGCACGAATAACAAAATCATTTAAATTAAATTTTGTATTTCCACGAAAATTATTTTGATAATAAACTGGCAGGTGCAATGCCTAAAAACAAAAAAAACTGACTGGCAACCCGCTTTTTTAATAAAGCGAGTTGTTTTTGTTTTTATTTTGTTTTTTCTTAACGTACTTACAACTACAATTAATATTGGAAGAATTCCAATCAATTGTAGTGGGGAATGTAAGGAGAGATAAACTCACTGTTTATTGTTGATGATTTTGTTTAAACTTTAATATTGTTACAAATAGAACTTTTGCTAATAATTCTTATACGCTTTACAGTTTTATTTGGTTTAATATCTTTAGTTTTTCTAAAATCTTTATGGATGAAGTTCCCTGATGATCTGGCATAAGCAACCAGTGAAATGCGCATAGGAATAGCTTATCCCATCAACAATAAATTTCAGTGTTTTTATCAAATAATAAAAATTGGGAATTAAGCACGAATAACAAAATCATTTATTTCAGTCAATACTGAAAGAATCTGAATTATTTTTCAGTGTTGTAAAGCATTAATTTGAGTTTCACAATACTGAAAACATAATTTCGTTTCATTCAGTATCGACTGAAAGAATAAGAAATAAAATTGCTTTCGAATCGAAAAAGTACTCGATCACGACTGCCAGAAGGGCCTAAGCCCCAGGCTTATTATGAAATTGGGGGATCAAATCAAAATGCATATCGTGCACTTGGTGATTCTATTCGGTTAATTTAATCGTCAAAATGTGCGCACAATCGGAAAATCGTGCAAAAATTTGAGCAAACCGGGTCTGTAGGAGATGTAAAAACACCAGTGCATCCTCGTAAAGCAGAAAATATTGTTGCTGTTTGCGATGGTGCGGCTGAAGAGCCGTCGACCTCAACTAGTCGTCGTGCCCAACAATTTCACCTCTCACGCTCGTCTTTGATGAATATTGTGCATAAAGACTTGCATTTACACGCTTACAAGGTGGAATTAACTCAAGAACTAACGCATCTTGACCATTCCAAACGTCGTCAATGGTCGGAATGGTGGCAAGAAATGGCAACAGTGGCTGATCAATTTTCTACAGTAATGACACACATTTTCTCCTCAGTGGATTCGTCAATAAGCAGAATTGCCGCATTTGGGCGAATGTTAATCCAAGAGTGATTGCCGAAAAACCCATGCACCCACAAAGAGTGACTGTTTGGTGCGGTTTATTGGCTGGCGGCATCATCGGGCCGTATTTTTTTTCAAAATAAGGCCGGTCATGCAGTTACTGTGAAGGATGTTCGCTTTCGAGAAATGATAATCAAGTCCTAATTGGACTACATGGATGTGAACGATATGTGGTTTCAACAGGACGGTGCCACTTGCCACACAGCTAACGAAACAATGACTCTTTTGCGCGACAAATTCAATGGACGTGTTATAGCACGTGCCAATTTACCGCCAAGATCATGTGATTTGACGCCGTTGAACTTCTTTCTTTCCGGTTAGCTGAAAGAAAAGGTGTACGTCGATAAGCCAGCAAGAATTGAAGAGCTAAAGGATGAGATAATTGGCACACTAACGGCATACAATTTCAATTATGCCTCGGCGTCATCACAAATTTGGGCCATCGGATGGAGGTGTGCCGCCGAGGTCTCAGCGGTCATTTGGCCGATATTTTGTTCCATACATAATTCAACCATACCAATATTATCATAATAAAAAGAAATTACAGTAATTTCCTAAATAATTATAATTATGTGTTTCATTAAAAATCAACATCGGCCCTTAAAATTTAACCAACTTTTATATGTTAACTGTCCTTTAACTGTTTACATTCACATACATTTCGGAGGAACGAATGGAAGATGTTGAGCATGTGAAGCATGCATTCGCGCTTGCAACATCTACTATCAAAAACAAAATATCATCATTTCTGAAGAAGATTGTTGCTACAAAAGTGCAAAATTTTTTAACGAAAACACAAAAATGTAGTGCGAATTAAATTTGTTTAATAATTAAAAAAAAATAACAAAAAAAAAACTTGCAAAACAGTAACGCTGCTTTCAAAACAAATGTCATTTTGTCGATGGTGCTTCAATAATAATATAATTTATTGCCACTTTTCTATTGATGACACTAAAATAATCGAAAAATGTAGAATGAAATACAATGAGAAAGGAACATCTTGTTAAGCTGTTGATTTATAGTCCTGCCTATTTTTTATGGGAGGATCTTAAGATCTATCGATAGTTCAGATTTCGCTATCGATGCTTTCGATAATACTATCGACTGAATGTTTGTGCTTGTGCAGAAAAACTTTAACCAGGTTTTTATCAGTGTACAGTTCATTGTTTTTATCAATTTACTGAACGTATGAGACGTATGTATGTACGCACGTTATTTTAGATGACAGTTTTGAAAAATTTATAAGTACCTTTCTAAAGGAACCGAAGTAGCATGGACTTTATAATATTTAAATTGGTTTCGATTCTCAACCCAAAAGGTAATCAATCTAGCGGACTTATCCTCTAATGGTCGTTCATTGTTTTGTCCTATGCTCGCAATGGATTTGCATTTTTTTTTTTACAACATTAAAAAAATATTTGACATTCAGACCCTAAGTAAACATGAACAAATTTCGACTTAAAGGCTTTTAGTAAGCAGTAAAAAAGCACAGCTTAGCAATCTAACCACCTGCCATTCTTGTTGTTTGTATTAATTGCTGCAATTCAGCGCGAATTAAAACATGCGGCAAAAAACTTTGTGTGTATAGCTGCTGTTACATGTCGTCTAAGCTGTAATTTAAATACTAATAATATCGATATTGATATTTTTCCTATCGACATGTTCGATATTTTAAGGCTATCGATAATATCGATTGTACTATCGACAGTTTCCCAGCACTAGTAGACGGTGACAAGTGTGAAAAGTCTATAGCACGTTTAAACATGGTTCAGTGCTGCAAAGTGCTATTTGTATTATGTATAACGAAACGTTTTGACACATTTCAAAAGTTAAATTGTATTTATTTTTTGTATTCGTTTGCAGTTTATATGTGACTTAAATTGAATTGACAAAACCAGCGTTTAAAAAACTGCAGTCAAAGTAGAAAAACTGCCATTTCTTCTAGTTCTTCATTTTCCATTGATCAAAACTGTGTCTTTTACTTCAGATTTATTAAATGTAAACAATCGCTGTCAAACTAACTGTTTGTTTCGACTGAAGTTTTTTAAACCCTGGACAAAACTACTAAAATAGTAATTCAAAATGGGTGGATCAGGATGGGAGGGTAAACATTTGGGGTTATAGGTATTTTTGATGCAAAATAAAAAAAGTTAAAAAATTGTTTTTTCAAAAAAATAAAAATCCAGATGGGGACACTTTGAAGACCTAGAAGTATGAAATATATTTTCCGACCTGTTCTCATATCTACCAATTAAACATACCAAATTTTATAAAAATCATCTAATGAGCCGTTTAGGAGGAGCTCAAACACCAACATCGTGACACGCAATTTTTATTAATATAGATATTTTTTTAATTTTTTTAAATTTGTGATTTTTGAAGAGGCTGTTCCACCGATTTGGCCCCGCCCACGCCCTTGATAGGGGTGTTTTTTAAGATGTGTTAGAATAGGGCAAACAGTTTTTGTTATAAAGGAGTAAGAGCGTTAATGTGTTCTACACACTCACAATATTATTACAGTAACGGACTGTAGTTTATTTAAGAAATATTCCGTTCAGTCATTTTTACATTTAACATTTAAAATTCCAAGCAAATTTAGTTTTAACTGATTCTAACAGTTATTCAAAAAACTAAGTGCATATTAATACGAATTTTCTGTTGCAGTTAATATTGTCCGTTGATTGAGAAGAATTTATCTTTATGTTAAAGTAAATAAAAATGTAATTTAAAGCAACGAAAAGTTCATTTAATTTTTACTGTCAAAAATTCAACCGCGAATTCCGCAAAAAAAAACAATATTCAGTTATCTTTTATAAATTAATTGTCAAAAAATTAACTACATATTCCGTAAAAACAAATAAATATGCAGTTATTATATAAAATTTTACTGTCAAAAATTCAACACCATATTCAGTAAAAACAATTCAATATTCAGTTATTTTATATAATTTTACTACCGAAAAATAATTTTTACTTATCTATAAAAAATTAATTGCTTGTTTTGTGTAAGCAATACCCATTTTCTATTTGTTAAAATAATTTAGTTAAATACCTACATCAAATTTTAAAAGTAAAATAATTGCGAAGCCATATCGGTCATGCTGCTGGTGTCTTATAATTGAGAGTTCTTCTGTAAACAACGTGGTCAGTACAACAAAAATAAAACAAACGTGTGTAACTGGGTAAGTAAATAAAAATATTCCCCCTCTGTCGCTTATAAGAAAAACAAGCGGACAGGTGTCTGTCTGGTATTTTTTAGAAATTCGGCTCTTTTGTGGAGTAAACGAAAATTTAATAAAATAACTGAATATTTAATTGTTTTTACTGAATATGGGGTCAATTTGACAGTAAAAAATTGACAGTAAAATTTTAATAAATAACTGAATATTTATTTGATTTTACGGAATATGGTGTTGAATTTTTGACAGTAAAAATTAAATGAACTTTTGGTTAAAAATAAATGAAAAATAGGTAGACCGGTTTTTAATTGAACTTTCATTTATTTTATATTACAATTTCAGTTAATTTTACGTACAGAATATTGTGAGTGCACCAATATTTGCCGTAAAATTTTCAACAAATTTACTAAAATTTCCTCAGTTGTACAGAACACATGAAAATATCATAAACCGATATTCTGCACGAACAGCCAAAAAGGGTAAAACTTTCTTCTTCTTTTCTCTATTTCGTTCTTCGAATTTTTGTGACAAATAGAATTACAATTTCACAACATATTCACATTAAGAAAAAAATAAAAACATATATTATTCAGTAGCTTTGTAAAAGCATCTCTATTCCTTGCTTTACTCAGAAGTCTGCCCACATCTTTGATACCAGTCCATTTTTCAATTTTATCCATGTTGTTTCTTTTCTCCCTGTAGCCGCTTTCCTTTCAATATTCTCTCGTGTTATCAATCTAACAGCTTATATTTTGGAATTCTCATAAAATGTTCCAGGTATGATGTCTTTCTTTTCTTTATGACGGTAAATTGATCTCTTTCGCGGAGCATTTTTTCAAAACGTCGGTATTTGAATATGATCGGTCCAGAGGTTTTTGAGTATTCATTTATAAACGCACATTTTAAAGGCCTCCAATCTTTTTAGTCTCATGATTTTATGGTCCATATCTTAGTGCAATTCACTTACTTTTAACACTTTTAAAAGTGTTAACTTAAACCACACATTTTGATGTTTGCACTAACCACTATGTATTTATGTGATTCACTAACTTATTTATAACCACGGTAAACAGTTTTATATTTCTCTCTATTCAAATTGATATGTATATCGTGGCAACTCTGCCAAGAGAATCATCAAAATTATAATATTATGCATTTACCATATCATAAATGGAGTCGAACATTACATGGTTGTGGATTCATTATGAAAGACTTATTTAAGCATAATCTGGTTGCCCGTAATAATATAACGCTTGAAGCAACCATCAAATTTTTTCGTTTAAAAATCACAGTGTTTTAAGGGGTGAATATAATTACAAAAATGCTCTATGCGCCCCATACACGTTTCAATTCAATTGTCAACTGAGTCTTTTAACTGTATTGATGCTTGGCCACACACTTCACACACAACTGAATTGAAAGATTTTTAATTAATTTTAAAATTTAATGAAATAAAAGACAATTTTTAAAATACTTAACTTTTTTTTCAAAAGAAAACTACAAACATTAATTTTGACAGCTGATCAAGAGACTCGAGCATACACAGTAAGTACATTCGCATTGAAAGACTTAAGTAGTAGTCAACTTGAAAAAATTAAAATCTTTTGATTTTTCTTCAACCAACTCGACAATCGTCAAACTTATCAAATGACAAAGCCATTCACGCTTTGATTTGGACAACAACCGACTTAGTTGACAATTGAATTGAATCGTGTATGGGCTGCTTTATGTGCGTACCAGCGTTGCCACTTTGTGGGTAATTACCCGAATTTGGTATAATTTTTACTGTCGTGGGTAGAGCGTGTGTAATTTCTCATAGGTTTAATTCAGGTGTTATTTAAAATTCTTACTTACATTTATTATTTCTTTTTAAAGATTGTTGATAAAAATGCACAGTCTTCTGAACCAAAGCAAAAGACTTCAATCATTAAATATATATTTTCAAAAGTTTGGTAATAAATGTCGCAAGATGGACGCTAAGATTCGGCTAACGATGACTGTCATAGTGGCTTAGAACCAGCTGTTTAAAAAAGTTATTCGAACTAGCCTGGGGGTAGAAATGTTTCCAATATTCCAACATATAATTAATTTTATTTGTGTCTGCAAACTTTCAAATGCTTTAGTTTGAAGAATATTTAACGCCCTTAACAGTTCTAAAACTGAATTACGAAAGGAACAGTTGTATAAAATCCTGCCGGTATAAAGGGTATTTTTAAGACGATGAAACTAAAAATGGTAGAAAACACAAAACAAATGAATTTTAATTGCAGATTAATACACTGCATAACCATTTAAAACTGATTTAAAACAAATAGGCACCGCGCCTGTCCTTGACGAAACGCATTGCAGACGTCCAGTTTTGTTTATCTTTTTCGAGAATTGCTGGCTGCATGTCACGATTAAAATGAACAATGTTGACCACAAAGACGTCAATTATTGCTGGCTTATCAGCATAAGCCAGTGACTTCACAGCACTACGGAAAACAATCAAGAGGTGTCACATAGTACGTCCTTGAAGTCTTATTGCAGTTTATTTTCTCTAAATCAACACATCGCCTTTATTTGTGAAAAAATGAGTTGCGTCATTTAAATCATAAGGTCGCCTTTTAGAGGCGAAAATCGATGGTTGATTTTCAAAGTAATTTTGGATAATTTGGTGGCGTTGTTCAAGCATGAATCTATCTATATATGATGATGTTCCTGAGCAAAAAGTGAGAGCAGTATGATAGTTCGTTTGACAGTTAACCTTACGTAAGCTCTTTCGGGCTTATAAAGGAATTGCAATAAGAATTTCGAGTCTTATTTAGATGTATGCAACCAAATATGGAAGGTTAACTCAATATTTTAGGAGTTTTATTAATTATTTGTTAGTCTTTAATGTTATATATTTTAATGTTAATTAATTTTAAATAAGAATGTTAACAGTTTGACTTATATTGATCTTCTTTCAATGAGTCTGTTGTGTTTTTGATTCTTTGTAAATGTCATGTTTTAAATAAAACTTCAATTTTATATCAGGTGTAATTTCATTTTAATCGGGTAATTTTGCTTCATCTCAAGTGTAATTTTGTATTTTGTTGGTGGTTACACTGGTGCGTACTGAATCTCATGACCAAGACTGTTTTATTTTTATTTTTATCGCATCATACTACAAATCATAAATTTTAAGATTGACTAAATAAGCAGGGCGGTCCAGCCTAAAAGTTTAATAAACAATTAGAATAATTTTTTTATCAAAAAGTAATTTCAATTTTTGGGAATACAAAATTTAAATTTCAAAAGATTTTGTTATTGGTGCTAAATTCCCAGTTTTTATTATTGATAAAAACACTTGAAATTTATTGTTGATGCGATAAGCTATTCCTATGCGCATTTCACTGGTTGCTTAGGCCAGATCATCAGGAAACTTCATCCATAAAGATTTTAGAAAAACTAAAGATATTAAACCAAGTAAAAATGTTAAACGTATAAGACTTATAGCAACAGTTCTACTTGTAATAATATCAAAGCTTAAACAAAACAACATCAACAATAAACAGTGCGTTCATCTCGTCTTACATTCCCCGCTACAATTAGTTGAAATTCTCTCAACATTAATTGTAGTTGTAAGTAGGTTAAGAAAAACAAAATAAAAAACAACAACAGCTTACAAAAGATGTTGTCAATTAAGTGTTTTTTAGGCCGTGCACCCGCCTGTTTATTATCAAAAAGTAATTTCAATTTTTGGGAATACAAAATTTAAATTTCAAAAGATTTTGTTATTGGTGCTAAATTCCCAGTTTTTATTATTGATAAAAACACTTGAAATTTATTGTTGATGGGATAAGCTATTCCTATGCGCATTTCACTGGTTGCTTAGGCCAGATCATCAGGAAACTTCATCCATAAAGATTTTAGAAAAACTAAAGATATTAAACCAAGTAAAAATGTTAAACGTATAAGACTTATAGCAACAGTTCTACTTGTAATAATATCAAAGCTTAAACAAAACAACATCAACAATAAACAGTGCGTTCATCTCGTCTTACATTCCCCGCTACAATTAGTTGAAATTCTCTCAACATTAATTGTAGTTGTAAGTAGGTTAAGAAAAACAAAATAAAAAAATAAAAAACAACAACAGCTTACAAAAGATGTTGTCAATTAAGTGTTTTTTAGGCCGTGCACCCGCCTGTTTATTATCAAAAAGTAATTTCAATTTTTGGGAATACAAAATTTAAATTTCAAAAGATTTTGTTATTGGTGCTAAATTCCCAGTTTTTATTATTGATAAAAACACTTGAAATTTATTGTTGATGGGATAAGCTATTCCTATGCGCATTTCACTGGTTGCTTAGGCCAGATCATCAGGAAACTTCATCCATAAAGATTTTAGAAAAACTAAAGATATTAAACCAAGTAAAAATGTTAAACGTATAAACTTATAGCAACAGTTCTACTTGTAATAATATCAAAGCTTAAACAAAACAACATCAACAATAAACAGTGCGTTCATCTCGTCTTACATTCCCCGCTACAATTAGTTGAAATTCTCTCAACATTAATTGTAGTTGTAAGTAGGTTAAGAAAAACAAAATAAAAAACAACAACAGCTTACAAAAGATGTTGTCAATTAAGTGTTTTTTAGGCCGTGCACCCGCCTGTTTATTATCAAAAAGTAATTTCAATTTTTGGGAATACAAAATTTAAATTTCAAAAGATTTTGTTATTGGTGCTAAATTCCCAGTTTTTATTATTGATAAAAACACTTGAAATTTATTGTTGATGGGATAAGCTATTCCTATGCGCATTTCACTGGTTGCTTAGGCCAGATCATCAGGAAACTTCATCCATAAAGATTTTAGAAAAACTAAAGATATTAAACCAAGTAAAAATGTTAAACGTATAAGACTTATAGCAACAGTTCTACTTGTAATAATATCAAAGCTTAAACAAAACAACATCAACAATAAACAGTGCGTTCATCTCGTCTTACATTCCCCGCTACAATTAGTTGAAATTCTCTCAACATTAATTGTAGTTGTAAGTAGGTTAAGAAAAACAAAATAAAAAAATAAAAAACAACAACAGCTTACAAAAGATGTTGTCAATTAAGTGTTTTTTAGGCCGTGCACCCGCCTGTTTATTATCAAAAAGTAATTTCAATTTTTGGGAATACAAAATTTAAATTTCAAAAGATTTTGTTATTGGTGCTAAATTCCCAGTTTTTATTATTGATAAAAACACTTGAAATTTATTGTTGATGGGATAAGCTATTCCTATGCGCATTTCACTGGTTGCTTAGGCCAGATCATCAGGAAACTTTATCCATAAAGATTTTAGAAAAACTAAAGATATTAAACCAAGTAAAAATGTTAAACGTATAAGACTTATAGCAACAGTTCTACTTGTAATAATATCAAAGCTTAAACAAAACAACATCAACAATAAACAGTGCGTTCATCTCGTCTTACATTCCCCGCTACAATTAGTTGAAATTCTCTCAACATTAATTGTAGTTGTAAGTAGGTTAAGAAAAACAAAATAAAAAAAAAAAAAAAAAAAAAAAAAAAAAAAAAAAAAAAAAAAAAAAAAAAAAAAAAAGGTGTTGTCAATTAAGTGTTTTTTAGGCCGTGCACCCGCCTGTTTATTATCAAAAAGTAATTTCAATTTTTGGGAATACAAAATTTAAATTTCAAAAGATTTTGTTATTGGTGCTAAATTCCCAGTTTTTATTATTAATAAAAACACTTGAAATTTATTGTTGATGGGATAAGCTATTCCTATGCGCATTTCACTGGTTGCTTAGGCCAGATCATCAGGAAACTTCATCCATAAAGATTTTAGAAAAACTAAAGATATTAAACCAAGTAAAAATGTTAAACGTATAAGACTTATAGCAACAGTTCTACTTGTAATAATATCAAAGCTTAAACAAAACAACATCAACAATAAACAGTGCGTTCATCTCGTCTTACATTCCCCGCTACAATTAGTTGAAATTCTCTCAACATTAATTGTAGTTGTAAGTAGGTTAAGAAAAACAAAATAAAAAAATAAAAAACAACAACAGCTTACAAAAGATGTTGTCAATTAAGTGTTTTTTAGGCCGTGCACCCGCCTGTTTATTATCAAAAAGTAATTTCAATTTTTGGGAATACAAAATTTAAATTTCAAAAGATTTTGTTATTGGTGCTAAATTCCCAGTTTTTATTATTGATAAAAACACTTGAAATTTATTGTTGATGGGATAAGCTATTCCTATGCGCATTTCACTGGTTGCTTAGGCCAGATCATCAGGAAACTTTATCCATAAAGATTTTAGAAAAACTAAAGATATTAAACCAAGTAAAAATGTTAAACGTATAAGACTTATAGCAACAGTTCTACTTGTAATAATATCAAAGCTTAAACAAAACAACATCAACAATAAACAGTGCGTTCATCTCGTCTTACATTCCCCGCTACAATTAGTTGAAATTCTCTCAACATTAATTGTAGTTGTAAGTAGGTTAAGAAAAACAAAATAAAAAAAAAAAAAAAAAAAAAAAAAAAAAAAAAAAAAAAAAAAAAAAAAAGGTGTTGTCAATTAAGTGTTTTTTAGGCCGTGCACCCGCCTGTTTATTATCAAAAAGTAATTTCAATTTTTGGGAATACAAAATTTAAATTTCAAAAGATTTTGTTATTGGTGCTAAATTCCCAGTTTTTATTATTAATAAAAACACTTGAAATTTATTGTTGATGGGATAAGCTATTCCTATGCGCATTTCACTGGTTGCTTAGGCCAGATCATCAGGAAACTTCATCCATAAAGATTTTAGAAAAACTAAAGATATTAAACCAAGTAAAAATGTTAAACGTATAAGACTTATAGCAACAGTTCTACTTGTAATAATATCAAAGCTTAAACAAAACAACATCAACAATAAACAGTGCGTTCATCTCGTCTTACATTCCCCGCTACAATTAGTTGAAATTCTCTCAACATTAATTGTAGTTGTAAGTAGGTTAAGAAAAACAAAATAAAAAACAACAACAGCTTACAAAAGATGTTGTCAATTAAGTGTTTTTTAGGCCGTGCACCCGCCTGTTTATTATCAAAAAGTAATTTCAATTTTTGGGAATACAAAATTTAAATTTCAAAAGATTTTGTTATTGGTGCTAAATTCCCAGTTTTTATTATTGATAAAAACACTTGAAATTTATTGTTGAATTTTTTTTATAAGATTTTGTTATGAGCTTGTCCAACTCTTTCTAGTTCTTCTAAGTAATTTTCGAATTAAAATCCAGCACAATCGGTTAAGTAGGAAAAAAGCTCATTATTGGTTTGGCGCATATGGCAAAAATTCATGGCGGCAAAAAACGACAATAAAGGATTACATGAAGTTTTCTGAAAATAAACCCTATAGAACAGTGCTATTCAACTTTTTTGGCTCGTGTACCACTAAATTCACGACAAACTTTTCGCGTACCACCAAAAAAAATATAATGTAAACGATTTTAAAATTTTTAATCCATTTTATTTATTAATAATAAAAAGCAATAAAATTAAAAAAAAATAATAAAAATAACAAAAAACATAACAAGAACATGTATGTACATTAAAAATATATTTTAATAAGGAAATCTTTCATTTAATTTTTATACAACTTATAATAAATTAGTAAAAAAAGAAATTTTTAAAATATTAAGAAATTAAACATTAACAGCCTGTTCAACGATTTCGAACGTCAACGTTCGCATAGAAAACTACATTTAAAACAAAAACAAATTTTCGAATATTGTTTTTGTTTTACATATAATTTTCTATGCGAACGTTAACGTTCGAAATCGATGAACAGGCTGTAAGAAAGAATTATTCAAAGTGAATAAAAAATTTTAAAAGATTTCGCGTACCACCTGGAAATTTTTCGCGTACCACCAAGTGGTACGCGTACCATAGGTTGCATGGCACTGCTATAGAATATTGTTGTATTTTTTTCACTGCTTCTGGCATATGTTTTGAAGAAAAGTGAACATTTTTAGGAAGGTTAAAGTAAGAACTTCGAAGATTATAGTATTTTATAAAAGGTAAAAATTAATGTTTTGTGCCGCATACGCTACTTTCCTAATTTATTTCTAAAAAGTAGCTTTTTGTGCTGCATACGTTTATTTACTGCTGTTTACTGAGTTGTTGGCATTTTATTTTGCTTTTGCTTTAAATACTTTTTTCTTACGGCAATGAAACAAAGCCAGAGGAACATTTTTTTTCTTGTTGTCATTTTATTTTGCTTTCACTTTAACTACTTTTTTCGAACGGCAACCAAGCAAAACAAGAGTGAAATTTTTTCTGTACATTTTTCTATGAGGAATTTGCTTCATTCGTCAAACAGTGGCGTTTAGAGCAACACAATAATTAATAAGCTTTAAAAAGTTAATATGGAGCAAAATTAATGCTTAAAATCCCAGAAACCATAAACAATTTCGTGAAACTGGTTATGGCTTCAGAAAGGCGATATTTCACATATGGTCGCCCTATTATTATTGGTTTTACTTAAAATTTTATTTTCTGCAAAATTTTTGTTTAAATGTTTATTAATAGAGGACAACATCTTGGATGTATTTTAAAGTGTTCAAATGATCATCAATATATGTATTTAATAGCAAAGAATTCAATTTAAAAACAGCTAAATAAAAGAAAAGAACACAAAAGTAAAAAGATATAAAAATAAAAATTTATAAAAAAAATATTAAAAAAGTCTACGTGCCTTATTGTTGATGCTCTCCTAGTCGATTATACGTTAGAAGAATTCTTAAACACTCCGAATCTCAAAAAAATCTTACATAATAAAAATATCAGTATAGAACATCCTGCATTCTTATAACACATTTTGCAACAAATAAATAAAATATTAGATAAAAAAAAACACCAAAACAAATAATCGAAAAATCCCAAAAAATAAAATCAAATTTGTTTGGTATAAAAGCCGTGGTTTTTTGGTTAATCAATGTCATTACTTCTTGTCGCCACTGCAAAGGAATACCCGCAACAAGTATCTCTAGCAAAAATGTTAAAACTATTAGCTGTCTGTTTCTTGACTTTGTTTGCTGGTGCTTTTGGTGCACCAAAGGCCGCTCTATTGGCAGCTGCTCCCTTGGCTTATACCGCTCCTGTGGCTTATACATCTGGTGTTCCTGCTGCTTATACTACAGGTTATGTTGCTCCCTATGCTAGCACATACAATGCCTATACAGTTGCCCATACTGCTGCCTACCCTGCTGCTTATGCTGCCGCTCCCTTAGTTGCTGCTGCACCGGCTGTCTACCATACTGCTCCCGTGGCTCGTTTTGTAGCTCCTTCTCCTCGTTATGTGGCTGCTGCTGCTCCAGCTGCTGTTGTACCTGTTTTAAAGAAAAAGAAGTAAGTTGTAATTAATAATGGACTTTAGAGCGGAAGGAGTCTATGAAATTTGTAACGAAAGTTAGAAAGAGAAAATAAATTGAAAGTGGTTATAACTATGTGCTTGTAAGAAAACATTAAGATATTTTTTAAAGGGTTTAACGGTCAATTTTTCCAAGTTCAATTATAATTAACTATTAAGTTATAGTTAACTCCACTTGGTGAAATTGCCTGCAATACACTGACTTAACTGATGAAGTTAATCGCATATAAAAAAGTGTAGTCGGCGAGGCCCGACCTTATGAAAACCTACACAATACTATTTAAAAACAAATTTTCGAGAGTGTACCCTATTTGGGACCCATGGGCAATCATGGACGAGCCAGAACAAAAAAATGTATGTTATGAAGTTAAGATTCATGTAAAAGTTATTTGTGGCGAATATTATTTAGATCAGTGTTCGGATCGGTGTTTGTGTAGTAAACCATTAAAAAAATAACGTTTCCTTGTTTGTCAACTTTAGACCACAAAAATAATACTGTTCTTATCGAACCTAACCAAAAGATGAGAACATTTAATTCAGTTCGGTTTTTTTTAAATTCACAAACTTCATTATGTTCGGTGTAGCTCATTAATGTTCAGTCTGCCCTGTTTTTATAAAAAAACACATACAAAAAAAAAAGCCAGCAAAATAATTTTACACAAACAAAACACATACACAATACATACTCAACCTGTTCGTGCTGCGATCGTTGCTTAAAATTTTCGTCTGTTCATTTCTTTTTCAACGTAATAAAAGAACATTAAAACATAATGTATATCTATAGTATCACTACAATTGTTCTGTTTTTAACGAAGAACAGAACATTATATAATGTTCGGCTCTTTCTTGAAAATAGTTACGAACGGAGTTAAGGGTTGTGTTCACCTACACAAACACTAAAAAAAGATATCGTTCCTGAGTGTGTATGTGTGAAGTAAAACTGTTCCTAATTTGGGCTTGACAACATCTTTCTTATATCAGTTTTTTCTTATTAGCCTTTTTATATTGAAAGATTTCCTTGAGTTCATCAAATTTAATTTTCATTTTACTACTATGACCATGTTATGTTTAATTTTCAGCATAACATGTTCAATTTTAAACATAATATGATCATTATAACCATACTATGGTAAATAATAATATTATGGTTGTTAATTTAAGACAATTTAAAAATGTACTTTTTAATCAAATTGTAGTAAATTTATTTCAAAATTATTTTTTATGTTTAAGGCCACTTTAAAAAAAATGAATTAATATATTTTTACTTTCGATATTTCGATTTCCGTTGGAAATCTTCTTCAAGAAATTTATATAATAAAAAAAAAAATTCCTGAAGAAGATTTCAAACGGAAATCGAAAATAAAAAAATTTAAATTTATTTTTTTTTAAATGTGACCTTAAGCTTAAAAAATGTATAAAAGAATAATATTTAATAAAAAAGATCGAAGAAAAAGCATTATAATTTGTAAATTTATTTAGCTTTTTTTAATCTTTAAGCTATGCTTTGATTGATAGTTAAGTATTTATATATGTAATATGCAATTGGTTTCCAGCCCGCAATGGCCTTTTCAATCGTTCTTTTATTCCTGATTTGTGTTACATTGCCATTTTTCAAGTATTTAAATCAATAATTTTAGAAAAAGAATTCGAGAATATTAAACAAGGCAAGCAAGTGATTGCAAGGCATTCAACAAGAAGAATATGAACATAATTTTGTTACTTTCAAACACAACATGTAAACTTACCGCCTTATGCAAAAAAAAATTAATGAGAACTTGAAGTGTTCGTTAAAAAACATGTGTAGGAAACCGGTTTTAACGAACACTTTAACGCTTTTAAAAAATGTTTTTATAGAAAATTTTATTTCCTGTATTTTAAAGTGTATATAAAAAATAAAATAAAAAAAAAACATTACATTACAACCACTAGTTAAAATTTTGTGTTTATTAAATCTCCAGTCCATTGAAGGCTTGCTAAAGTCGTTAGGCGATAATTCAGATATCATATTAAGTAAAGATACTTCCATTACTTAACGTACGTAGGCATAAGGATAGGAAGAGTAACCAGCAGCGTAGGGGTAGGCACCATAAGTGGCAGCAGCGACGGGAGCAGAATAGGAAGCAGTATAGGGAGAGTAGGCGGAGTAGCCGGAGTAGCCAGAGTAGGCGTAGGGAGCAGCTACAATGGCAGGTTGAGCCACGGCGCATGCAAAGGCGACGAACATGCAAACGAGGAGCTATAAAGAAAAGTTAAATAAATTATTTTATAGAGAAAAAAGTTTTATTTAAAGGAAATTAAAATGTGCTTAATAAAAAGGTCATATTCAAAATTTCTTAAATTTATGTCTTTTTCGTTGAAAATTTCCGATACTGAGACAGACATTCGGCCATGTTCTAAAAAACGAAATCACGTGAAAATGAAATCAATTGAGATTTTCAATTAAACTTTTTTTAAAATGAACGTAGCCTTTCCTCATCATAAAAATGGTTCTGCTAGAGATAAGTGGATATATGTTTATTCTTGGCTTTATACACAGAATAGTTTTCAAAATTTGTTTAATTTTAAATTGAATCGGATTCGATTTTCTGAGCATGGCTGATTAGCTTGCTTAACGAAATAGTTTTAACAGAAAGGTGTTTTCACTTTTATTTTTGTAAACAATGCGATGAGATGTACGCTCTGATGGGGATATTGAAGCTTCTTAACACTTTTTTAAATGATTAAATTTAGCCCAACTTTTTGTAATATTGTAAACGTGTAAACTTCGGGTTTTTAAGTGTTTGAGTGTCCACGCATGGTGCAAAATAATAATCAGGGTTTCCAAATCTTTTTAATCGATAGAAACCTTTAAAAAAAAACAGTGACTTTGGTATACATTTTAGTATTTAGCCTGCTCAGAAATGCATCAAATGCGTATCTGTAACAGCTCATCCCGGTGCTTGTTTATGCTTCTGATATTTTTGCGTGTTTTAGATTTAGATTTGAATGATTCGCAGATCATTGCTTTTGTTTTGTATTTACGAACAGCTGATGCAGCGCGGTGAAGAATTTTCAGCCATGCCAATTCACTTAATATACGCCTAAAATAAATTACCCACGACCGTAAAAATAACACCCAATTCGATCTACTACCCACGAAGTGGCAGCACTGTGGCGGTTAATTGAGCTTTTTACATTCTCAGTTGATATTTAAATTTGACGTTCGTATTTTGTTGCTGATACTCGGCTCATAGTTGCTATTGAATTGTTATGATTATTTAGCCTTATTACGAAAGTCGTTATCGTGGTCATTATCAATAAAATTTTACGACAATGTAAACCACAAAGATGATCGCATTAATGTTGTTTTCGAAAATCATAATAGAGTAATTTCTAAGAACGAATAGTTTTCCAATACGACAACGACACCCATAATCAAGCCGATAATAGTTTTTCGCTGCTTTAAGAAATCCCTTGGATACTTTATCTGCCTGTTATTTAAAATAAAATAAATTTCGCTTGGGAGTCTTTATTGAAACAACAATAAAAAAACGAAAATTTGTTTTTATTTTCAATTTAAGTTCCGAAACGAAAATTTTCAATTTATTTGAAAAAAAAACAGGCAGTACAGCTTGGCAGCTTTTAAAGAGCATTAAAAAAACAAAAAGCATTTCAAAATTCAGCGAGAGTTTCAAAAAGCTAAAAATTTTCTGGTTTTAACTAAACAAATTCTAGAAGTTTTTTTCTAATTTTTTTAAATTTTTACACTAAAGGTAAAAGTACATAACCCGCGTTAGTGCGCGCGCGCTCTGTAGACTTCTGTCAAAAAAGTTAAACAAGTGTGTTTTAATAGAACAAGCTACATGCAAAATATTTTGATGCGTTAGCACCAGAAAGTTGGTTATCTTTGAACTTTTTAACGCGTTGTATACAATAAAAAGAAAAATTTAACAAATTTGCAAATCGTGAAAGAAAATATTATTGAAGAGCTTAAAAAACATACAATATTTATCGAATCCGTTTTCAATGCACAAATAAGTAAACAAATAAAAAACGGCCGACAGGAATTGCTCTTGTAACGCGCGTTGTGTAACTTGCAATTTTTCATGCGCTAAAGTTTTTAAACGCACGACAAACGTCGACGAATTAACGCGTGTTATGTACTTCTACCTTAAAAGCTTTAAGTACAGACCCGTTTTTTTGGCAATTTAAAAATTGTATGAGTTGATTTTTTTGTTTTTATTTCAGGTTTTTTAAAAATTTAAAAGTCGTTTACGATTTAGTCTGAATCTGAGTGTTTGGATGTACTTTTAGGTAAAGTTTTTTTTTTTAATTTAACTTAAAGCTTTGAAAGTTTTGAAAGCTAATTTAAAAGATATTGTTATTCGTGCCTGATTCCCAATTTTTATTCTTGATAAAAACACGGAAATTTATTGTTGATGGGATAAGCTATTCCTATGCGCATTTCACTGGTTGCTTAGGCCAGATCGTCAGGAAACTTCATCCACAAAGATTTTAGAAAAACTAAAGATATTAAACCAAAAAAAAACTGTTAAGCGTATAAGAATTATAAGCAACAGTTCTGCTTGTAACAATATTAAAGTTTAAACAAAAACATCAACAATAAACAGTGTGTTTATCTCTTCTTACATTCCCCACTACAATTGTTTGGGATTCTTCCCACATTAATTGTAGTTGTAAGTAGGTTAAGAAAAAACAACTTGCAAAAGAATGTTGCCAGTTTTAGATTTTTTCTAAGCCATGCACTTGCCAGTTTATTATCAAAGTAATTTTTGCTATTTTAATTTCGTTGGAGTTGTAATAAACTTTACGTATTTCTTTCTTATAAAAGTTTAGTTGATGACCAGGCAATACCACTGATCGGAGTCGCAATTCCTCCACGAAACATTTAAAGTTTTGAGGAATAAAAAAATTTTAAATTGTTTACTGTATTTTATTAATAGGCATAATTTTTAAGGGCAAACATTTCTATTTTGCAATTTTAAAATCAAATGCTTTTTTTATGTTGTTATTTAAGTTGTTTATTTTTGCACAGCTTCTACTTTTGTGTAATTTTTTTTAGAACACTTACGAATTTAAACATTTTGAAGTTTTTTTTTAAGAAGTATGTACGAATTTTGCTTAAGTTGTAGTTAAACTGATAATGATCCCTTAGGAGTCGTGAGCTTTTATACAAAAAACTACTTTTTTTTTTGCCAAAAATCATAAATATTTTAGGAATTCTATTAAGTGGTTTGACGAAAATAAGAAAAAAAGGTTATGATTATGCAAATGTTTTATAAATTTCTGCTGTAGGCAAATTAAATAATGCAAAACACATTTAAAAAGAACCTATTTTTTTTAATTAAAACAATATGTAAATGATTCTTATGTTCCTTAAAAAATTAATAAAAAAATAGCTTTCCTTAAAACAATACAGTCATTTAAAAGCCAAAAATAATATAAATTATAAATATGATACAAGTAAAAATATTCAGAACACAAAATTTGGTAACACATTTATTAACTTGTATCTAAATTCCTCATCAATTCTGTTACTGTTTTCTTTGTTTGTTACTCGTTAAGGCCGTCTTTGTGTTACGTTCACTTGTAAATTAGTGTTTTTCATACGCGATTTCCCGGGACAAAAATTCCGAAAATTCGTGCGGGAATTCCCGGGATTTTTTTATTTAATTATGGTAACTTTACTGCTGTTATAATTCTAAAGGGTGGTCCAACCATAATGGACAATGTTAATTTAATGTCACACGTTAATCCCATCTTTAGTTGACATTTCTTTGTTTAAGTGTTTGCTGATTCAACCATGGAGGGGCATACATCTGAGTAGCGCGTTAAGGGCCAAATACACTTGTCAAATGATTGTCCAGCCGGCGAATTCAACGTGTACGTGTGCTGGACGTTATATTTGCCGTCATATCTAAATTTTTTAAATTTTCATCAAGCGTTGTCGGTGTCACACATACCAACACATTTTCACTAATACTACCACAATGCTTGATGAGTACTTTGATCAGTGTATTTTGGCCTTTAAGATTGTTAAAGCCTTATAGGCAAATGGGCGTTCAAATCAAAATGCATTTCGTGCACTTCGTGGTTTTTTCGGTCAGCAAAATCGACTAAATGTGTCCACAGCCGGAATAATTGTGTGCAAATTTCAGCAAACCGGGTTTGTTGGAAATGTGAAAAATATTTTTGGTGCGGTTTATTGGCTGGCGGCATCAATTCTTCGAAAATGAGGTCGGATATTTGACACCGTTGGACTTCTTTCTTTGGGAATATTTTAAAGAAAAATTTGTACGCCACTAAGCCAAGAACAATCTAAGAGCTAAAAGATTAAATAATTCGGCCCGTCAACGACATTGAACCTCAATTATGTCTCAGAGTCATTGAAAATATAGACCATCGGGTATACCACCGAAGCAGTGGCGAGCATTTGGCAAATGATTTGTCTCACAAATATTATTTGCCGTAGTTCCTTCTGTCATAATAAAAATTATTAGGATAATTCTCCGAAAACTTTTTGTTTTATTTACAATTAACATCGTGCGTTTTGGTTGGATCACCCTTTTTTAAACCTTCGTCGTATACATGAGTCTGGGCAGATTAAGGATTAAGCATGGAATTCCCAATTGAAAAATAAATCCCTTTTTTCCCGGAAAAAGAAAAACTCTAGTGTAAATGAATAAAAAATAATGTAATTAAAGCAAACATATAATACTACAATAACAATATCATCACAAATTAACAATAATGCTTTTAATAACAATAACACTTGCTTTTTTTATAACTCTATGCGAGTATAAGTACCTCGTACTCATACTCACCACGATGTGGTCTGCATATTAATTGGAAATGTTGAAAAACAAAACAAATATCAAAAGAACTTCAACCAGGGTTAGGAAATATAGGAAGTGGGATTTATTGAATAAATTTAAGATAGCTTGGGAACCACTGTATATATAAACAGACTAAAGCTCTTTTCTTTATAAGGCTTTTAAATATCTCAAATTGGGTACACTGTACTAAATGTATGGTATGAACTTGGCACATATTAGGTAAACAGGGGTCATTAAACCAAGTTTCTTGTTTAGTACAAATTAAGAAATAGGTAAGATCGACTTCCTTAATTTTTAGGGAGTTCATGAAACTATAAACGTGTCAAAAAATCCTAAAATATTTAAAATTATAACTAAGTGGTGCATGTTCTTTTATAAACGCTTATATACCAAGCTATACGGATTACAAAATATTACAGGGTTGTGTGTAATTTTTTTTTTCCGTTTGTAATATTTAAGGGTTGTTTGCGACATTGCTGTTTTCACAACACAAGCACTTAGATTTTTGACTGTAGTTTGAGCACATTACAACTTTCAGGTTTAATCCAGAATCGGCACGACGTCCACAAAAATATATCATAGTTGTATGTAACTTGTGATAAAAAGTTCAGAAACAAAGTTATTTCTATTACATAGCCAATATCGCTTAATATCCTTTGTACACTCGTACACATTTCGAAACTCATGGAAGATGTTGAAAATTAATAAAAAAAAATTCACCATTTTGGAAAAAAGGTTTAATTTTTTCCACAAAATTGTCAAAATTTTTAAAGAAACACCAAAATGTATTTGGAATTCATGTTAATTAAGAACCAAAACAGACTTGCAAAAAAGTAAAACTTGATAAATGGTAACGCTGCTTTCAAAAAACCTGCCATTTTGTAAGTGCTGCCACAGTAATAATAATAGAATTTGTTGCCACTTTTCTAGTGATGACACTCTAAATAATCGCAAGATGTAAAAGGGAACAAAATAAGATTGGATCATCTCGTAAAGATGATGAAAAATTTTGATTTTTAGCGGTATGTATTTCTTATGGGAAAATTTCATCATCTTCGCAAATTGATCGTAGATGTTAAATGTTGGCAAGTATGAAAGGGCTACAATAGACTTTTTAAACTGACCAACATTAAGTTGAAACGCATGGAAGATGTAGAAAATGTAAAATACTCGTTTATAGCCTTTTCACGCATGCATACATTTCGAAGGAACGCATGGAATACGCGAAAACTTCATGCACACTTGCTACTTCTATCATCTATTATCCATCATAAATGTCATCATTTCTAAAAATAAACTTTTTTTTAAAAAATTTGTTGACTACGAAAGTGCCAACATTTTAAAAGAAAACACAAAAGTGTATTTGAAATTCATTTTGTTCAAAACAATTTAAAAAATTATAAACAAAAAAAAAACATTGCAAAAAAGAGAAAACTTGACAAATGGTAACGCTGCTTTCAAAATAAACGTCATTTTGTTGCTGATGCCACAATATGAACAGAAATTATCGCCGCTTTTTTATGTGTTCTGGACCCATATTTTTGTAAACCATTCAAGTTAGAATTTCTGAATCGATCGAACTATGACCGTCCGTCTAGCTGAGTCATATGCTGTCCATGTAAATTGTATGCGACAAGTACAGGTCGCAAATAAATGCAATTTATTTGAGACGATAGCAAAAAAAAACTTTCATGTTCATGTGTATTCCAACGTCCTCAGATAAGTTGCGGTCGATTGTTTTCCATATTAATAGTCTGAAGAGTTACATGTTAATAATAATTTTTTTAATTCCTTAATTTTAAGCAAAACGTTAAGTTTTAATAAAAATTGAAATGATTTTGTTATTCGTCCTTAATTCCCCAATTTTTATTTTTGATAAAAACACTGGAATTTATTGTAGATGGGATAAGCTATTCCTATGCGCATTTCACTGGTTGCTTGGCCAGATCATCAGGAAACTTCATCCACAAAGATTTTAGAAAAACTAAAGATATTAAACCAAATAAAACTGTTAAGCGTATAAGAATTACAGCAACAGTTCTATTTGTAACAATATCAAAGTTTAAACAAAATCATCCACAATAAACAGTGAGTTCATCTCTCCTTACATTCCCCACTACAATTGATTGGAATCTTCCAACATTAATTGTAGTTGTAAGTAGATTAAGAAAAAACAAAATAAAAACAAAAACAACTCGCTTTACTGTTTTCGCAAACAAAATATAAAGCGGGCTTCCAGTCAGTTTATTATCAAAATAATTTAATTTAAATTAAGCACGAATAAGAAAACATTTCAATTAAATTTTGTATTCCCACGAAAATTATTTTAATACAAATTTAATAGAAATTTTTGTTATTATTTTTTCAGTGCATACATATTCCTTTGACGAAATGGCAAAGTTATCAATATTTCAGGTAAGTCCACTTTATTTTTATTTAACTTATATTTTATTTGGGACTTTGAAATAAAAACAATAATGGAAATTTGAAAGAAATGGCAGACTTAAAAAAAAGGAATTTTGGTATGGGATTTAAAATTTAGTTTTCAGCGTTGAAATTTAAAGAAATATAACTTAAGAGTTAATACACACTTGTTTTACAACTTCAAATAAAACATTTAAAATTGAGTCTTATAAACTTGTACAGCTGGGTGGACTCGTCAATCCAGTTGTTCCGTATCCATGACATCGTGGGATAAACGGAGCAAATTTGCTCTAGACCAGTGATCTCAGTGATATTTTGGACATTGATCAATACACTGAAAGAAAAGAAAAATTAATGTTCCGCCACTAACATCAAGCCGTGGCGGTGTCAGTAGCACGGTAAGAACGGAATTCCTTAAATCAAGTACAGAATGCTTGATTTTAGTATGGATTATTGCAGTGCCCCATACTTAAAAAAAATCAGAAAACGAATTAGCGTAAGTAAAAGTAAGATAAAAGGTAATCTTGAACTTTCTAAGTTGTTCCGAATTCGTAGTTGAGAAATAATTCGAAAGAGAGATGATTGATTGTTACCTAAACACTTGCCCCGGAGAACCAGCCATAGGAAGAATAATTATTATATTACTTACCCGTTGCACGTGTTTGTTTCACTTTCGTTGTATTCCCACCTTTTGTTTCCAGAAGATCTCGCAATTATAAGACACCAGCAACACTTCCGATATGGTTTCGTATTTATTTTACCTGAACAATTTGATGTATTTAACATAATCAGGGGTGCGCTGGAAATCGAAAACGTAAAACGCAAGAATTGTTATAAGATTTCTGTAATAAAAGAAATTTATGACAAATATTTGTCTATTAATTTATTGTAACAACAATTTTAAAAATTAGATTAAAAGTGTATAAAAAAGAACTTCCAAATTCATGCGTTTTGGGTTTTCGATTTCCAGCACACTCCTGAATAATTTTAGAAAATAGAATATGGGAAGTTTTTGTTTCTTATTTTACTTTTTCAATAAGAAAATAATGTTTATGTTTATTCTTGTTGTGTTGTTGTTGTTGCTGTTTCCGCAACAAAGTTTTGCAAGCACTAGCGTATGCACGCATTTTAGATTGTTTTAAGTTGTTTGTAGTGTTGTGCGTACTTAAATTTGTAAGTAAGGCCGAGGCCACGCAATGAGTGGCTAAGCGTCAAGCGGGTGAGCGATGAGCGTCAAAATATTAAAACATATGAAATACTACTGAAGTGGCCACGCAATGAGCGGCATGTGAGCGAAATTTCTGAGCGGCAAGCGACGTCGCTCAGGAATAAAACTTGTTCTAATTTTTTTTGACGCTAATCGCTCAGACGCTTGACGCTTAGCCGCTCATTGCGTGGCCTCGGCCTAAGTCTCGTTCATAAAGTAATTAGAAAAACCAGATTTTTTCTTTCTGTGTGTGTCGTGGAACTCGGGGCAGAAGGAAAAAATACCTGGGAAAACCAGTGTTTTTCTGTTAAAATAATACCATCTGAAATGGAGCAAAGGTTACATCTTCTCTTTCTGCAATCACGCCTATTGAGTTAATGCTCTGTCGGATGGGCATTGGCGTGGATCACAAAGGGAGCACGTTAGGACTAATGTCATCTTGATGGCTGCTTAAGGAAACTTACCTAACCTAATACCACACACACACACTTACCAAGAAATATATATTAATTTATTTTATTATTTTTTTATTTTTATTAATTTTTACATACAAAAATGAACTACTACAAAAGTCCAGTGTCTGGCATTATGTGACTTTGAAGAACGAAATTACAAATAAGAGTAATAATTGTTTATGTGTATCATTGAATGTAAAATAAAATTTAATGTTTTATTTCTGTTGTTGTTAATGTGTGACTATATAAAAAAATAACCTTAAAAAGTTTAAAAAAAATATAAAATCCACAACTACTTGAAATTCTAATTCAATTCTCAGCTAAACGTATTTCACAACACCCACAAAAACAACGAGAATTGACTGAGTACGCTAACAAAACCCGAGTTAAAAAAATAGTTTTTAAAACTAAATTTTAAATCAACGATATTCCGAACTTTTAATAAACAAATAAATAATGTTTAAATTTGTAAGTTTAAAACGTCATCACTATGACGATATTTTAAACCCTAACGATCACAATATTATTAATAATAATGATCCACAACAATCTCCATCTTCTACTCTACTATTGAAAAAATCTCCCATAACTATAAAACCCAAAAAATCCATACCTCCTAAAAATTTCGTCAAAAATCCCAATTCTAAAAAAATTACAGATTGCAAACATAATTATTGTTGTGTTAATAATCCTGCCAATTATGGTAACAGCGAGACCGGGAGATTTTATCGATGCTGCGGAGACCGTAGATGTGCCACCAGAACATCGTGCTGCCGCACCGGCACCACCACAACAACATCCTGCCCAGCCGCCTTATCAACCCAGGGCTATATTTCCAGCTGCTGCAATTCCAGTGGGTGGTCCACAATACCCCCTATTCTTTACAACTCCAAACGGCTTTGTACCCTTCGGCACCATTTACAGCGCCTTCCCACAACAACAACAACAAGCAACTCAGGCCCTAGTCCAAAGTCCTGCGTTTTTCTTGCCTCAAGACCAGCCAATAGTATCGCCAATTGTTGCTGCTGCCTTGTAAAATAATCTTTTTATTTTTGTGAATTATTTTTATTATTAACATTAAATTATATGTTTCATACTAATTTTTAAATTTATTTATTGTATTTTTATTAAAAAAAAAAATAATAAAACCAAATACGTTTGTAGTATTTAAAAACGTCTGTTGCACTTTAATTTGTTCGATTTTCAATCACTGCTGCGAAATTTTGTAGGCATAATTGGAATCTCATTCCATTATTAACTTTGATTTTTTTATTGAGGCTGAGTTGAATTTATCCTATTTTTTTTAGGATAATTAGAGTGAATCGAATAATTTATGGCACATCAAATCTTATTTCATTTAGTGTTTTTTTTTTAAATAAAATTAGTGTTTTAAATCACTTAGGAATTACTTTTAGTTCTAAGAAGAATTTTTTATGGTTATTAAGTTCTAGTGGTCGAATGTATCTGCAGAAGTTCAGTGGAGCCCTCTTCAATTAGCTCACGCAGCATTGAACTGCAGCACTTAGGGGCCAATGAACAGAACCACTTCTGGAAATAAAGTTGCTTCCAAATTGATTTTGCAGTAAATCAATCGAAAATCATTATTGATTGTTAATCGCTAAACCAAATGTCGTTGATGATTAAATTAGCTGATTAATTTTTGAAAACGAAAATTCAGTCGATAGCGCTCGCTATTCACCATGACGGCAGCTGCTTACTCATTTCCAAAGAAATAAGTACCGAGGATGCCTCAAGGGTGTAAACCGTACCAAAAAGTAAATTTAAATGGATGTTGATGGTTTTGAATCTAGAAAAGTAAAATTAGTGCGAAAGCGATCGATAACTGCATGAACAGGTGTCTTGGACGATTTATGCGATGTTTATGGCCCAACACAATATCAAACGCAGATCTTTATCGTACAGCAAACCTAAACCTAGCTCGTGATGACATC
Organism: Pollenia labialis; assembly: GCA_949318255.1. NCBI lineage: Eukaryota > Metazoa > Arthropoda > Insecta > Diptera > Polleniidae > Pollenia > Pollenia labialis. The sequence goes on along the minus strand of OX439140.1, from coordinate 137,021,423 downwards.
AGAAGAATGCAAAACGATGGATAGGCCACACTTTAATGTCGACAAATACCATAAGTAACCAGCTCTGGCATACAACCCGCAGGGCAATTGACACGGAGTTCGACCAAAGATTACTTGGCGTGCCACGGTAGTAAATGAACAAGAAGTTGCTGGATACAGCTGGAACGAGGCGACATAAACCGACCTAAATGGATTTCGCTGGAAATCTTTAATTAAGACTAGGCTTGCCAGACTAAAAAAAAAATCTTAATTTTGAAAACAATTCTTGACAATTAAAAACATTAAAAAAAATTTTTTGATTAAAATTACAAAAATACAAGCTTTTGATCTCACCTACTATTTGCACCAAAAGTTTCTGAAAACTTTTGCGTCAGCTGTTTATCGATTTTAACTAAGGCTGGGAATCACTATCCTTCACAATCGCACGATTTATTTATTCGAAAATCTATCTTTTCGACATAATAAAATGTCATTAAACTGTTAATAATTTAGTTTTCTTCTATTACAAAGTTGCATATTATGCACACGGCCAGTTTGACCTTTAAGCATTTAAAACTTTATTTAATATTGTAACTCGTCTTTTATTATTCCTGAAGATGCCATCCAATGGATGGGGAAATATTGAAAACCAAAAATAATAAAGAATAAAATTTATTAAAAATCAATTGTGGCCTCGAGCTTGTTTATTAAGATAGGATTGGAAATTTAAAGGCCGTATAAAGATAAAAATTTTCAAAAATAATTGTTTGAATTTATTTTTTAACGTACAAAAGTTTGAAGAATTTTAAATATTTATGATATTTAGTTTGGTAAAGATTTCTTTATTAAGCGCAAGTATGTAGACATTTGGGATTTCATTTTGGGGCAAAATATTTATGTACACTCTCACAAATACTTGGAATTTTAATTAAAACATAAAATAAGCTGCGTTCGTGAGCATAAAAGTTTTTCTATATTTTACTGAACTTTACCGCATTTTTCTAAATTCCGTTCGCGTACACAATATACAGTAAATGAGAATACAAGTTGAGTGCGTAAAGTGGCAGTTCTTGACTGAGTACTTACAAATTTTTACTGCGGAAATGTTTGCAGTGTAATTAAGTGCCGGTTCACACACGCCAAGTTTGACGTTATCAAGTCTTGAGCTTTTAGGAGAGAAGGGAGGAGAGAATGCAATTTCTTCTCCCCTCTCTCCCAAAAACTCAAGACTTGACGAGTCAAACTTGACGTGTTTGAACCGGCACTTTGAAAAAAAAATGAAAATAATTCTAAATTTACTAGCCGTTAGTCCAATTGGAGTAAAATGTAAGAGTTTCGATTACCATCTTGCTTACGGAAGGCATGCATTTTATATGGTGAGTCCCCACTTTGAGGCAATACATTTTTGACACAAAAAGCGCTTTATTCAACGCATATAAATACTGGTGAACGTTGCTAACAGCTTTACACACCGAATGATTTTTTACAGCTATTTTTGATGTTCGCCCTTACAAACCTGCTTCGTAGTAAGGGAATGCCGTGGCACTTGAAATATTATATTTTTTTTTTAATGAAATTGTTAAGAGCTCCTTCAATTACTTTACTGCATCTCCGTATGTCTTATTGCGTAGCGCATAATAGTGCTTCGCAAAATGATGAAATTTTTTATTGGTTTGTTAAGAACCACAAATTGAAGCTTCGCCCAAAAATTATCTTAATTTTTCCGAAGTGAGATATGTGTGTTGTTACTAGTTTGCTGCAGGGCATATTTTTGCTAAAATACAAAATAAGACTATTTTCTTTTGATAACTTCATAGTTTTGGAAACAAACAAAGAGATGGAAAATCCTAGAAATTAATCAAATAGAACGTTTATGTACGATTATCTCTATAGAGGTAGCATGACTTCCATATTTGGAAGATCAAGAAGTGTAGGAAAATATTGTTGATAAATATATATTTAGAAGACCAAAAAATTCAGTTGATTACGAAATTAGAATTCATTTCACAGAATCTTTAATGGAGCTTCAAACGTTATTTTTCACGAATTAAAGCGTTAGTTTTGTTAACAGAATCTATAGATTCTTCTCTATTTTGTGGCTTCGTGATGATCGGAGATTGAAAATAATCGCAAATACGGTAAATGAAAACTCTCTTCAAAATTTATTTAAAAAAGTGCTTCAATTATATATTTAGTGTATATAACTTTTTTTTACCGCTTAATATTTTAACTATAAACAAATTTTACAAAAAATAAAACAAGTATTTTGTTAACAAAACACAGAAAAGCCTTAAAAACAAAGCTTTCTTCTTCTCTTAACTTCACTTAAAGCTAAATTAATCATCACAAAGTCAAGTCAGCATACGAAATTTTGTCAATTTAGAAAACTGTGGTGTAGGCAGCAGCGTTATAAGGGTAGTAGGAAGCGTAAGGAGTAGCATAAGCGGCAGCTACGGGAGCAGTGTAGGCAGCAGCTACAGGGGCACTATAGGCGGCAGCAACAGGGGCGGTGTAAGCGGCAGCAACAGGGGCGGTATAGGCGGCAGCAACAGGGGCGGTGTAAGCGGCAGCAACAGGGGCGGTATAGGCGGCGGCAACAGGAGCTGTATAAGCAGCAGCTACTACAGGAGCAGCAGCAATGCCATTGTAGTTACGGGCGACGTATTGGGAGCTTGTAGCGGTAACAACTCCAGCTGGAGCAGCCACAACTGGTGCAGCAGCGAAAACAGCGGGCTTGGCATAGGCAGAGCACACAAAGGCGAACAAGGCAATAAAAACGGACTAAAAAGAAAATAAAAAAAAAATTTTTTTTTGTTATAAATTTTTGTATTGAAATTGTGAAAATTTTAAAATTCCTACCAATTTGAACATTTTGGCTGGATTTTGTTTTGTTTGCTTGTTTAAGAAAACTATATTAAATAAATGCTTTAACTCGAGCTTTTATACCTAAATTATTTGGCTATTTGCTTATAGAATAAATTTATTTAATTTTATTATTTTTGTACACACATGAAGATGTCCGCCAAAAATATTTGCACATAAGTACTACCCGCATGGTTGTTTGTGTGTGTCTAAAATACGAGTATGTTCTATAAACCCTATTTTTGTGTCTTCTTCTTTAAATACACTTGCAAATTTACAAATACTTTTGTATTGATATCTTGTTGCTTTTGTTAATTTGATGTCTGAATGGTCTTGAGACAATATTGTTATTAAATCATTGCCAACTTTTGAAAACATTTCCAACACGAGCAGCTGTTTATTGGCCAAAAATATAAAAAAACAGCGAATATTTTTTACGCTACAAACCATTCGACATAAATTAGAAATGGGCAAGATGAAAAAATATATCGATATATATCGAATCGATATTTTTTTAGAGTATCGATATTTATTATTTCAAAAATATCGATATATCGAACGTATTTTGCTGAAACTATTACCAAATTAAAAAATTCAGTTTACCTTTGTACAAACATATTTATGAACAAACAAATTATATGTAATTACATTGTTACTTTTTATTGTTTCATTTTATTTTAAAAAAATTAATAAAAACAAAAAATTTAATTAAAACAAAAAATTCAATTATAACAAAAACAAAAGGGAAGAATACAAATAAACCATATGAAATAAAAAAAAAATAAATTACGAAAAATTTCAATGGAAGTAAATAAGTCATGGAAGTACCAACTTTCCTTAAAATTTGAATTGCACCCGAAAAGTACCAACTGGTTTTAGTCAAACCAGTAATCATAAGATATGGACATCAGCAGCAATCTCTGTTTTATGTGCTCTTTAGTCAATCTGCTTCTTGTATCCGGCACTGCTTCTTATACATGCCAATCATTTTAGATCTTCATATTAGTTCAACAAAACATATGATGCATGCAATTCCAATTCTTAATAAACATATTGCTTGAAAAACTTTTGAAAAATGTGGAGTTCTTAATGAAGACTGACTTTAAAAAATATCGAATTCGAAAGTCGTATTTCAATATCGATACATCGATATATCGGTATTTAAAATATCTGCGATATATCTAGATTATTTTTTTGAAATATCGATATTTTGATATATCGATATTTTTTGCCCATTCCTAACATAAATTAACAATAGAATCCCGTTAATGTTAGGTGTACACTGTACAGTGGCGTGTTAGTGCTTTAACAGCGTTGTTTAGGAATCTGTCTTAAAAACTCTTTTTTAATACAATTTCTTAACATCAGTTTATGGCTCGAGAAGACTCAGGGTGAAAAAAAAATTCTATAAATTTAAAGGCATTTGCTATAGCGAAGTCTATAGATCGGCTAATAGTCTTGGTACCACTTTCCCCATGACCATTTATTGTTTAGGTTACACTGAAAAAAATACCTCAAGAAAATTTTTAACAACTAAAAAATACAATTTGAGTGTTTGTAATTCTCATTCGCTTTACAGTTTTATTTGTAATATATATGAGAGTTTTCCACAGTCTTTGGAAAAAGGCTTCCTGAGGATCTGACCAAAGAAATCCGGGGAAATCCGAATAGGAACTAGCTTCTTCCTCCACAATAAATTTTAGTGTATTTATCAGAGAATATAAAAATACGTTGTCCTATTTTCGTGATTTTATAACTCGAGAACCAATCAACCGATTTTCAAACGAGTACATGCGTTGGAAATGTCTACTTTCACTGATGGTTTATTAAAAAATCCCCCGATAGGTGCCGCTGTTGTCGTGATATTTAAATTTTTTTTATTGATGGTAGATAGCGCTGGGGTCAAGTTATTATAAATAAATAAAGATCGATAAACATTTTAATTGATTTATTCAACATTTCCAACAATTTATTTTAACATTTCACGTAAACATTTTGTTGAAAAAACTTTTTTTTATTGACTCAATAAACTTGGCAGTTGACTCAAACTTCAATAACTATACTTAAACAAACTTTTTGTCTATACTGCAAAAATCATCATCGCAGAAAATTCAAAAATTTGTTTCAATCAAATATGAGATTTTCGTTTTTAAATATGAAAATTATTTTTTCGGTGTTATAGCTTTGCCACCCCAATTGAAATAAAATTGGTAAAACGTTTTTAAACCCGATCTCGTGTATTGATTGCCAAACTATCTGTTCCAAATTTGGAAGCTTTTACTTTAGCCGTTCTAAAAATTGCTTATTGTACCGATGTGAAAAAGATTAACATGGATATCTACAATGTTGGCTTACACCATCGTAGGGAGTTATCCACGGTTTAACAAGAAATGTGTTTACCAATCGCCCCTGTGTGTGGAAACATCCAGTACACTAATGTTGCAATTTTAGTTCATAGCTGGAGCTATTTAACCTCCGTTGCTTTTGGGAATATGCTAGCAGGAGCTCTTGAGTCTTCAGAACACCAAGTGATGATCCTTACTAAAGCCGAACTTTCCTACAAGTGGTGAAAAGAAAAGCCATTTAGTGGGATAAGCCTTTTTAACGTGACTGCGCTGTTGATTCTCTATTCAGCCTCCCCTGACCGAATGCAAAAGTGACTTGCATGCATTCTCTACGCTTTACCAGCTGAACCAATTTTAATGAAATTGGAAATATGGGCTTTTTTATTTATTTAAAACTACGACCAAGAGGGGGCATAGGAAGAATTATTTGAATCATAGATAAATCCGCGTAAATAAAACACACAGGGTTTTATTATTTTTTCATAGCTAGGAATATTAAGGGACTGATGCGCAATTTCTACCTATCCGAAACTTTATTACCGATTTACATAAAATTTAATATGTTTGTAGATCGATCTACATACAATAAAACACACAGGCTTTATGTTTTTGGAGCAACACGTTTATATAAAATTTGTTTAAGTAGTTTATAATTAACTTTATGGTGTAGTTTACAATGTAGTTTTTTGTATACCGTATAGTGTTGTTTATAATTGTTTTTTTTTTGTGTTGTTTCTGTGAATTGTATAATGTAGTTAAAAAGGAAGCCCCGTCTAGCCTTTAGCTCAGCTTATATTTTAGTTTAAACTAGACTTTATAATCTTGCTTATAGACTATGTATTACATGGTCCTCTAATGGTCGAGTTTATAATATTGATTATTGTATTTTATAGTGTTCTTTAGAATCAAGTGTAGTGTATTGTTTAGTATATAGTCTAGCTTATTGCTTACACTGAAAAAATTATTCTTAATAAATCTAATGAATTTATTTCGTTAAATTTTTTCCTTAATCCAATGATTATATCTATTAACACTGCGAAATTGAGTTTCGTAATTTCGTTAAAATTTTTCATTAAATTAATGACAACTTATTATCTCTTTCAAAAGAAAAAATCAACTAATTGTTATTCATTATATAAAAAGGTTTTTTAAGTTATAATGAACCATTAATTAAAATATTCAAATATTTTTCAGTTAATAAAAAAAAGAACCTTTTGTAACTTTATATTTTCCATGAAAAATTTCACTAAATCAATGAAAACAAGATAAAGTTCTCTTACTTCAAAATAAGTATAACTAAAATATATTTTTTTCTTCCTCCAACTGTTGTAAAAACGTATTTTTAATTCCCGTTTTAGCGAAAGACATGAAAATATATGAAATAATTTTATATTTAAATGTTTCATAACTTATATGTAAAAATTCATTACGATAACGAAATATTGATTTTAGCTAAATGTTAGTTAAAGGTTCAAAAAGAACGAAATTTTTAATTTAATTTTTAATTTTTAATTTAAATACCATTAAATAGAAAGAAGGAAGATGAAGATCGTCGTGGTCTGGAAAATGAATTAAATACAATTTACTAAAAGCTAAGCTTATGAAAGTAGAACATTACATGATGTAATATAAATATAAAGTCGAAATAAAATCAATATACTTGATGATTTGAAACAGGCATAAAAAAATAAAACTCACAACAACTCAAAACGAATATTGAAAACTGGCTGTAATAAATAAACATAAATATATAACCAATCATTTAATTAATAAAAGACTGTCATAAAAATTACCAAATTTAATGAATTTATGGCATTGAACAAATTAAAAATTTCATTCAAATATAAAACAAATTTATAATAAAAAATTAAAAAAATTTATTTAACCGTTTGACTCTTTATCATACCGTTAACAAAACATTGTTATAAAAATTTCTGACATTAAAATAATGTAAAATTCTCATCGATTTTATGAAAAATTTCACTAACGGGGAGCTTATGTAACATTTTTCATAAATCCAATGAAGGGTTAAATAGGTTGACTTTTAATATAATTTTTCATTGGGTTAATGTCAAAATCCACTGGATTTGTGAAGAAAATTCTTGCAGTGTAGTTTAGTTAATTTTAATTCCAGTCTACAGTCTAGTCTAGACTCAAGTCTAGTTCAACAAGTTAACAGTTGAAAAAATTGTCAGGTTTACTTAGTGTAGGGTAATTACACAAAAATATTTATATATATTTTAATGGTAGTAAATAATACAAAATTCACTATAAATTTAAACAGCCCGACAATTTTTTGCAGTAGTTAGTTGGGAGTTGACAAATATTTAATTTTGTTCACGTACTTTACCTGATGGTTGCTATGAATCATTAAAATGTATTGATTTATTTTAAATCACACAGACTACGGAGAACTAAAAGTATTGACTTAGTTTTTAACTGATTTACCAAAATAATGTATGTAAAGTTTAACGTTAAATATTTTTGATTAGGATTGGAAAATCTTCGAAATACTTTAAAATCCTTATGACTTTTAAAAGATAGTCTAATTAAAAACAAAAATTCCGTAGTTTTTTTTTAGTGGAACATGGAAGAGTTGAACATTAATTTGCACTTAAATGGCAAATGGCAAAACACATGGCAATCATCTTAACAACTCGTCTTAACAAAACGATGTTATCAGGTTAAGATTCATGTAAAAGTTTTTTGTGCCAAATAATATTTAGATATCTTCATCTTAAGAGCAATTGTGATTTTTAGTTGAACTGTTAATTTTTAATTTTTGATAATTTTAGTTAGGTTTGAGTTCATCAAATTTAATTTTTATTAAATTATTTTTAATTAATTTTCATGTTGTAAAATTCCTTTCTTCATAAAAATAATTTAATGAAAATTAAATTTGATGAACTTAAGCCTGATTAAAAATATTAAAAAAATTTGGATTAAAAACCATAAATAGTTCAACAAAATAACCACAATTCCAATTATTGAAGGAAGGAATTTTACAACATGAAATTTATTGATAATTGTTTTCTTGGCTGAACTGGGAATCGAACTTGGGTTGAATTTACATGTTTTAAGAATCACCTCATTCTTCTATCAGAATTCTTTGATGTTCTTTTTAAAATAAATTTTGAAAAGTGGAGTGTGCGGAAAAAAGCAATAATTTTCATTATCAATAAAATACTATTAACTTCTAATGGCCAATTTTCAGGATAGTATTTAAGTCTATATGAAGTTCATTTTCATATAAACTTAAATCGTATTTTAATACAGATTGATTTTTTGAGTTTTATTTATAAAGTCTTATTTAACTAAGAAAAAAGTGTGGTGGCACAACTAAATACAAAAAAAAAATCATAAAGAAGTGTACTTATTAACAAGGTGGTCTTAAAAAACAGCTGTCTGTTATTGCTTTGCGTGTTGTTGTTGTGGAATTAAGGTCACCTTGCTAAGTTATTCTAATGGAAAATTAAGTTGAATTTAAATGTACCACCTTGATACATTAAGCTGCATTTTAGTGCTTAGTAAAGAACAGAATTTTGTATTTTAAACTATTTTAAATATAGTTAAATGTGTCTTACTATCAATCCTAAAAATTGGCCGTAAGTTTACAATTTTCTTCAAAATGTATCCCAGAAGCAGTGGTGAAAATATAAACAAATTCTATTGGGTACATTTTCAGAAATCTGCATGTAAGCCTTCATTATCGTCTTTCTCCACAACCAGTTTTTGACATATGCGCCAAACCAATTATGAGCTGACGATATTACTTAACACTTTTTCGACGAATCCCTTATTTCGTTAGAACAATTAAAGTCTAAAGAAAACCCAAACTGTTACTTGTATTGCAAATGGGGCTCAATGCAAAATAACCCAACTACTACTATACATAATTTTTTTATTTTGTGTTGAGTCACTGTTATCAATTAAAATATTTCGTTTCAAACACAGCGATAAATAAAATGTAGACCATAACAAGATTATAAAGTTACTGGTATAGATGTTGGCTTATCGAAAATACTCAATAATTCTTGCACATTTTTAGAATTATGGTTGGTTACATTTGAAAAATGACACACATAATTTATCGTTCGTAATAAATTACTACGATGATGATTAAAAAAGGATTTTCAAATAACAAATCAAAATATTTCATAAAAATGCTTTCAATATTAAATGCAATCAAGAAGAATTTTAATAATAGTTTCAATTTAATAGTAGTAAATTGTTTAATATATATTTTTTGTAGTTTTTTGCATTTTAATTACTTGTGGTTTTGCTTAAAAAAAAGTTTAAATTGTAAATTTGGTTCAATTAAAATATTAATTAACTTTAATTATTTAATTTTCTTATTTCGTATTTTCTCATGTTTGGATTGTTAAAAAATAAAAAAAATAAAACAAACATTTTTTTTTTTAATTCAAATGTTGTGTAAAAATAACCCAGCAAAAAATGTACCTTTGTTAAAAAAACCAAAGTATGTATACTCAATTTTAACAGACTCCTGTAGTGTGATCCACATTATTACAATAATCGTATCCTTAAAATAAATATAATGAAAAATTAATTGTACACTATTATACTTTGTATTAATACATGTCAAAAACTCAAGTAATATGTAAAATTCTGATAGTGTGAATGCATGAGTGACGAAAATGACAAGTATTATGAAAAAAAAGTTTGACATCCAATACGACTTCATCGTTTTTTGAAAAATTTCTATACAATAATACTTTTCATTGGATCAGGGTTGCATTTTATTTCATGTGTTTTGTTAAATTAGATTTTTTGACAGTCGCAACAAAACTCATTAGATTTATATCTCACAAAGTATTATGGAATACGTGAGATAGTGTAATTTAGCCTTGAGTAACATCTGACTTAAATCGACAGGGAGTATAAAGTCAGCTGTTACTTTAAGTTGTCCATTTTCGTTATCTAAGCAATAATAATTTACGAAGTGTTTATTAAATGGTTCTTTACACTATCACACATGTCTTATATTTTAAGTGGTTTTTGTTCTTAAAAAATTTTCAAACAATTATTAAATCAAGGAAGCATTTAGGTCAAACTACGTAAGACTTGTGTGATAGTGTAAAGTATACGGAAAGAAGGTCATTTTCAAAAGCAATCCTTATCGTTCCTTAAAACAAGAAATCCAAAAAAATTTTTTGATTTGAACATATTTCGTCCGTATTTATTATAATTTTTATCAATAAAGAAACATTTGGCTTAAACCAAGCCACTCATAAATTTACGCAGAAAGAAAATACTGGGGATAAATTAAGTTTTGTTTACGTACGAGTCGTGCTCATAAATTCAAGTACGAATAACTCTAAAACGTACTTTAAACAATCCTAAATGGGACAAATTTCGAAAATCAATCCGGGAATTTCTTAAAATAATTACAAAATTCTTGAACCAAATAAACAAAAGATTAAACTTTACGTTTGTAGTGCAATTCTGAGAGTAAAATTACAAACTTGTCAAATTTTGTTGCTGACATTTCAACAACACCACACAAGTAGTTAAAAAATGATTTGTTTGCTGTGAGTAGATGCAATAAAAACAACAGAACAAGACAAAAACATATTATTTTCATGTTTAAAAAGTAAAATTGAGAACTCTTGCTTCTCATTTAGTTTATTTTTTCAGTTTATGTACATGATTTTAAAAGAAAAATGGGCGGGGTTGACGGAGGGAGAGCAATACCCCCAAAACACGAAACTACTGAATGCCACGGAATTGTCTTACTACGAAGCAGCTAATAATTTAATAAATAAATTTTTGTTTATATATATTGTAAATACTTTCAGTTTTATTTTATAACGATGGGGGTAGCGAAGCACACCGGGTTAAGTTAGTGCATTTATGAAAATATATTTATTCTTATGTATGTATTTCTTTTCAAATGATAAATAAATTTCAACCCACTTGCTGAAATAAATAGAATAAAACTTAACCATATAACTTTCTTCGTCATAAATAGAATTTCTTGCTAAAAATTTATTATAATTTTTGAACCAATTAATGCAATAAATTGTCTCTAATTTGTAAAATTTAAATATTTGAAGATTTGTCGACGATTTTGTTAAATATTCGTGACGATTTTGACGAATTTCGTTAAAACTTTTGACGATTTTTAAAGAAAAAAGTCTAACAACCCTGTACGGATGGATTAAATTTTCTTTTGAGTGGGCCGAACATTCTATATTATTCTCTTCTTCGTAAAAAGACAGAACAATTGTAGTGATACTGATCTAAAATGTTTCTTTCTTACATTCCTTTAGAAATGAGAAAACATAAAATTTAAGTAACGACCGCATAACAAACAGCTTGTGTGTGAATTGTGTATATGTTTGGTTTGTGTAAAATCCCTGAAGAAAACCTGGGTGCAAGTGTCGCCAAGTCACCAGTTTTGTCGAGTGTTTTAGTGACATCTTCAACGCAGTGTCTACACTACACTACTCATTCCACTATCTTTGTCTTTAATACGAAAGCAAAAATATTAATACCAACTGAGAAGTATAATTCTTTTGAAAGCTAAAGAAATAGTAAAAAAAGATTGTTATAAATTCGTGTTCGTACCAAAAGTGTAGACTAGATTTACTTAAATGTACTTGTGATTATCTGGTTCCAATGTCTACATATCGAGCCCTTACCGCGAAAAAAACATAAGCGACATTATTTTCAAATTTCGTTTTTTTGCATAAATAACTTAATTGGCAACACTTGCATCATATCCTCAAATGTCATGGTCACATAAGGAACCGTTCCGATTTTATAGCATGAACAATTTTATCGTAAGCGACAAATTTCATACAAAATTTATTTGAAATAAAATAAAAAAAACTCCCTCCTGTAAAATTTGATTTTTGGCGCTTACGTTATTTTCGCGGTAAGGGCTCGATATGTTTCCAAAAGATCTACCTAGTCAATAGTACCAAAGTCAGTAGTAGATTTTCAATGACACGTACATGTTAAATTTCTATAGTAAATAACATTGTTTGGGGTATAATAAGTCACTAGTACTGGTGACTGTGTCAATATTGAATCAGTACAGATACCCTAGTGACTGGCATTTTGTTTTTTTTTCGTATGTGTATTTTGTTTTTTTTTTAAATATTTTTTAAATATTAAAGAGCCGAACCGATTTGTTGATTTAAATAACCGAACGAAATTAAATTTTCTCATCTTTTGTTGAGTTTAATTAAAATAGTATTATTTTAGTGTTCGAAAGATGACAAACAGGGAAACGTTATTTCTTTAATGATTTTCTACACAAACACTATAAGCGTTTGTGTTTTCCACAAATCTACCGAAGCTATATTTAGTGTTTATTTTCGTAGTCTGGTTCAGACCTAATAAATATTTGACGAGGAAACTTAAGCTTAATTTTTAACAATTTCTTTTGGTGTACTTAACTTTTTTTGTAACGAGGTGATTGTATATTGTAATTTATAAACTGTTCAATGATGTTTAATCTAGCCAAACGTTTAGCAAAAGCAAATAATTGTTGAATAAAACTAGGGGTTACGTTTAGGAAGTCAAATATATAACAGGTTTGAACGTAGCTTAACTTAAAACTACACGTAAAAGTAAAATTAACCAACCTTTTTATGACACAAAAATTACATTTACAGCTTTGCAGCATTTTAAACACTCCAATTAATACTCGAATCAACCCAAACTTTGTGATAATTAAAATTAAATTACGTTTTCATTAATTGTAATTATTTATGATAAATGTCTTTGTTAAAAGCCGATAAAGAAAAGCGAACTGATAACTTCGTTGTAGTTGAAAGATTTCCTTAATATTTAAGACGAAAACTTTGAAATTACTGTTCCACATTTGTATTGACCGTTGCATTCGAATGAAATACAATAGCACCACCACGTCGCTGAAAGTATTTCGCTCGCTGAGTGCGCCAATAGTGAACGACCGATATCAGGCACAGACCGCAAAGTACCAGAATAAAACAAGACAGCGTAACGGTCATGATGAGCAGATTCTTTTGCATTTGTTGGGCATGCACGGCCATTATATCCAAAGATTTTTGTAAAGTTTGTTGAAAACTTTTCGATGATTCTAAATTATGTTCGGCCTGTTGCAGTTCGTCCTGGACATGACTGAGACAAGTGACATCTCGAATGTGTGTGGTTTCCTTGTCAGTGTCATCATGTTCTATGTGGAGTATCGTGTAGTCACTCAACTGAGGCTTGATTAGCAACCAATGCAGGTAGGAACAATTGAAGCGATTTAGGGAAATACCCAATTCAATTAGTTGGGGAAAGGCTTTGGCGAATGTATATTTGCCCTGAATCTCAGTTAGATTATTGGCATCTACATAAAATGATCTGATATTGCCGTTGGCCGGTACAAAAATATCCAAATTCAATTCTGTCAAATTATTGTATGACAAATCCAAATTATCCAGCATTAAGAGTTTGGCAAACATGCCAAAAGCCAATTTCCTAATGCCCGTGGCTTTTAGATTCAATATGGTTAAAAGCTGAAGATTTTGAAAGGTACTAATGTTGGGCGTGCCCACCGGATTAAAGGACAAATCCAATTCGGTTAAATGTGTTAATAATGTAATATTTGTGATATCGGTTAAATTATTTCTACGCAGCAGTAAAGTATTCACACTTTGCCCATTAAAAACGTTAACTTGTGAAATGGAATTATTGACGGCCGTTAGGAAATTCGTGCCATTCACCAGCAATGAAGTCAGCATATTCGAGTCCAAATCAAGTTTTTTCGTTATAGTTTTATTACACAGATGAAACGTCTTCAGCTGATTACGGGCCAATATTAAGACCTCCGGGCCATATGAATGTTGAAATGTTTGTGGGTCAAATGATTTCAAACGATTATTGGCCAGATTTAAGTCCCTGATATGCCTTAAATGATAAAACACTTCTGGTTTTATGAATTCCAATTGATTGTTATGCAAGTTCACGGCATCTATGTAGGTATTTTCAAAAAATAAATCCTCTGGTATAAACGACAATTGATTGTTGGACAAAACGACATTGTTCATATTGGTCAGACCACGAAAGGCCAAAGAGCCCAAGGTATGTAGTTTATTGTAACTCAAATCCAGGCGCATTAAATTATGGGCCCCCACAAATACCGAGGTATTGATTTTTTCGATGTGATTATGACTCAAATTCAGAGTAGTTAAAGTACTTGCCGAGGTAAAAGTATTGCGCGATATATCCTCTATTTCGGTATGCGAAACATCCAAAGTTTTTAAGCTGCTAAAAACGTCAAAAAGTTTAGCTGGTATATCCAATAAGACAGAATTATAAAATTTCATAAAATTCGTTTGATTCGCCTTGGCATAAGGGGGAATCTTAACATTTTGCGAGTGCGTCACTTGGAAACCCGATACCGTGCAAAATTTTTCCATGCCTCCGATATTTGTATTGTATTCATCACACTTTAGCACAACATCCTCCGCGGCGCACCACGATATGACCGAGAATATTAAAATATTATGAATAATAAATATTTTAAATTTTTCCATTTTATTTCTATGAAATTATTTCTTTAGTCGAATTAAACGTTTTATTAAGTCCGTTTCTTAATCGAAACTAAATGAATTATTTATTTTTAAGGCAATCTTTTGTTTTAATTCTTCATATAAATTATTTTTATCTTTCCATATTTATATTAAGTGAATTGTTTGCTTAAAGCAATTACAATAATATTCTTTCATTTATTTAAATTTTGATAAGAATTATTAAAAAAAAATACATAATTTTTGCGAAAGCTTAATAAGTTTATGGGGTTTCTTGTAACACAAGTCGCAAATTCGTTTTTGTTAAACTCTTGATCTCCTTTCTAACTCTCACATCAATTGAAGCACAGCCGCAAATAACGTTGTAAAAGCCACTTTTTGCAAAATCCGTTAATATTTTGCAGATAACCTTCAACCTTACTCTCTTACACAGTTTAAACATCAAGATGTCATACAAAGAACCAGCCAGTGGAAGAAAGTTGTAAGTATGATGAAACCGAAATGGTTTTGCAGTGTGAAATAATAATTATTTTTTTATTTTTAATATTAAAAAAAAAAAAATTTTAACAAATAATCCAGCCTGTGAAAAAGGTTTTTTGCTTTCCTGAAAAATTATGCAGTTCTTGGGCCTTCCTTTCTTATACGAGGGTTGCAATTTTCGTTTTAAGCCTAATAACGAAATGAAGACAGTTATTTATCAGCGACAATGGCATAAATGATTTTTAAATTATTCGCCACGATGATCAATACACTTTTGCATGCGCTGGAACCAATTCTCGTAACCATCTTTTCACTCCTATTGAGGTACTCCCAAAATATGCAAGCATATGCATATCCTAAGCTTTTGTTCAGGGTGGCAGATTCAATGTCAGTTTGTCGTCTCCATAAATGTGCGGGTCTGCCAACTCTTTAGTTACCCTGAGGAGTTAGTCAATGGCGTTTCTGGTTATGTCAGTGGAGGGTCTTCTTAATTTATGTTCTAACAGGTTACTTATTAAGCTAAAAGATAAGAATTATTCTGCGGAGGCACTGTTTCACAAACACTTCCAACTTTTGGATATCTCGCAGAGCAGCGTTACGTATTTCACAGCCATATAAAAAAATTGATTCCCCATTTGTATTTAATATTTGAACTTTAATTACCGGGAAAGAAGTCGCAAGCTCCAAACGTGTCTGGATTTTTTGAAACGGTTTTCAACGTTGTCTTCCGAGCAAACAGACTTTGTTATTATTCTTCCCCAGCGGCGAAAGGAGTGAAAGTCGCCCTGATCAAGGTTATTATTACGGCATTTTTATGCAACCCAACAATGAATTAAAGTATCCCTGCAGTTTTCTTCTTTCTTCAATTTTACCTATTTAAATTTAATTGTAAAAATGGGAAAAGTGAGAATATTCTGGGCTTATTTTTATTCGCTATTGGGTTGAAGGTTTATTAATATAAAAACGGCTTCTTTAAGCGCCGAAAAAGTGGATTGTGGTTTTGTTTGTGGTTGCGTTTGCCTTGACAGTCGATGTTCTTTGTTGTGCACAACTTTTCGTTTTTTGCTTTTACCTGGACTAGGACTGTTTTCATTTAATGAATCAGAAGTAAAAACAACAGTTTATTTTTGTCCAATGAAAAATCAAAAAGTGGAAGAAAAATTAATTTTTTTATTTTGACTGCAGTCTTTTAAGCCCTGTTTTGTGGTCCCGTACTTTTGCCTGTTTATGAGAGAAATTTATTCGTACTTTCATTTTCACAAGATTTACCTAAAAAGTTAAGAAACAGAGCTCTTATTGCTTATTTTTTCAAAAGCTGATTGTTGGACAATCTACCGGAAAAGGAGAAGAAGAAAATTATTTCACAAAACGTTTAAAGTTAACACGGAAATCCGAGGGTGCCCAATTTTTACTACGGCAACAAACGCTTTGTAACAAAAATTTTTTTAGGTAGAGTTTAAAGTAGTGTCTGTTGTAAGGGAAACAACAGTCTTTATTTATGCTAAATGGGCGACTTTTCAAAACGACCGTGTGTTGAACGTTTATAAAAATATTTAGGGTATTCATAAGGTGTGCTATCATGTTATATTGTCATAATGTTCTAACAATTTACAATGGTCTAAAAAAAATATTGTTGTTGCTTTAAAAACGCAAAGTGTCTTAACTTAATAGAACTTTGCTTGCTATGTTTATTTTGGTGGCATAATTAATCAGAAAAGACCTGCGCTAATCGGCTGAGACGATCCGATTTAGTTTTTGTAAGCCGTCGCCGTTGATAGTATAATTGTATTTGGCTAACATCCGAAATTAACGCGCGGCTAGTAATTATTGCAACAAATCACTTTCGGCGACAAATTAGCTCGGCTAAGGACTCTGCTGTTTGGCAAACAAACAAAATAAAATTTATTCTTGATTTGCGTCTGAAAAATGGAAAATATACAGTTAAGATCTAATTTAATTTATTCATTCATGGATAAGAATAAAAAATATTTTTCAAAATAGCACAATGAATTGTGAGGGGTTGTTCACAACAGTCGTATTTGTTCATGTTATTATTTTAAGACATGTGACTTTATGACAACTGCAATATTTAAGGACCACTTATCTTTCCCAGAAATATTCTAGAAATCAAGAATAATACGTTTCTTTTAAAATAATTAAATTAATAAACTCAGTTAATTTAAATTTTATTAAGTTAATAATCAGTTAAATACGGCGTAAAGTTTTTTGTCGGGACTTTTATTTCTCGGAATTTTTTTTACTATTGTAGCGTGTTTTAAATTTGTATAATCCTTATAAATTCTTCTGTTTCTTTCATTATTCTTTATGAACTTTTTCAGAGATAAAAAAATTTGTTTTACATTTATTATACGCAGCAGATGTAGTTCTCTGGGTTAACCGTGAATTCTTTTTTTATTATTTTAAGATTTTCGAAGAAATACACTTGCGAAATTATGCAGAACCAAATTGACTTAGTCACTGAATGTTGAAAGGTTTTAAAAGCACTTGGCGGCTTTGCTTTTATCATAATACACCAAATAACAGCAAAGCCAAATTTTTATACATGTGCTTAGGCGTATTCACCCATTTTTGTCAGAATACATTTTTTTTAATGTGCCGCTTTGGGAGAGAAGGAGAAAAAAATTATTTCTTCCGGATATTTAGTTGATGAATTCGTTTTGTTTTAATATTTAATTGTGTTCCTTAAACGCAACTAAAGAAATAAAATATTATACAAATTTTTTTTGAGATAAAACAGCAATCGATAACATTATTTTAGAATATACTCGGCCAGAATAGAACAAAAAACACCAGTTTGCAAATTAAAGAAATGTCATTATAGAAATCTATTTTGCTTATTTCCCTCTTGTGATTTTCAAATATAATTGAAAAAATTTCTAATTTTGCGAAGCACTAACAGTAAAATTTAAAAAGAAAGCGCACATTAATGCGCTACGCAATCAGACATACAGATATGCTATAAGATAAGTGAACGAACTCTTAACAAAAATTTAGAAAAACATATAATATGATTTGAAGATCAATACTCGAAAGAAAAATTAATCCATCCGTACTCAAATCAATCCTAAGCGGTATTAATCGCACGGTGAGTACGAATATTCTTGAATCAAGTGCGGAAAGATTGATTCAAGTACGGATCACGAAATACTTAACTTGTCCATATTCAATACAGAATTCGTACTTTAAATAGTCCGAAAGTCAGATTGATTTGAGTAAAACTAAGATTAAATCAATCTCTTAATGTGCTTGATTTAAGAATTATAAAGATGATTTAATCCTGAATTCGTACTTTAAATTATCCGAAAATGAGATTGATTTATGTAAATTAAAGATTGAATCAATTATTATTAAATGTATTTAATCCCGAGTTCGTACTTGAAATAAACCAAAAGTGAAATTAGAAGGAGAATTTTATTATGATTAATTTACTTACCCGTTTTACACCTTACAGAATTTCAATTACAAAACACCAACATCATTCCCGATATGGTTTGTACTTTACTTAAACTTAATGTACATTTTTTACTGAAAATATAAACTAAATGAGAAGCAAGAGTTCTTAATTTTACTTTTAAACATGAAAATAATATGTTTTCGTCTTGTTCTGTTGCTTTTGTTATTTTTTTAGTACTTTTTTTAAACATATTTTTTTTGAAAAACAAACTTAAAAATAATAAACAAAAATACCTAAAATTAAAAGACTAATGGCCAATTTTCAGGATTGATATTAAAACACATTTATTTTTAAAATCGTTTTAAATACAAAATTCTCTTCTTCACTAAAAACTTAAGTGAAACTTAAGTCACCGATGTGGTACACTTAATTTCAACTTAAATTTCCATTGTAATATTTTAGCAAGGTGGCCTCAATATCACAACAATACAACAACAACAGGCAAAGCATTAACAGTTAGCTGTTTTTTCAGACCACCTTGTAGATAATTACACTTTATTATATTTTTTTTTTGTATTTAGTAGTGCTACCATACTTTTATCTTAATTAAATAAGACTTTTCAAATAAAACTCAAAAAACCAATCTGTTTTAAATACGATTTAAGTTTGTTATGAAAATTAACTTAATATAGATTTAAATACCATCCTGAAAATTGGGCATAAATCATTTTAATAAAAAAAATATAAAATATTTTGGTTAAGAAACTAAAAATAATTTCATTTTTGCTATAGTCATTTATGTAAATGCATATGTATGTATTTGCTTATGATTTAATATAACCACTGGCATATATAACTCCTAATAGAATCTTCTGATGATTATCTGACTAGTGACAAAAACAAAAACATCCAAATTTTATTATTTATTACTTTTTTATCCATTTTGTGATACGTTCGTCTTTTAATCTTGGATTGAACCTTTTGCGCCTCTCTTTAAGAGCCGTATATCAATTACTGAGCTACCTAAATAAGAGCGTTTTTTGAAATAAGAAAATTCTTTTGCCAATACAATTTCAATAAAACAAACCGGCATTAAGGCGGCCATACACGACATCTTTTTGTCATCTGACTTGTCAAATTTCCCACTGCAAAATACATACATGTCATGCTTGCTTCTGTAAAAGTCAGACGCAAAGTCATCTGACAAAATTTCAATCAGAGCGTACTCTATTTTCTTCTGACAAACGAGGCCGTCAGCGGCGGTGCACTATTGGTATTTTACAATACCGATAAATGTATGTTCTTTTAAAATTTTAATAGAAATTTTGTGCATACATACGAATAAAAAAAAACGTTTTATTATTATATCCAAAATTGGCATCTTCGAATTTAAAGAAAAAATTTTAAGATGGCTGAACTCATTTACGGCGCAAAAAATTTTTTGTGGCGGCCGCACGCTATTTTGAAACCGAGAACTACTTTGGTTTCTGCAATAACTATGCGAAAAAAAACAGAGAAAATGTCAGAAGCAAACTACATGTCCGTTTGTGACCGAATAATATAAACCTTATGTAAAACAGCAATTTTGATAGACACGCACAATTACATGTGACTTGCCAAGTTGACAAGTCAGATGTAAAAAACCATGTTGTCTATATGCTCCTTATGGATCTGTAAAAATAGATTTTCCGACAAGATGTTGTTGATTTTGCGACCTTAAAGTTTGTTTTACATAAATTGTATGAAAATTAGAAGTTTTGACACGAAAAATTAACGTGATGTCCTTCTTTATGTAGTTCAGTTATACGGCTAAGCAATTCACGAGGTGTAAAATAATCCCTACATGAGTCTCATACGACTCTTGTCGTGCTTTTTGAAAGACTCGTTAGATAATATCGACATATGTACATCATAAACGATTCCCTTTATGATTCATATGAGCATCTTTCCGAATCGTCGACAATTAAAAAATGAGCTCGTCGACGATAAAAAAAAACTCATTATGAGATCCTAGACGATTGAAAATGTTAGTTGGGAAGGTACACACATTTCTATGTCTAAGACTGTTAGCCAATTTTGTTTAATTAACTTAATCAGATCGTTAGTAATATTATAATTGTAACAACAAGAATCAGCTGATTTTAATAAATCTTTAGTTTTAATTTAAGGTTGAAAGTGTTTGCCCTTGCAAACGATTTCTTTTTTTCGTTTTTGTATCATTTTCAATTGAAAACTTGCGCTCAACTGCTGCTGATGAATGGGGTATTGACAATATTGCGACAGCAATACGTGAAATATCAGAAAACATAAGTTCGTCCATTTCGTTCTTAATTTAGCTTACATTTTTCCAAAAACTCGAAATATTTATATTTTTTAAATGTTTTGTTTCTGGAATATCCGTTAACGCACGAAATTGATTTTTAAAATGTATGACAAAAATAAAAAATACATCTTTGTTTCAATGTTTAAAATTTTAGTTCCAATAAATTTAAGGCGTTTATTTTTATGCCAGCTTTCAAAAACTCGAAAGTCATTTAGTTTGGGCATACCTTCAAATTACGTAAACTTCTGTTCCAAAATAGTCTTGAACATTTTGAAGTTCTTCTTTTAGGCGCGAGCTATAACAAAAGTAAAAACTGATTTCCTCCATAAATTTGGATAGACATAACTAAGCTGCAGACGAAGCAAAGTTTTAATTATGGCATGCACAGGCATTTACGAACAAATTTGGTAACAATTCTTTTAATCTGGCCTGAACACCACTAAATTGCCGCATCACTACATTGCAATTATCAGCCGTAAGGACAATTATTTTTCCCTGAAAAATATTGTTTTTTCTCAAAAGGTCTACAATTTTGTCTGTTATGCGATAAACATAACAAGAAACGAGTTCTAAAACTGACGTGGGGTTACCCTGGAATTTTTGAAATAAAAAAAATTCTGAAAAAAGTACCATAGTACTGAATTTTCCATCACTGGTGCCTGTATATGTCGAACTTTCGCCTTATTTCTCACAGTGTATTCTTGAGACTGAACTTTGTCAATAAACAAAAAGAATATACATATGCGAATAAATTAATCCACCCGCTTTTTTCGCTGATAACAAGTACATATGTATGTACATACATGCGTTCAAAAAGTTTCGAGTATATAAAAAATGTTATTGCAAAATTCAGCTTGAAAAAATTCTTGCATGTCTTTCAAATTATAACTTATCAATATTTATGTTTTCTTTATTTCAAATCTTTAAAATGATTATTTTTTTTTGTAAAATTTCATTTAAACAGTTAATCGCGAAGAAAATGCATGCAACAGAACTGAAAAGAAAGTCGAAGCAGATACTAATTTCCGGTAAAAAAAATGTAATAAAACAAAACTTTGCAAAGAAGACCTTGAAAAATTGATATTGTGTATATAATGGAATAAAATGAATCCAATATTACGTTTGCATACAAATTAAAAAAAAAATGAAATTAAATAAAACAATAATTGATAAAAACACTATACACATTAACAACAAAAAAAAAATAAATAAATACTACTATTGGGCTACTGTCTTACTTACTTAACTTTTTTCGAAATCTAAAGAAGGAATGAACGTGACTGGAATAGACAAAAAATATTTATTGCTTAGCTTGTATTATTAATACACTTCTATTTTAATTTGGTTAAATGCCAAGACATCAAACTGTCTTAAATTTATTTATTGAAATTGTGCTTGTATTTTAAATGTTCATACATATTTTGTATTTCTGATGTGTGTGTGGGGGTTTTCTCAAGGAACTCTTACCAATATTAAAAACAATACCAATACCACCAGCCAAATTTCTGCTTAACAAGGTTCTTTTGCTTCTTTTTTTTTTTTTTTGCTAAGTACCTACAAAAAATATTATCTTAAAGACAAATCTGAATTGTCTAAATTGAAAACAGCAAAATTACTTTTGCTATATAATGACCACTTAAATGTGTGATTATCACAGTTACAGTTGTTTACTTTTGCTAATCACAACTAAAGAACACAAAAAAAAAAATCAACAAAATGTTCAAATTCACCGCTATTGTTTTGATGGCTATTATTGCCTGCGTTGCTGCAAAGCCCGGTGTTGTTGCTCCATTGGCTTATACTGCTCCATTTGCTGGCAGCGCTGTTGTCTCCCAGGAATATCATGGTAACTTTGCTGCTCCTTATGTAGCTGCTGCTCCTTATGTTGCTGCCGCTTCTCCCTACGTGGCATCTCCCTATGTTGCATCTCCCTATGCTGCCTCTCCTTATGTTGCTGCACCTTATGCTGCTGCACATTACGCTGCTGCCGCTCCTTACGTTGCTGCTCCCTACACTGCTCCTCTTTTGTTGAAAAAGTAAATTATTAATTGACTGTTTACAACTTGTTATTTGTTTGCTCAGGAATGTTTTAGTTAAATTTATTAAAATAATAAAATAATTGAATAAAAGAAATAAGTATTAAAATAAAACCAAAAAAATTGTTTTTTGTTTTTTTATCATTTAAATCGTTTGTTAATTTTATGGGCGCCATAAAGTATGCTGTTTAATTTTTGTGGAATTCTCGTAGAGTTTACAGTTATTTTAATAACAGATTAACTGTTATAATTGTGTAAGTAAAATGTTACTGTCTGCTTAACAAGATATCCCAGCAAACACAGAAATACACCATATGTATTGCCAAACGTATTGCCAGGATGAAAAATATTGTTGCGGCATTAATCGATTTCGTATTGCGGAAGAAACTTCCTTCGGAAAGAAATGTGTCTCGATAGCAATACTCCTAAGCAATACGAAAGCGATTCTTCTAGATGATAAACTAGCAATATTGCCAGATAACCACTAATGAGAAAATATAAAGATATCGCCAAAATATCATTGGGATGATAAAACGAAGAGTTTGCATTTTAAAAATATTCATTTATGTATGTAAAAATAAAAACAGCTTTTTATTTAAAATTAAATTTTTAATTACATACATACATATAAATAATACTTACAAAAAATATATTTTATAATTAAATTAAGTAAACTGAAATAATTATGTAGTTTCCGCCATATCACCCAACTCCTTTAAAATTGCATCTATTATGAGTGTTGCGTAATATCTTGATTGAGTTAAAAAGGAAAAAGATTAATATTTAATAGATTTATTTTATTTATATATTTACCTTCTGCAGAATATTTTAGATTTAATAAATTTTATTTTTTCATTTATGACGTACAAATATGTTATAATTTTTTTCTGTCTAGAAAATAAAAAATCACTTTGATTATTTTCATTTTGATGACAATTTGGGGATATTACGAAGCTATTGCCTTAGGGGATATCTTCCATTTGTTTGCAGGGATGTAATGTTCATTTGTTTGTGAAATTTATATATAGTTACTAGCTGACCCGGTCCACGTTGTTGGCCCTAAATAAACATTAGTGTTGTATTACCACACGATTTAAATTGAGCATTTAACGAAATTTACGGCCTTTAAAATAAAAATCCATGGAATACCTATCATAAAGTTTTTTTACAAAATAACTTACATATGGTGTAGATATGGGCTCAATCAAAAAATAATGAGTTGGACCATGGCGATCATTTTAAAGAAAAAATCGTCCAAACCGGGCAAGCCGTTCTCAAATTATGCGCTTAATAGAAAAAGTGGGCGTAAAATGGATTAATACGAACAGTTAAAAGAAAAATTCGTCAAATCGATGGACCATTTTTTTGATTTTAGGTAAATCGAAAAAAGTAGGCGGGGCAAAATTTTCTTTCCGTAAAAACCTAAGTTGGACCATGGCGATCATTTAAAAGAAAAAATCGTCCAAATCGGTCAAGCCGTTCTCAAATTATGCGCTTAATAGAAAAAGTGGGCGTAAAAGTAGGCGTGGTAATTTTATTTTTCGATAAAAACGTAAAATGGATTAATACGAACAGTTAAAAGAAAAATTAGTCAAATCGATGGAGTAGTTTTTGGATTTTAGGTAAATCGAAAAAAGTGGGCGGGGCAAAATTTTCTTTCCGCAAAAACCTAAGTTGGACCATGGCGATCATTTTAAAGAAAAAATCGTCCAAATTATATAGATGTCATTGGTGGTGCAATATAATATGAAAATTGGATTTTGCCACGCCCCTCCGCCTGCAGACCGAAAATCAAAAATCAGACTTCACAGTGTCACCCGCCTGAATATTCTGAAGATTCTCATCGAAATCGGCCCAGCCGTTTTGGAGTCCATACGTTACACACATACGTACTTCCTATTTTATATATATGTATGTATATGTAGATATTTCTTATTACAGATTATCGCAGGTATCTAAAATTGCGGCCGTATTCTACGGTATTTTTAGCACTTTTGGAAACAATACTTAGTAAACGACCCGTTTAGGTACATAAGTACAGGTATTCCCTCGATTTACACGGTACTTCATTTACGCGATTTAGGTATAACACGGATCAATAATAGTAACCTTTTTTGAAATACCTGCTTTTCTTACGCGATTTTAATGAAAATGATGGCAATTTGTTAAGTTACTGATAAATTTACAGTATTCAGCAAACTTTTGCAAGTTACTGAAATAATGCAGTACACACTCACATATGCAAGCAAATATATTTTACCTGATAAAGTCTAAAAATTAACATAATGCTTACAATATAACTTTTATTTTATTTAAATTGTCTTAAAAAGTGAATACTGATTTTTTAAGTAATCAGTAAAAATTTACTGAATATTGCCATTATTTCAGTAAACAGTAAATTTAACTGGTTCTTAAGTCAATTTGTCTTGGTTTAGTTTATTTTCGACTATTTTACAATTTACATAATTTTCTTATATTTTTGATTTTAAATATTCAACTACATACATATGTATGTTTCAATTATTTTTTTTATTCTTTTTTAATTCAATGTTATAAAAATAAAAAAACAAAGCTTTATGCATATCGTTATAAAGAAATATTCTTAAATTTTTTAAAAGTAAAATATATATCGTTTTATGTTCTTGATTTAACAGGGTTTCAGGGAACCAAAATGAAATTTTTTATGTATCTCATGTTTTGATTTACGCGATATGTTTAATTTCTGGTCCCATAAACGGAATTTGTACCAGTCCTGAACCTTGTTTAACGCGAATTTGATTTACACGTGCTTTCTTCGGTCCCAACAGACCGCGTAAATCGAGGGTTACCTGTACATGAATATGACCTAATTTTACTTGTCAAAATAAAGCGTGTTTTTTTATAGAGCGACGCAAGTTTAAATCATAATTATTGCAAAGAACATTTTATGAAATTAATGTCTAAATTTGATTTCTGTCATGCGTCCTCCACGGCTGGCGCGTGAAAGGCGCAAACTGGAACACCAATTTTCAACAACTTTTCGCATTCTGACCATCATCGTTTTTGAAGGCATATGGGCCGGGCCATAAAGAGCCCCAAACAGTATATTTTTTTTTGTTATAAGATTTTTAGTGTTAATCCGATTATGGTTCATTATAGCTAGAAATGCAACATCGTTCTCAAAACATCGAAGTTTCCACGATAAGTATTGATGTTGAGAAACAGCGTTAAAAAAACGATTCATCGAAGTTTCAACATCAAATTTGCAATCATACTTACGGACCGCTCGAATTATTATTTGAAAATCTTAACGCCCAATTTTGATATGCATAAGCTTCTGTCAAATATTAACAAAAAGCCTGTGAAATGCACTCAAAAACACAAAATCAAAAAACATTTGATTTGGTACCGAAAGTAAGATGATTTTCGCAGCTCGCTTAAACAAATGACAGATTCATAAACCTTAACAAAAAGTTTCCTTAAGTACAATATGGCTTGACACATATGATTTACATGAATTTGCGGCTTTCTAATTTTATTTATTTATTTTATTAAAAACAAAAAGAAAATAATAAATTCATTACAAAAAAAAGAAAAATAACCCTAAAAATAAAATATAACCCTAAAATGGGGGTAAAAGAACTCACAGAAAGTTATATTAATTAAGCATGATACCTTTCGGCCAAAAAAAAATTCCCAAAATGGCGTGTTGTTCTGTTACATGTAAAATTTTGGGCAGTTATTCACTTTCCTTTTGGGGCCATAATTCCTGGGGTTATTTTGCGCACCGCCGTATTTGAACCCCAAAAAAGAACACAAAGAAAGTTATATTAAAAAATTTAGGTGCAGTTGATATGCCCTAAACTAAAAATCCCAAATTTAGAATCCCGATTTCAAAATCCAAATAATTATACAGTTTTAGTTTTAAAAATCGTACGATTGATAGCATGTTTGGGCTTTCGGCCCTGCGCAAGGAACTTTGGTCTTGCTGTTTTCCAAATATATAAAAATAAATAATGTCGTTATAAGGCAAATGCGACGCCCACTTCCAAGATGCTTGTACCTTATTAGGAAACTTTGGCTCTTGCCATTCTCCAGATATACAGAAAATGTTATTTGGAATGGTGTGGCTAAATTTAAAAATATATTGCAGGAAATGGCTAACTAAAACGCAAAAGGACCCATTTGAGATATTGAACATTTTACAGGAGAAAGAAATATTATTTAAAATGATTAATTGATTGATTTCCTTGAATTGTAATGGCCGATGTTGAATGTGAACCACACGTAAACGTCAAGCTTTTTTCTGCATTTTATTTGACATTCTTCAATTTCAGACTAACTCAATTTGAACCATGGAAAGATACGCAATCGAGCAACGCGTTAAAGTAATTCAGGCTTATTATCAAAATGGGCATTCAAATCAAAATGCATTTCGTGCATTTCGTATTCAGTGACGTTCACCTCAGTGGATTCGGCAATGAGCAGGATTACCGCATTTAGGCGAATGTAAAAAATTATTGTCAAAAATCCAATGCACCCACAAAGAGTGACTGTTTTGTGCGGTTTATGTGCTGGCGGCATCATCGGGCCGTATTTTTTCCAAATTGAGGCCGGTCAGGCAGTTACTTTGACATGATAAGGAACTTCTTATGGCCCGAATTTAAAGATATGAATGTGGACGATATGTGGTTCCAACAGGACGGTGCCACGGTGCCAGCTAACGAAACAATGGCTATTTTGCCCGTGTTATCTCACGTGGATCGCCAAGATCATGTGATTTGACACCGTTGGACTTCTTTCTTTGCGGTTTTTTGAAAGCAAAGGTATACGTCGATAAGCCAGCAACAATTCAAAAGCTCAAGGATGAGATAATGTGGCACATTAACGGCATAGAACTTCAATAATGCCTCAGCGTCATCGAAAACATTTGTGTTAATTCAACACATCATAATAAATGAAAAAGACAATTTTTAATTTTTGGCTATCTAGGGCCTTTTACGGTTTAGGTAACGATATGTGACATAAATATAAACAACTATCATATCTGGGAATTTCGGAGACCCGATTTCAACGAACAGACTGACATAGTTACATCAACTTGGCTTCTCAAAAGGACCAATAATATTTATATGTGGCATTTTAACAGAACATCTTAAGTCGAGATAAGATAGCGAACAATTTTAAAAAAAAACTCGGTGAGAAAATAATTTTTATCAAATAATAAAATAAACTAATTTAAAGAAAAATTTCGTTTACAATTAGGGATGCAAACGATACATCGATGTATCGTTCAGAAACATCGCTGTTAGCCTCGATGTTTTGATGGACGATATATCGGCGATACATCGGCGTCAAAACTAAGAAACATCGACATCGTCCATTTTTATAATTTTGAGGTTTATTTTAATTAAAGCCTTTATTTAAAACTATTAAAAAGTGTATTTCAAAGCATCTACATATGTGTGTCTATACATGCATACTATGCATTGCATAACTAAGTATAAGTATGTAATAAACTAAAGATATGTTAAAAACATTTTGGAGACTGTGGTATTGTTTCATAAGTGCCTAAGTTGGATTAAGCAACTGTGAGAATCAGTGTTTCCAAAACTTTGTGACCAAAAATTGCTAAATTTACGAAAAAAATGGCTAAAAAGGCTAAAAAAATGGCTAAAAGCTTTTTTAAATAAAAACACATTATATTTCAATAACAAACAGAAATAATTAATTTAAATTTGTTTACGATGAAATTGTAAGTTAAGTTTGTTAAATAAAAATAAACGTTAATTAATATTTTATAGATATTTAAAAAATGAATTCATCAATTAATTCGATGTCGTTATTGTTCATCTCATAGGAATCATTCGTGCCAACTAGTTCTAAATAATTTGTGGTAAATCATAATCACCACAACATTTACCCAACGTTTTGAGTTCAGATCTTCAATAAAAAAACAAGTAAGATAGTATAGTCGGTCAACCCTTACCACATTAGAACCTACGTACCAAATTTTATCAAATAATCTCCAAAATTGCGACCCGTACTTTGCGCACAAGGTTTACATGTACAGCCAGTGAGACAGCCGGACAAACATCGTTAATTCGATGTGAGTGAGATCAACTTTTATAGTCGATTCTGAAATTTCTAAAAAAAGAAACACCGATGTTTGTGTTGTTCCCTTTTATAAATTTAATATTGGAATACTGTTCCTTTATTTTAAAAGATGTTTCATCAACATCGTTTATAGCAATTTTCAACCTTTATAAAAGTTCTGATTTAAATTAAAGGCGTTTTAATTGTTAAAAATGTTTATTTTACTTTTAAAAATTTTTAAAATCAAATAAAAAATATTCTTTTAAAAGTAAAACGGCAAAAATATTGTATGGCTAAACAAGTTGATAAATGGCTAAAAAAAATGGCTAATGGCTAAACTCATTTTTTAATGATCAAACGGCTATCGAAGCTACTTGAGACAAATTTTGCTAACACCAATAGGTAATAAGTTACATGGATGAGAAAGAACACCTGTATGGACAAAATGTAAAACTTTGACCTCCTCTAACTCAGATACTTTTTGAACGATCTTGTTGAAAATTGGTGTCTAAGCTACTATCCAATAGGACTAACTTAAGACAACGATTTTAAAATTGGGTCACTTGACATGAAATCCCACATATGTATACCCTTTCCACCTGTGGTTTAGGGTAAAACAAAAGGTAAATACGAAATAGAAAATTGTCTTAATAGACTTTTAATAAAAAAAATACGTTTAAGCTTAAGAAGACTTAATATAACAAACTAAAAGAAAAATACCAGCTATTGAACTTTATGGGTTTTCAAATTATTTTTATGCATTAAACCAAAAACCATGTAAAGAAACCTACAATCCTAAAATTCGGTTACTTAATACGCTTGAAGTTTCTATTTAAATAAAAAGCCGGCAGAATCAAATTTAACATTTTATATTGTCATGTGTTTTTGGTCATAAAGTTTGCTTAACTTTAAACTAAGAAAATATTATATTACAAGAAGTAAAAGAAAAAAATATCAAAAGATACTAAAAAACTTAACATTACAAGGCCCTTTTTCTCGGAATTTGAATAGTAAAATTTTGTATAAAACGTTGCTGTTTTATTAACAAATTTATCAGTGTTTATCAAATACACAGCATCTAAGTACACGCTTGAAGTAAATCCTTCTTTTATACCACAAAACTTTAAATAATTTCAAACAACAAAATGTTTAAAATTGTAAGTTTAATTAAGAAAAATTAAAAAAAGGGAGTTCTTTTTCCTCTTAAGTGTTAGAAGAGTTTCGTTTTTTCATTTTTAATTATTCTCTTTACAGTTCGTCTTCTTGTCTCTTTTTGCTTTGGCTTTCGCCAAGCCCGGCTACATTCACTCGGCTCCTGTTTTATCGTCCTATCATCACACTGCCACTGTGCCCATCGCTCATGTGGTTCGTCCTATTGCTGCTGTTCACAGTGTTGCACCAGTGATCCATTCAGGTATTGTACATGGTGGCGCTATTCACGGCTCTTATCATCATGGACTTTATTAGATTAATCTTTAAAGGAAACATCTAACAATACATTTGGTTTAGATTTGAAATTGGCTTCGTAAATTGGAATAGTGCATTAATGAAATAATTAATTGACTGTTAAATAAAAAAATATTTGGAAAGAAAAGAGTAAACAAATTTTTGATTTTATTATGCTAGATAAATTAATCTAATTGATAATCACCGGTCTCCCCTGGTGCATTTTCCTAATGTCTTGAATTCTAGGACGTGGACACAGAAGGGAAATGCAGTTTACTTTTCCTCCTGCACAGAAAAAATAGAAAATCGACTTTAATTAAACAATTCGTTCGGACAATTAAATATTTAACTAATTTTGCCCCTGCAAAGGAATTTATCATATCAATTAACGGATTTGTATTTTCGAGTCATGGGACACAAATTGAGTCAATTAAAAAATTAATTGCATAAACAAAAAATACACCACATATACACAAACATTTAATTTTATGGGTTTTGATTAAACAAATTCATTGCAGCAAACAAAAAATTAATTGAATAATTAATGTACACCAATTAATTATTTAATTGAATAATTTTTTGCAAACATTTTTTCTGTGTGCTAATTGAATTTTAGGCCCATATAACATGCATCCGTCCCACTTATGACTACGATCATATGAGGAGAGTGTGTCCTCCGTTCATCGTAGCTTGGCCTCAGAGTTCGATCTTAGGAACAGGTGAATTCACAAATCCACTCAAAGTCTATTAGACTCGCGGTGAATAAGTGACTGTGAAAAATTAGTCCATCCGTACTCAAATCAATCCGAAGCGGTACAAATAGTACGACGAAGACGGATATTCTTTAATCAAGTACAGAAAGATTGATTCAAGTACGGATTTTCAATTGCGAAATACTTCACTTATCCATATTTAGCCCCGAATTCGTACTTGAAGTAATCCGAAAATAAGATTCATTTAAGTAAAACTAAGATTGAACCAATCTCAAAATGCGCTTGATTCAAGTATTATAAAATGTATTCAATCCCGAGTTCGTACTTGAAATAAACCAAAAGTGAAATTAGAAGAGAATTTTATTATGATTAATTTACTTACCTGTTTTACACCTTACAGAATTTCAATTACAAAACACCAGCATCATTCCCGATATGGTTTGTACTTTACTTAAACTTAATGTACTTTTATAACTGAAAATATAAACTAAATGAGAAGAGTTGTTAATTTTACTTTTAAAACATGAAAATAATGTGTTTTCGTCTTGTTGTGTGTTTTTTTGTTTGTTTCTACACACAACAAGCAAATCGTTTTTTAACTGCTTGTGTGGTGTTTGTTGTAGTGTCTGAAACAAACTTTGATAAGTTCAATGAGAACGCTCACTTTGTAATTTTCAGCGTGGCACTACCAAAGAAAAGTTTAATCATTTTCTAATTGGTTTAAGAATGTTGTACTTATTTTAAGAAATTCGGGGATTCCCAAGTTCTTATACCAAAGAGGAGAATAACCTTGCCGGCCGTGCAGAGACTCTTATGTGCACGCAGAGAAAAAACATGATTAATAAATGGTCACTACGAACATTTTTATTCATATTTGCCTAATATGTTTACCCTTATAAGTTTATTATTGTCCTAATATAACTTGAACAAATATTTTTTGTCCTTAACAATTTAAAATTCACTATAATAATATTATATGGTGTTTTACACTTAAAAAGTTACTCTGATCTAGCTAAACATATTAAATTATGTGAAATGTTTGCTACTAAAATAGTTTAATTTTCAACTATACAATTAAATTCATAATATAAGTTGCACATAAAAGAAATGTTTAGTACCATAATATTTGTTTGCTTAAAAACACATTCTCTAATTGAGCAAACATTTATTGTCAAAAAAAACAATGAGTATTTAGTCTGCGAGCATCAGTTAATCGGGATACATACTTAAATTATTACAAAATAATTTAAGAAGAAGGAAAGAACTTATACGTATTAAAATACATACAAACATGTATAAACGTTGTCTTTCTTGCAGCCAAAAACACCTACAACATTAAAAAAAAGTTGGGAGTTAGCTGCTTGAATTTATCTGTACGGCAAAAAAAGGAAAATAAATAATTGGCAGATGAGTGCTGGTAAGCTTTGCGACAGAATAGAAGCAAATGAGACATTGAGAAAACCAAATTTCTTTAATGTGCAGTTTTTCGTTACAAAAAAGATAATCGCGTAATGAGAACGCCCAGGATATGTATGTATTTAATTTTATTTTTTATTATATGCTTTAATGTATATGTACATACATTTGTATTTAAAATAAAAAATACATTTTTTAGAATAAATTTATTGTTTTTATTGTGAGAACCATGTAGCATGTTGAAATAGACATATTGCATGGTTTTGGGAAATATAGAAACATAGTTGGAATGGTCGTTTGCGTTTTTCTTCTGAGCATAATAATATGTTTGCTACAATAATAAGCTAAAAACATTATGTCTGAACATATATTGTTACGCAAGACGTGTTTGACACAATCATAACCACAAACATTAATGATAGTTTGCGATTGTGGTTGCATCAACCATGTTTTTTCTTTGCGTGTGAGCGAAGCCGGTGTTTATTACACCATTAAGGAGGAAGAATTATGCTAAATTTAGGTTCATATTTCATTTAATTATTATTTTATCATTTTTTGTGGTAACTTGTCATTAAAAAAAAACCGGGCCATATTGCATTAGACCGGGTCGACCTCCATACAAAAAAAAAAGTTGTGCCAGTCAACCCCCTTGCATGAAAGATATGTCAATGAAGTTTCTAAAACAGGAAACATTTTTTTTTGCCACGCCCCAAAATACAGCACTTTTGGTTTTTTATATATAGCGCTGCCATTTAAAGTCCGATCTTATCATATCGCACATTGTTGTTCATGGCTTCATAGTGGCTTCATTTTTGGTGTCTTTGGTGATTTTTCAATACGACCCCAAATTCTGGGCACCACTTATGCCATCTCGGATCATTCCCCCAAATGTAAATTTTTTTAGACGTGCCATGAAAGTCCTTGTAAAACTAAGTATGTCTAGCGTTTATTATACTCACTTTTACGCCACGCCTCAAAAACCAGGTTGAACCCAACACAAAAACCAAAAAACAATCCACTAGCAACTTCATAGAATAAAAGTCAAAAGTGCTGTATTTTAGGGCGTGGAAAAAAAATAATTTTCCTGTTTTAGAAACTGCATTAACATATCTCGAATTCTAGGTGGTGACTGGCACAACTTTTTTTCGACCCACCCTAATATTGCATTATGAATTTTCATTTGATTTGGTCTTTATTTCGCTGCGCCCTAAATTTCAATTGTATTCATTGTGAGCATCTCAGGCAGCAAATTTTAAACGTTTGAAAGCAGCAGGATTAATGCAAAGCAATGGAATTTTTTGGCACCCGAGCTAAAGCTGAGAGCCGTGCAATTGCAGTCAAATCCACTAGGATAAGGTGGGTTCCATCAACACTGAGCTGCTAAAATTGGTCTTGCGTAGAAAAAAGAAAAAAAAGATGCTATTTTATATGGGAAAAACATTATAATTGTGTTTTTTGATGAATAAAACCCGTATTGTATTTCCCTGTGGTTTAAGGAGTCCAAAGAACTGCTTTTTGTTTGTACATGTAATTTTTTTTTTTAAATTTAAAAACCACAAATATAAAAACGTTTTCAGTAACAACTTTAGTAAATATTTACTTTATATCACTTTTATTTCTCTTGAACTTCGTCACTAACAAAAATTTCCAAACGCTTTTTGCATAACTGACGCATGTTTTCGTAATACAGAGTTGGAGTTTCGAAAGGGATTTTTTGTTTTCAATAAGGTATAAACAACTTCCGTTCATACGAAACAAATAGTAATACACAGTACAAATTGTTCAATTTTTTAAATATTTTATTGAATCGAAATACGCGGTAACCTTGCTGTTCAAACACAACAGAGTCCTTTACAGTGAGCATTGACCCGACGTAAGCCTCCAGATATAAAGCCGTAATATTCTATTATGTTTGCAAGACTAGCTATAAATTAATAAAAAAAGTAGTGTCTTGGAAGTTTTACCTCAACCTCTTTTAATTCGAATCTTCCACCATCCGGCTACCATCTCTACCGATCGAGTTTTGTTCATTATAAGCAAGAACCAGTAACAAAAGTTCTGGAAATCTAGAGCGATTTAGCATTATTTATCTGTAGACTTGTTGTTGGCACAATAAAGATTTTTATGGAAAAACCTGGTACATTGCACTTAATATGGGAAATAAGTCAAATCGGTTTATTCTTTCACCTTAGGGAATGTGACATTTACCTATATACCAAAAATGGGACAGCTAGTATAACTCTCTCTCTCTCTCTCTGTCTCTGATGCGGTGACCGGTATGAATTCGCCTTGGTACCAACTGATGGATGGTCGTACCTGCTATTAATAAAATTAAAAATAAATATGTTTACATGTATTATAAATGACGAATAAATCATTTGCTGTTGTAAATTTGCAAAAAAGTTTACAAAAAAAAAAAAAAAATATAAAGTGTGTATAAATTTTGCATATGCAATATTCAGCCCAATTATGAATAAAAATTCCCAGGGTATTTTCTCCCTTCTCCCATTTTTCTATGTTAATACAATTGTAAAAATGGGAAAAGGGGAAAAATTATATTCATAATTGGGCTGATTATTTAACTCACTTTCATCTCATCACCAGAGAAGAACATGTTATGACATTTACCACATGCCATGATGTGTGTATAGTCATGTGAATTTTGTTATTTGACATAAGAAATGTGTTTTAGCTGCAAAAAAATTCCTTTGTATCCCAACACGTATTTCTTAAGAATTTCACGTGCTTTATTTTTGTAGACGTTCGTATGTCTTGATGAGAAATTCCATTCACGTTGAAATGCATTTTTTTCAATTGTTCTCTCTCCTTCTCCATACAAAGAACAATTGAAATGGTGTGAAGAAATTAAAAAAAAAAAATCAAACCTGGTTAATAGTAACACAGTGCAACAGTGCAAAAAAACACGGGAAGTGGGCAGTATATATTCGATAGTATGTATTACCAATAGGTAGTAAAACTTTTTTTTGTTAACAAAATTTGTTCGGCGGACTCTTAGCTCCATATATAAATGCCATTTATAGTAGAGCAGCAGCCGTATTCTGTAATTCGCTTAGCTACAGCTAAATTTCGATCACTAAAATGCCTTAGAGAATACAAAATTGAAAAATTGTAGCGATGAAATTAAAAGCTAAAATTGCGGCGAATTAAGTTTGTATGGCAATGCCAAATTTTTTGCATTCGTACCCAAAAATTGCTAAATCAACTTTTTAGATTTTTAGCGATAGAGATTTAGCTTTAGCGAATTACAGAATACGGCCACAGATTAGGTGTGATGCCCAATGTTCTTCGTGAAATTTTTATTTAATTATCATGAACAATTTTCTTTCTTTTTTTAAAATTTTAATACACATATTTAAGTAAATAAAGAACATATACAAAAACTAATGAGACCTTTTTTTACGGGCTCACTAATATTTAGAATTTTTGGAGGCCCATACAAAAAATTTGTCACCAAAATCGCAAAACTTACTACCTATAGGGTTTGACAATCGAATCTATACTATCAAGTTCGTGAGTTTTTCCAAAAGACTTTATTTGTAGCATAGTGTAATTACCGTCACAGAATTGAAAAGAATTTCCGCAGAAAGAGGATGGGGTTTATTAGAACTTTTGAGAAAAATCACACAGTGTGTTGGATATGTGAAGGAAAGTTTTTGAACACATAAACTTATTTTGTTGTAGATGTTTGCAAAATTGTTTTGATTTAGTAAATTGTTGCGAAATGTTTTATATTTTTCCTGTAAATTTTTACTTAAAGTAAAAGTAACTTATTGTGTAAATGTATGATTTTAGTAAATATTTGGTAAACTTTCGCAAATTTTTTTCTTTTATCAAAGTAATTTTCGGGATTACAACATTTATTTCGTTTCATTAAATATGTGCCAATATTCATTGATCAATGTACTGAAATTTATTGTTGGAGGATAAGCTAGTTCCTATGCGTTCCTGGTTGCTTAGCTAAAGCTAAATTTATTGCACAAATAAAACTGTAAAACGAATGAGAACTCCAAAAACTAAT
The DNA here is from genome assembly GCA_949318255.1 of Pollenia labialis. Classification (NCBI taxonomy): domain Eukaryota; kingdom Metazoa; phylum Arthropoda; class Insecta; order Diptera; family Polleniidae; genus Pollenia; species Pollenia labialis. The sequence goes on along the minus strand of OX439140.1, from coordinate 136,984,764 downwards.
GTCTTAATTGCAACGATGTCAAAGGTCAGACAAAACACCAACAATAAACAGTGAGTTTATCTTTTCTTACATTCTCTACTACTGGTTCATTTTTTCGACTCGAGGTGTATGTATTTGCAAGCTTGTCTTTAAGTTTAGACACATTTGCGTAACGAACAGATTAGGTGCAGGCATCTTGGTTATCAATTGTCCAGCTTCTTACACATGCCTGTGTAACTATGTGACATCAGGTACATGTCGTCAGCGTAGTTCAGATCATTTAACTGTGTTCCTAAATCACATACTATTTTTCATTGAAGATTATGGTGACATAACACAACCTTGCCTGACACCTTTGTTTACAGAGATTCTACGACGAGATTGTTAGTTTCTCTTTTACACCTTTGCAAGCGAGTGCAGACCATAATACTTTGTCTTCAGGTAAAGTGCACCCAGAAAAACATGTTTAAATATGGCCACCTCCAACAAAACTATTTTTAAAGAAAATTTTAAACATATTATCATTCATTTAACAATATTATTGCCACCGACAACCAAATTATGGTTGAAATAGGCCTCCATCAAGAAGACACAACCATATTATAGTTGTTTTCGAACATGTTATGATTTAAAATAGCGTAAACATGTTTAATACTTATAATAGCATGGTTCTTGGAAAAGAGGAAAATACTATTATTAATTTTAAAACCAATTATTGTCATATTTAATTTAGAGGCAGCCATAATATGGTAGTGGCTTATTGATGGAGGAATAATTCAACCATAATATGGTTGTAGGTGACAATAATATTTTTTTATTTTTATTTTTTTTATTTTTATTTAATTTAATTTAATAAAGTACACTTCATTCTTAATGCTACATCCCTAGAGTTTTTTTTCCCGGAGTTTTTCGATTCCTGGGAAAACGGGAAACATTTTTAAATTTCCCGGGATCCCGGGATCCCGCTCCATATAAATAATACAAAGTAAATTTGTTTTAAATTAATGAAAAAAACTTTTTTTTAAAAAAAGCGTAAGGGAACTTGTTTACAAAGTAAGTAAAAAAAATGCCTAAATACTCCCAAAAATTAATTAAAGGTTGAAAGAGGAACTTGAATTATTATTACCATACGCTTTTATATGTAAATTTCGTATCATTATGCTCTAGATACAAGATAAAAAGATAACAAAAACATAACAATTAAATTCATAAAACAATAATAAAAACAAACAAAAATTATGGTACTCAAGTTTTGAGATCAAAAAGTAAATTTATAAAATAGATAAAATATTTTAAACAAATATGGTTTATAAATATATTAACATTTTTTAACAGCGTAGGAAAAATTATTAAGACACACTCAATGCGTTTAGAAAGTCGGCAACGAGTATATTTCTTATTTTATTTACTTATTACCATGTTTCCGAAACATTTCGTTTTAATTTTTAACCGAGATTGGGCAAATAGTTTCAAGTGCAAAAGTTAAAAGTTGTTGCATATTTCTAATTCACAATCCGAAGTAATTTTTCTTTTTTATAAACAACGTCTATATCAGCCAAATGTATGACAAGATTGATACAAAAAATAGCATCAAACGGACTTCTTCTTACAAGATCCACCTGTAATATTTAGGGGAATGTGGTTTTAAAATTGTATGTTGTAGTATCTTACACGAGTTTCCAAAGTTTTTTTTTATTTCTGTTTCCCAGCACTTCCCAGTTATATAAGCCGTCACAAAATGAAACAAATTTATGTTTATCACCTCATAAACTTATCGTCATATCTCAAAATTAATTTTAAGTTAATTAAGCAAAGTGTTCCTTCCTTCTACTTTCTCGTAACAAAACAAAACAAACTGGACCGAAGTTATAGCAACTTTTATCGCATTTTGCCATTTTGTAGATATGACTTTGCTGCAATAAAGGAGCGATATTTTTGGATATCTCCTATTTGTAAGACTTGTCCATGGACAATTAAAATGTACTGCCTGCATCTTATTTTGAATTTATGTTCTTTATAAACTCTTCACTTCACTAAATTTATTAATTATCAACTGTTGCACGGCACATTCTGCTTTTGGTAGATTTATTGCGTCAGAAGACATTGATTTACGAACGTACTCACTTCTTTTTATTGATCTAATCGACAACCCATCAACAGATGCTAATTTTTAGAGAATATAAAACTAAATTTCAAAGTATAAATAGCTTTTATCTGTAACTATGAGGAACTTTTATTTCCCGGGATCCCGCAACAAAAATCCCGGGAAAACGGGAAAGAAAATAATTGAAATTCCCGGGAATTACCGGGACGGGAAATCTCGGGAAAAAACCCTATACATCCCGCTAAGCCCTATGGCTTGTCTGCAGGAAAATATTATTTAGGAATGGTTTAAATAATTTTAATTCATTGCGAGTTTAAAAAATTTTTTTATATATTTTCTTTCTTCTAACCGTGTTTGTGATATCCCTCAAGTGGTTGGCAGTTCATTGTATATTGTTGGCAAAATGACTTTTAGAGTTCGATCCCCATAACTGTTTTTGGTGGTTTTGACATTAAATCTGCCATCTAAGCGAAGCCTGGTGTTACACTGATGATCTATTTTCTTTAGAAGTCTATGTTCGTTTAGTTCTATTAGAACAGTTAGCCGATATATGTTTTTGACGTTAAGTATCTTTAGTTCACGAGGTAGGTTTTTTGAATGTTTATTGTTTGTGTTTTCGTTGCTTCTTCGATACTGATTATTGTTTATTAAATTTATGTTGCTGGGTTCGTTTAATATGTTGTTGCTAGGTAATTGTATGTTGCGGGAATTTCTGGTGTTGTAGTTGCTTGGTGAGTTGTTGTGAATATCAACTATGCCATAGCTGACGTTGTTGTTGAGGTTTTCAGGAATCGTGTTGTTGTTAATATTGTTGATACCGTTGTTACTGTTATCCGTTGATATATCGAATAGTGTATTGTTCCTAATGTTGTTGTAGTTTATCTGTTTATTGTTGTTAAGTTCGTTGCTGTTGTTCTGTGAGTGATGTTGATTCATCCATAGGATTTTGAGTACCCGGTTTTGGGTTTGTTGTAGTTTTTTACAATGGGAGGAGTTACTCCAGGCTGATATGCCGTGTCTTAAATATGATTCTGCAAGCGCGAAGTATGTCTGACGGAGTACACTGTACGTTGCGGAATAGCTGAGGTGATATAATGAAAAAGCTGCTTGGCGTAATTTCTTTTGCAGTTCGCCTATGTGTATCTTCCATTTGAAAGTGTCATCTATGTGTATTCCTAAGTATTCAGTTATCAGTTATGTCATTTGTTTTGTTGTGTATACATTCTTTATCATGGTATTTTAATTTAATTTTGGATTTACACATATTTGGTTGTCTGATGTGCATAAGTTTAGTTTTTGAGGCATTTATAACTAACCCATTATCATGACACCATTTAGATACCACATCAAGTTGTTGTTGCATTGTTCCAGCTGCGATTTCAATATTTTTATTGGTTACAATGATTGCTGTATCGTCTGCATAGGCGTAGGTGTAGCAATCGTTCAACGTGTTCAACATATCGTTCGCGTAAATAAGAAATAGCAGTGGACCGAGTTTAGATCCTTGTGGAACTCCTTGATTTGTTTTGATTTCCTCAATGATTTTATTATTAATTTTAACCCTGTAAGTTCTGAGATTAAGATAATCGTTGAACCATGACAATACATGTCCTCTTATTCCATTTCTGCCAAGAATTTCTAAAAGTTTTTTATGCGACAGAGTATCAAATGCCTTACTAAAATCTATGAATAAGACAAGGCAATGTTCAACATTGCTTATGGCTGTGTTTATTGTATTTGCAAACCTTCCTAGTTACTGGTTTATGTTTTTATCCTTTTGGAAACCATATTGATTTTCGTTGATGATATTGTACTTTTTCAAAAAAATTATTAGTCTTTTATATTAACCATAATATGTTTAAAATTTTCTTTAGAAAGAGTTTTGTTGGATGTGACCATATTTAAACATGTTTTTTCTCTGCGTGTGGGGACCGTCATTCTACAGATTGTTCCACAATCACTCTGAGTCTATTTTTTGGTCTTTACATTGCTGACCTATAATCTTTTAAAACCAGCTTTCAATTGCCATTAACTTGAGAGTTGTGTGTTTTAAGACAAATTGCTCATGTAGTCTGGGGGTAAGGCAGATTAAGTAAAAAAAATATGAAAGGTAACAAATAAAATCTTTCTATTTTGTAATTAATATTTTTTTTACACAAGTAAATTGATATCAATATTTATTTTTCTTAAAAATATTTGTTTTCCAAAAGAATATATTTAGTAGCATAAACAAAAATATTTGTTAGGCATTAAAGCAAAATAAAAAAATCTAAAAAGAAAAAGAGCTGAATGTCGCCGATTAGACAAACAGATTTACTCATTTGAATTAGGAATATTTTTAAGAGTTCCTTTGTCTATCTAGAATTCCAAAAACAGGCCTCCTCTACAATTTCCTTTTTTTTTCCTCTTAATTTCAAAGACATTATCCTTATTTTCTTTTTCTTCTTCAATCCAATAAGGTAACTGGCCACAACAATAGAAATCGAATAAAGTCATTGAAACGTACCTTGGTCACTGATCTGTTGAAGAACAAATTTATGACAAAAATGTTTTGTCATTCAAGAATGTCTAATGAACTTTTACCTTAAAACTTTTGATTCTTCCATATTTCAAAAAAAAAAAAAAAAATAAAAACAGGTTCATAAAATAAACAACAATTGTTTGAATATTAAAGAGGTAATTTACCACAATTATGGTTTTGATGTTTACCAAAAAAAAAAAAAAAAAAAAATTAAAAAAAAGTTATTGTTAATATTCGCACTTGTACAGATTTATTACGACAGGGCAAACAAAGATGCTTTTGCCATTAAACTATATCAGGTTTCAGTTACACTATTTGGTAAATTGTGCAAAGAGCATCTGTGTAGTCTGTGGAACAAAACGTTGCTTTAAGTGTTGCTTTAATTGGGATTGAAACCGAATTCTATTTCAAAAAATAAACTTTTTTTAAAAAATAATTTTATTTTGCAAGAAGTTAAAAGAAGTAGCGAATTTATGTAAAACAATAAATTTTAAAAAAAATTTACTGAAATAAGCAAATTTTGCGAAATAAAAGCAAAAACATCAAGATTGTTATATTCAGCTGGGGCAAATCTGGAAAAAAATCTCCATCTAATGTAGCTTAATGCAGCGCCTTAGTCCGCTTACCCGCTAAAACACTTTATTGAACAAAATTAAACAAAAAAAATAATTAAAATTATTGAGCACATTATTTTGTTTAAAGCACATTTTCGGCAAATCAAGTATGTATGTATGTATTTCACGTGTTTTTCTGATAGGGAACCAAAAAAAAACAGTACTGGTGGAATTCCATATTAAACTCAGACATTTTACCGCTGAAGACCAAAATACCCTGCAGCATTATATGAAACGATGGGCTCATTTTCACCACCAAACGTATTTATCAGATTTCGTTAAATTATCTTTAGTACTGCAACAGACAGACAGCCAGCTGGACGGACGGATATCGTTAGCTCTGCTCAGAAAGTGATCGGTAACTTAAAGATGTGTCTTGAATCAATATTTAAATGTGTTACATACAACAGTCCAAACGCATAATACCGCATATTGTAGTGACGGTATAACAAGTAAAGCTACGAGTACACGTGACAAATATTTGACGAAAAAATGGGACCAACAAGCAAACTAAATAATTATTTCCTTTATTTCAAATATTTATTTTGATTATATGTAATACGACATCTTGAAAAAAACAAGTTTTTTGCTATGTTCAGTAGTATAATGAGTTTATATTTTATAACATATTAAGACCATGTAAAATCTCACTAACTATTAACAAAAGTAGTGGATACGCTTATTTGGCCACATATTTAATGAGTGTGGCCGTAGCTTAACAGCAGTACCTAAACAAGAGCGGAAAGCGTTTTCTAGTTGTCAAAAACTCTCATGTCGATACAATTTGTATGAAGCATCCCTTAATAGCGCTGCGTCAACGCTTTGCAATCGAAAAATCCGATTTTGACAGCGCGTTTAATAGTGAAGTTGGCCGCTATTTTAAATAAATAATGGCAATTTAGCTATTTTTTTTGTCAATCTAGCTGTTTTTTCTCTTCTTTTTATGTCTATTATGTGGGTTTTACTTAACAAGAAAGTTAGCACTACTATTTGCGACACAACGTTGACGTTCTTGTTTAAGTAGGGGATATCAGCGTTAAAGCAAAGCTGAAGAAAATGTTCCGCTTTCCACTCTTGTTTAGGTACGACTGTATGAGTGCTGTATTGAATCTATGATACTCTCCACCGAACTATTAACCTCAGTACCAGAATTTGTTGCGGTTTTAGCCGTATTAAAGCTGAAGGTCCACACCATGAGTTTATGACTCTGTTCTTTTTATGCATCTGGAAAAAAGTAGAATCAGTGTAATTGTAATTGACAATTTACACAGCAAAACGCAAAGAATGCATGCACTTATCAACGCATTTCTACTTTTGTATCCGCCGCATGAGTGGTAAAAACATTTCAGCTGTTTTTGATAGCCATGGATGAGACATTATACTTATTTTTCAATGTTATCGATAAATATATTTGTGTGGTGGATTCCTTTTTACAGTTTGTTGGTATAAGAAAAAGTTTTTAATAAAAGAAAAAGCTTTCGTTAAAAAGGTTGCAATATCTTTTAAGAAAAAATACATTAAAATTAAATTTAAAAACAATTTTTTTATTTTGTATTCTATTTATCGATTTGTATTCTATTTATCGATTTCTTTTAAGTACTGAGTGCCATCTCTGTTGTGTTTATTATAATTTTTAAAAACAAGTGATATGGAGGAGAAGCTTATGCTGTGAAAAATAACGAATAATTATACAATAAAAGCTTACTCCTTACATACATACAGTACATATACTTTTGTATGAATTCCATAAATTTTTTTTTAATCTCAATTTCACTTCCCATTTTTCCAAAATTGTTTGTTTTAACAGTTTTAACACAACAGCTCATAATAAAAAATTAATATGGCGCATAAAACGCATTGCATGTAACTTGAATTTAGAAACTGGTAAAATGGTCCAAATGTATATTACGCATCTAATCTAGAACGAATCTCTGCAGATAACCATTTTAGAACATACATGCATGTAAAGAGTAGTCCATAAGGGAGTAGGAGTACTCCAAATACATATACGGTTAAAAGGTGCTACATTTAACATTACGATGTCCTAGGGGTGGACCATATAACCCAGTCTTGCATTACAACGGAGTAGTCTTATAACTACTCTATGTTCATACATGGGTCGATATCGCGAAATGACTACATTCTGTGGCCCGACGCATTTAGTATTAAAAATATCGGAAAATTGAAATTCTGAGAACAGGAATATATTAAACTAAATGTCCTTTAACCAGGCGCGGAAATCAAAATAAAATATTCTAAATATTTTTATGAAAAATTTTGGTCGCACGGTGCAAATTGTCATTACCATGGCGTGTGTCCGATCGTTTTGTGTTCAAAAAACACAGATTTTTATTAATATCTTAAAATATATATTATAAATGAAATACGTCAAGTCATTCGAGAAGAATGAACCAAGGCAATTTTAATTTTATAAATATAATTTTATTTTAAAATTTAAGATTTTGAGACATTTTAGTCCGTGGCTAATTTTTTTCGTCATTTCCCGTGGTCCAATTTGTTTATTAAAAAAAAATGCTTTAAAGTTGTTTTTCTTTTAGGTGCAAACTGTCAATGTAATGACAATTCCCGTTAGTTTTAAAGTTAATTGACAGAAGTGAAAAATGTAGTCAGTTGTTTGAGAGCTGTTGAATTGGTTAGTGTTTTTTGTGTATGTTCCTGAAATTTTGTCATTCTCGTGGTAAGTATATTTTTACGTTATTTATATAATTATTTCCAAATTTTTGCCAATGGTTTGTTCATTTTGAAATTCTTCATTATATTATAATAAATTTTATAAAAAATTTTGAAGATTTCCCATTTAAATCCAAGAATACTCACGTTTCCATCATTACCGTGCAGTCATTACCATGGGTATAATATAAACCACGGTAATGACAAAAGTAACACGGGAATGATTTTTTCAATGTAAATTTGAGATTATTCAATTTATGGTAATTATTAAAGAAATTTATCATAGGATTTTTAAACATACCATCAAATACAACATGGCACCATCAAAAAAAAAGGTAGAAATGCAGAGGAAAAAAAAATCATGCGGAAAAGGAGCGAGAGCGACGCAGAAGAAGGAAAAACGATCCGGCCAAATGCGCCGCACAAAAATTAAAAGAAAACGCCCGATATTTAAAAAAGAAAGATAATAAGGTTATTAAACCAATCAAGGAGATGACCCCTAGAGCACAAAGGGCACAACGGAAAAAGTGGGCTATAAATTCAAAGAATTATAGAAAAAATAAAAAATATTTGAAGGAAAAGGAACAACAATATATGGCGGACTATTCTCCACCCGGATCGCCAACATCATCCACTGGAGAGGGTGAACCACCAGATAATCAAGATCCAGTTCCAGCACCAGCTCCTGTTATTCCTAAATTAATTCAGAATGGGAATGAAAATTTCCTCAAAGTAAAAAAGAAACTTGCGCGTAAACATAAAAGTCAGTTGGCTCAAAAAGACAAAAAGATTGCAGAATTAAAAGCCAGTTTAAGAGCATATCAAAAGAAGTTGGTTCGTATGAAATTGGTTGCTAAGGGGGATAATGCTTTGAAGCCTAGCCCGAACTCTAGAGTTGTGGCAGTTTGTAATGATAACCCTTGTTCATCGAGCCCAGAAATCAAAAGGAAACTGCTGTTTGCTGAGGTTATGCAGGACCAGTTGAGCCAAAGCTATAGTTCATTAAAACAGAGAAAGGACAAAAGAATCTTACAAAATTTGTTGACTGGTAGAATTACTAAAAAATATAAGTTTCTAGGTTATTGTCGCCACACAATATTAAAGGGCTGGAATGTCAGAGTTCGGAATTTGGAGAACTCCAGGCTAATTAAACAAAAAGATGTCAGGTACAGCATACAACGATTTTTAGAGCAGGATATTAATAGCCGGATGTGCGCAGCTAAAAAGGAGTATGTGACAAAATCAAAACAAACTCATCAAAAGCGATTTCTCACAAATACGCTTAAAAATTTACACAAAAAATACCTGGTCGAAGCTAACAGCACACTTAGCTATAGTGGTTTTTGCAGAAATCGTCCGTTTTGGATTAAAGAAATGAAGATTTCTAACAGAGACACATGCAAGTGCATAAAACATGCAAATATGGAGCTGATTATTGTCTCCATGAAACTTTCCTAATGTACTGTTGACCTGCTAATAGTCCTTGGATATACTTGGTTATGATTGGATAAAGGGGCGTGGCACAGCCCATATAACCTGAAACTTAGAACGGATATATCTCATAAACTATCAGAGGTATGAATATGAGATTTGGTATATCTGTTAATCGTACAGTATGAATTACATCCAAGGTGGAATAGGGCGGTGTCACGCCCCCTTTTAAAAAATAGTCGGATTTTTTTTTTTAAAAAGGTTGGAGGCATGTTAAACCACTGATACTTCTTAACAAAAAGTCGAGCTGTATTCTGAGCAAATACTCTTAATTTTTCTACATTTATATCATGACCACAAGATACGGCAATTAATATTGTGTGCATGTCCTTAATCAGCTCCAGATCTAGTTTCGTAATATCTGCTGTGATTTCAGCGTTTTCAAAAAATCTTCGTGCTGTGTTGCCATCATTTGAATTGCCGAAGCCGGGCTTAGGTTGGTCAATAATAAGTCCAGTTTTTTTCCTGAATTCCGTTTGAATACGACTCTTGTTTTCAGCAACAACAAATTTTTCGAAATCGGTTCTTGCTTGCCATTTTTTAATTGGTAATTTATATGCCACGTGAAGAAGACATTCATAAAAACGTATCCAACCATGCAGTATAGAAAGACCGAACTCCAATTTTTTAACCTCTTTAGCGATCATTCTTCCAATGTCGTTAAATTCTTTACTCGTGGATCCACATAAATAACACTTCTGGGTTGACAATTATAACAACGAAAATGTAGACAAAGCAAACAAAAGACAAGAACTGGTGTTCTTTGCTTGAGTGACTATTTTCACAATTAATTTAATAAAAAAATTTCGCGCAAAAACGCGCAACATCTTATTACTGAATATGAAAGCCTAGGAACTGTTGTTTCTTAACAAATTAATATTCTAACGCCAACTAACACCATTCATATTTAAATATCCACGAATATTTTGAAAATAGCCAAAATTGAGACATATTTTAAAAAAATTTTTAAAAATACTTCTACACAATTTTTGTTAACACAATTATTTTTAGAATAACGCTAAAATACCTGAGGTTGAAGTTTCCATAGTAGAAGTATTACTTTTGACTTGCGAAAAACTATATATTAAGCGTCGAAATATACCGAATTTCAATTAACACTATTGTGCGCGAATAGCTCAAAAATTACTTAACTTTAATGCAATGCATCTGGACAAGTAAACAACATATGACATTGAAATTTTCAGTAGTGATGTAGAATTTTATATACTGTAATCGGCTACTAAATATTTTTCAAAAAAACTAATTTTCATTTTTCAATTAATATCCATTTTTTGCGATTTCACCCCTCTGTGCAACGTACTGCAAATGATATAATTCAAACACTTTCGTGCCCTCTTATAACAGAGAATTGCCTTTTTCGGTCATGTCCAACCTGCAAAGGTAAGGTGATATCATACAATGAATTTGACATCACAGGTAATGGAGATGTTTTTAAATGGGCCGCTGTAAAAGAGACTTACAATGACATCAAAACGAAAACACAAAAATTGGTTTCGAAAATGTCTAAACTCTCGACGACAAAGCCTTTAACGGAAATTATTTCCGATTTTGAGCAATCGTTAACACCATTCTTAGAGCATCAAGGCAGAGTTATCCACCAGTACACACAAATGAATATGTTGAAGGATAAAATCGAATCAAACGAATGCTTAATCCATATGGATTTTAGCGAAAACTATTGCTTGAAGTATGCCGAAGAAACGCAAGCTTTTCATTTTGGTGGGTCAAGACAACAAATCTCTCTACACACCGTTGTAACGTACACAAAATCTAATGGCGCAAGTACACGTACACCGAAAAGCTATTGTACATTGTCTGAAAGTTTGGCGCATGGACCATCAGCCATCTGGTGTCATCTTAAACCAATTTTAGATGCTTTACCCGATAAAGTACAAACAGTCCATTTTCTAAGCGATGGACCTGCCACACAATATAAAAACAAAACAATGTTTTATATACTAGCAACTAAACTAAAATTGATGTTCCCCAAACTTAAAAAGTATACCTGGAATTATCTTGAGTCTGGCCATGGAAAGGGAGCTGCTGATGGTGTAGGGGCTGTATGTAAACGAACAGCTGATAGATACGTGGGTCAAGGTCACGATATTGCTGATTTCGATACACTTTTTGATGTTATTAAAGAGAACTGCCCAAATATAACAATATTTAAGATATTTGAACGTGATATTAAAGAATTTGAACTAAATATAGACCCAGCTAAAGCCAAACAATTTGTTGGGACGATGAAAGTACACCAGGTAAGTAACTTTGTCGCTATTGCAAGATTAGGTGTATTGATTTGTTTTTCAGGTTGTAGGGAGTATTGAATCCTACTGTATATGGCTACGATCTTTAAGTTGTTTTAATTGTACGACCTCATGTGACCATCATCATCTAGGACATCTGGACTTTACATCCCTTTACAGTAGCATTGATTCCCCGGCAAGTAGTATCGATGATGGGTCATTCTCGTTGTTTGAGCATAATACACAAAGCAAGCTAAAGTATAATGCAGTATACAGCTCCGACTCAGATGAAAACGCGCTGCAACCTTCTGCTAATTTATTGCAAAATTCAGATATAGTTTTAAAGAAAAATATAAAAACTGGTACGCACATACTTATCACGCTAACAGGACAAAACACCAAGAAATTTACTACCAGTCGCCATTACACATATGCAGCTATTTGCCAATCAAACCATGAGGATAATGATGTCAAAGTTTTGTTTTTCAAAAGTTGTGCTAGCACATCAGAAAACCAATTATTTAAATTAAATGAGAGCGATGTTTCATACATCAACTTTGAGCAAATAATTTCAATACTACCTACACCAAACATTGTTTTACAGGGAAATAGGTTGTACTATAAATTTCCTGGGAAAATTGATGTAAACGAAAGAGGCTGACAGCTCAAAATGAGTATTAATTAGATTATAAGCTTTAGAAAAGCGAATATTTTTTGTTACGTTTTATTTTTCTAAGTTTATATAATCCAAAGAATGGATATAACGTATTAATTTTATTAAATGTGTTTCCATAAATTACTGAATGTGTTTTATTTTGCTACAATACATGACAAAACGTCATGACCATGCTGCTTATCCATTACCGTGCGGCATAAATATCATTTCCGTGGGACTATTGTCATTTCCATGGGGTGAAAAAATCCTTAAAATCCTTAAATATACATGGCCCTTTGCTTATTAATACATAAAATGGTCTTTTAAAACAGTATCAACCGAGAAATAATTATTTGAACCCATTTTTGCACTTGGCCGTTTTCAACCCTCGATTGTAGTCAATTCGCGACATCGACCCACATACTTTAGTGGACTTGTTTTGAAACTCCAGAGGATTAGTTTTAACTTCGTTTAAAAACGAAAACATTTCTTTTAAAAACGAAGACATGTCGTTTCACTACAAACTGTTTTTAACAAAGACATGGGTCATGCTTGCATAACATTGGCCCAGTCCAGGGAGTACCTAGTCCATTTCATCAAAATGGATCACGTAGTCCAATATTATCTGCAGTGATGGTGTTGACCTTCGGCTCAAGCCGCTTTTAGTAGTAAAGAGTTGGCATCATTAATGTTCAGTCTTTTGGAAGTGAGGGTGAGTGGAAAAGACGTACAGACGTCCATGAGTACATTAACTTAGAATTACTTAAGGAACCAAAATATATATACTTAATAGGGTCTTAGATAAATAAAAAAAAAATCCCACGGAATAAGAAACTTAGTGGAGGGTATTAAAATAGCAAGTTTGACCAAAAATGTACTTAAAATAGCAAATTTCAATGGCAAAATTTATCAAAACAGTAAATGTTGACAAAACTTTTTACACTTTTATCGTTATAGTACAAAAATATTGGCAAATTATGTCACTGTACGAAAAATTCTTAAAAAAATGAATCGATAATAAACTAATATTATTTTGCCCCCACAAAAACATTTACATTTTTTTCAAAAAGCATGTCACATTATTTTGTACTCGTATTCCATGTGGTTGTACTTCTAGTTCTTTATCACAAGTGTTAAAATTAAATACGTTGCCTGTTCTCGTCTCACTAATAGTTAAGATGGAGAAGCCCTTCAAGTAACTTTGATCTCAGCTGCATGCTAACCATAGTTGGGGGTATTGCACTTAATCATTGCACTTTTTTACTTAATAAAACTGCAAACAAAATTGTTTGCATTATTTTTTACCATTTTAGTGCTGATTGGTATTGTTTTCACTAGAAGTTAACAAAATTTATTGGCATTGCAAATTCTTTCAAACTCCACTTAACGCCGATTAAAGGCGTAACATGTGCACTCAATTCAAATAGGGCAAAATTTTAATTTGCAATAAAAAAAATCTGCATGTAAATTTACGGTATGCATAAGCAAGGAAAATTAAACAAAACTAAAATTTAAATAAAAGTAATTCTTCTTTCCTTTAAGCCTAGTACTCTGTTTAAATTTGTGAAAAATTTTGAGCACCATTAATTATTTCACACGAAAATTTTGACATGTATTAATGTTACCTATCTTGCGAGTTTGTACAATTTGACGGTTTTATTCCTGCAAAGTATGCGACTAAAAATTATTTTTTTTTATTAAAAAATTTGATTAAATAGATGTAAAAAAAAATTGCAATAAACTGATGATTGCATTTTTTTTGAAATCAAACAATTTTTTACATCACTATAAAACATGTTTATTGAGGCGCTTAATGTCCAACGCATCACTCAACGTCAACAGAATGGTTGCAACAATTTTGCACTATTATTAAGTTTGAGTTGAAGTGCAAAATTAATGCACTACATCCATCTATGATGCTAGCTAGCATTACCTATTGTGGCTAAATATATAGAAAGTAATTAAATGACTGACTGCTGCAATGTTGATACAAACTTTAAAAACACATACTAATACAAACATAGTTCAACACTTCAATGCAATGAATGTGTTGGATGCAAGTAACAAATATTTATAAATTGTATTTATTTTACACTCATGAAAAGGCAAAATATTGGTATGTAGTTGTTGTATTTGGAAAATGCATAAATAGTTTTATTTTATTGAAAATTTTTGCACAAATTTATTATTTATTTAGGAAATTTTGCGCAAATTTGCATTTTTGCCCCAAATTTCCTATTTATAGAAGATTGTGTTCAGGTTTGCTATATATGGGAAATTTTTTGTATTAATTTGCTATTGATAGGAAATTTTGTACAAATTTCCTATATGTGGCAATATTGAGCAAATTTTCTATTTAAGAAGATTTTCTACGTATTTACAATTATATATATTGCGCAGATTATCTTTTTATGGAAATTTTGCAAAAATTTTCTTATGTAAAAATAATTTGAACAAATTTTCGATTAATTAAAAATTTTGTACAAATTTGCTATTAATAGGATATTTTTTGTATTAATTTTCTATATAAAGGAAATTTTGTTAAAATTTTCTATATGTGGCAGCTTTGAGCAGATTTTCTTTCAAAGGAGATTTGAACATATTTTTTATTATTTATTAAAAATTGTGCACAGATTTGCGATTTATAGGAAATTTTGTACAAATTACTATATGTAGGAAACTTTTTGTACAAATTTACAATTTTTAGGAAATATTGTACGAATTTGCTGTTATTTATGTAATAGGAAATTTTGGGCAGATTTACTATTAATGGAAAATGTTGTACAAACTTGCAATTTACAGTAAATTTTGTACAAATTTGCAATTTTTTTGGAATTTTCGCACAAATGCCCTATTTAAAGTAATTGTTTACAAATTTGCTATTTATAGGAAAGTTAGCGCAAAGTTGTTGTTTTTAAGGAAGTTATGCACAATTGGAGTTGGAGTTTAAGAAAATTGTGTGCAAATTTTTTATGTGTGGGAAATTTAGAGCGAATATGCTCTTTCAGCCGGTTTTGGACAAATTTGCTATTTATAGAAATTATTGGCAAAATTCGCGATTCTTAGGAAATTTTGCACAAATTGCTTGAAATCGTGTACAAATTTGCTTTTTGAACAGTTTTGGACAAATTACCTATTTATAGTAAATTTTGTACAAATTTTTTATTCATAGGCAAACTCGCTCTTTTAAGAGTTTTGCACAAATTTTATATTAACAGAAAATTTTGTAAACATAGAAAATGTTGCACGAATTTGCTGCTTCTAGGAAATTTTTGTATAAATTTGGTTTTAAGAAAGTTTTGCACAAATTTGCTATTAGTAGAAAATTTTACACATTTTTTTTAGAAAGTTTTTTAAAAATGTACTTTTTAAGGAAAATTTACAAAAAATTTCCTATTTATAAAAAAAAATTTGCTACTGATAGGACACTTTAGAAATTTTGCCTAAATTTGCTATCGTGAAAAATTTGTAGAAATTAAACAAAGATGTTCTATACATAGACAGTTTTGCACAAACCTGCTATTTTACACAAATTTGATGGGAAACTTTGTACAAATTTGCCATTAATAAAAATGTTGCACAAATTTGCTACTTTGTACAAATATTAGAAAATAACGCCTAAATTTATTTTTTAAACTTTTACTAAAATTTGCTGTTTGTAGGATTGTTAGAAAAATTTTAAATTTTTCAAGAATTTTGCACAAATTCGCTATTCAAGGGAATTTTGCAAAAATTTCCTTTTTATTTTTATATGTATTGGAAAAAAAATCATGGCCACATATAAAAATTACCGTATTACAACTAACATTTTTTCCTCGAGCGTTTAAACTATTCGTATACAGTCGTAGGTACGTAGGATTTTATTTAAAAATCATTGTCCTGTAAGTGTGACTTATGATGTAGTTTATGTGCCACTTTCTGCCAGTTAACGAGAAGAAAACGTGACAATCTTGAAAGTCACATGGTGTATTTACATCATTTCATGTTGAATTTACGCGTCGATGTGGAAAACTACAATTTACACATTTTCTTAAGAAAACACAAATATTCACTTAAAGAAGTATAGGTGTGAGTGTGTGTATGTGTGTCTTTTTTTAATTTCTGTAGTTTAGACTATTTAAAAGCGTGAGTGTTATTTATTGTTTCATACACCTTTCCAAACACAATAATTCTGAGGATTATTCTTCCTGCACAAACACACAGCTTGTGAAAGAATATTTAGTTACAGTTTCATTAAGTGAAATAAATAAATTAAATTCAAACGTATTGATAAAATATTTTAATTAAGAGGTGTTATAGTTTTTGAAAATAATGGCTTTTTGTGTTTGTTCTCTTCTTTATTTTCTTAAGTTTCATTTTATATATATTTTTTTATGTATTAAAATGTTCGTTCTTAGTAAATTCTACGGCTTTCTGTTTTAATTTTAAAATAGTGAAATATTTTTTCAAAAAGCATTCGATCGTAGTTTATAGTATTGACTGCAATTGCAGTAAAACCATTTGGCTTAACACCTCCAATACAGTTCATCTTTTTCCTACCCAATATTACATGATAATAACAAAGTTTGTAATCAGAGTTTTTTTTTGTATTTGTTTTTTTGGAAAAGTTCCTTAAAGCTTTTCTCAAAAAGGCAAAGTTTTTTAGAAAATGAGGATTTCATATCAAATTTATGTAGCAAGTCTAGCAAAACTTTCTTTTTTTAAGAAGTTCGAACAAAGTTTGTTTTAAATACAAATTTTACCAAATTTCCTGTTTTTACCCAGTAAAAACTTCGCTTACTTTATCAAAATGAATATTTCCTTTCACTAATTATTAAGTAGCTTTCTTCTTTAACTACTTCTACAACAAATTCTATAACTTCTTCTGAAATCGATTCAGCGTGATTTTATGCAATTCCTACTTTAACTACTATTTATCTTTACTACTCTTAAAACCAGGAAAAACTACGCTCATTAAAAAAAAATTAAATTAAATTAAATTGCTCTTTTGAAGCGGATTTTTTGTTTTCGGTAAAATAAATAAATATAAAATTTAAAATATATCGTTGTACACAGTCCAAGTTATTCGAGCTCGAATTATTCCAATCGAAGTACGTGATAACCCCCATGTAAATAAAAATATTACAAATTTAAAAAACGTAAAAACACACTTGTACGTATTTTTATTCTAAAAAAAAGAACTAAAATGAAAAAAATATTTACATCTTCACATTGGGAAAAAAATTACCAATTTTGGTTAGAAATTACCAAAAACCGCAGCTCTGCTAGTGAACACATTTTGTTTCATATTGTTAATACAAAGATGTTTTTCATTAAAACGGATTTTTTGCGTACTACTTTTTTATGGTACTTCCAAGCAAAAAAAATTAGTAAATGTTTTAAAAATAAAATTAAATTTTATTGAAAATCTACTTTGAAATTGCTGAATATGAACGAAGCGAAATAATAATAAAGGTTTCATGCAAATCATTATAAAGTTTCGTGCAGATGTTAATCAACAGGGAAACCATAAATATGCAATTGCATGTTTTTCCTTGTGCGACCAATGAAGGCAGAAACAATATATTTAACCGTTTTAGACCTTTTTGTATATTTTGGCATCGATTTGTTGGTGCATATTTTTGCATATTTTACCGTTTGCAGCATTTTTGTGCATAATTTAGTTATGCGAGCATTTGATAAGTTTACAGCGCATATTTTGCCTTTTAAAGGCATATTTTGATACATGCTAAATTTTGTTGAGATGGCTACAATAGCAGCAAGTTAATTTTTTATTGTTTTTTTCGAAATTCTAGTTAAAAGATGGCTTTTCTGTTTTAAATATTTATTTGTATACTCAACGTGTTGCTGTAATTTCGGTGGCATGTCATAACGTCCAGTGTCATAGTGTCCATGGACACTTCTCAGTATATTGCAAAGTGTCGTAACGTCCGTGGATGTTATTTCAATGTTCTGATGGACATTATGACACTTTTAAATTGTCATAAAGTCCATGGACACTATGACACTGGACGTTATGACATGCCACCTCAATTTCGCCATCTACTCTAAAATTTTAAGACAAAGCAGGTTGTCACTCAAGATAATGTTATGCGATGTGTATTAAACATAGAAATCTAAACCAATCTTTAAGCATCGATCGACTCAGAATCACTTTTTAAAGTGAACTAACGATGTCCATCCGTCCGTCTTGCTAGTTGCCTGTCCAACTTTACCTTGTGCGCTAAGTACCAGTTTCAATTTTGTAGATAATTTGATCAAATATTGACGAAGTCTATAATTTCATATTCCCAATAAAAACTTCTTATCTAATTATGTCGGTATTTAAATTAAATTCGCCCCAAAAATATTTTACTGGAACAGAAATTATTTTCAAATCGGTTCTCATTTCACCAAAGCTCCCATCCTTCATTTTAAATGTTAGCATAAATTAACAATTTAGCGATTGTACCTAAAATCCCTTTAAGACAAAACACATATGGATGTTAGTATCTAGATCATATTCGGAGCAAACATCTCTTTTATGAATTTTAAACTAATATGGGCTTAAGCGACAACATTTTTAGGTTTTGTTTTAAATTTTGTTAATAAATTGTTGAATATTTTGTCTTCAAAAGACAAATTTTTTATTTTTTTAGGGCATATTTTTACAAATTTTCAGGGCATATTTTCCAGTTTTGTTTTTTTAAGAGCATATTTCTGCTGTCCCTGTTAATAAAATACGACTAAGCCAGTATCAAAAACATAGGTATTGTGGTCAAATTGGGTCGACTTTAGCTTTATGTGGTTAGGAAGGTTAGGTCCCATGTAAAGTAATTGGAGAATCATTAAATACTGAAAATGTTTATTAATTCCTTATGCTGGGTACACACAATGCAATGCATTTACGCAATCTAGCAAAATAAATTCATTTTCATTCATTTTGCATTCATTCCAGATTGCATCAACATCAAAACGCTTTGATATTTTAAGGTTGCATTGACACAGATTGCATGTAGATTGCACTGTCTGTACCCAGCATTATGACACTACATTTTTAATGCAATGTTCAAGTTTTGGTGAACAGTGCAAATATAAAGTAATAGAAAAATTTACCAAGTGCGAAGGGTTCAGCTGTATTAAGATAAATGGCAAACTGTCAAAAATTTTACTAAAGTTATCGATAAAAAATGAAGTTATGCCAAAAAGAAATGTAAAATTGTTCAGCTTCAAATTGACATTTGAAGCTTGAAATATTAAAACTGTTGCTGAATCAGCGGTTTATGGGCAGGGCAAATTCAGCGATTTACCGCTTTTTGTTTTTAGGTTTCTCATAAACAAAAAGTTAGCAACATTTAATTAACAGAACAGGGATGGCTAAGTTGTTTCAATTGTACGTTTTTGTTGATACTTTTTAAACTAAGATTTATAATACCTTTTTGTGGTGATTTTTAAGAACATAAATAAAATTAATTCCAACTTAAAAAGATCTTTTAGTACAATTATGGTAAAAAAGTAAAATATTTAAAGGTTGTTAGTAGAATTTTAAAAATTCTCAACGACATCCCTGAAACAAAACCATAACAAGAGAAAACAAAATAAGAAACTTTGTTTACATTTTTTATAGTTTGATCTTTCTAGTATTAACTGTTTCTTTCTATAAATTCTATATCAATTAATGAATAAAAAATGTAGTTTCATATGTAGTGTTTGAAATAAAGTTTCTTTTGTTTACACCGACCCAAAAAGGTACGTGGATACAATGAAAATATACGTTAAGCAGACGAAAAATTTGATAATTTTCGTTCAATGAATTTGTTCGTTGTAACATTGAATGACGTTCTTTAAAAGATTTTATTTTAATAATTTAATAAACTGTTCGTTGATATAACGAAAAATTATCATAAATTTAGAATACAGTACAACACATGATTTGCCAACTCAATTCTGTAAACTGTATGTGAAATTAGACCCAAAAAGAAGAATTTCTGCATCATTCGTTTTGTCTTCTTACCTGCGATTTGAAGTTAGTATCGATTTGAAGTTAGTACTATCGTATAGGGGAATTTATCACGTTTTAGGCCCTGTTGTTTGACATAGCTCGACAACCACTAGCCCAATTTAGTTGAAATAATTAATAAGAATTACAATTCACTTAATCTGTTCATATATTGTACAAGTATACAAGTAACACTTTCGAAGTTAAAAATGAATGTATGAAGGGAAAAAATTATTTTTTGCCTAAAAATTGAAATTTTTTTTTTTAAAAATACATAAAAAATCCAAAATGGAAAAAAGTTTCAAGTCTAGTTATTTTTTCGCAAAGTCACATAACCTATGAGCAAAATGAGACAAAGATCATAAAAATCGATGCACGCGTTTCGCTTTTATTCGCAATTGAGTAAATGTATGAATTTCAAAAATTTGCTCGAGATATGCACAACATTATTTGGAGAAAACATTGACACCTTTTTCATGATTCTGAGAATTAAAAAAAAAGGAATAAACAAAAGGTTATTTGATTTTTATGATTGCGGTAATAAATGTACGTGGACAATTAAACGGAAAGTGGACCTTTTTATTATTTGGGTTTTTCCGGTGGCTACCAGGTGGTTCCACCAGGTGACCATGCCATTTGAAAAGCGGTTCAAAAGCAAAAAATTGGATGCATTGCTTGCGGAGGTTTGTTGGTGGAGTTCCACAATTATGCAGTTTGAAGAAAGCACCAAAGATGAAGACATTGAAATTGGTGGACACAGTGAAAGAAACACGCCCTTGAATAGTATGTGTATCTCGGATGACGATACAGACTCAGACCATGAATATGAACAACCTACGAAGAAAACAAGATCATCAGAACCACAAGCGTCAACTTCTTTCTACAAGGATGGATATTGCCAATAATTGAAAAAATGTTCTAAATTTTGTTTTTATGCATATTATAATTGCGTATTAATTGCATATTATTTTATTTTCATTAAGTTTTTATAAATAAAGTTTTTTTGAAATTCATACCTTTACTCAATTGCGAATAAAAGCGAAACGCGTGCATCGATTTTTATGATCTTTGTCTCATTTTGCTCATAGGTTATGTGACTTTGCGAAAAAATAACTAGACTTGAAACTTTTTTCCATTTTGGATTTTTTATGTATTTTTAAAAAAAAAAATTTAAATTTTTAGGCAAAAAATAATTTTTTCCCTTCATACATTCATTTTTAACTTCGAAAGTGTTACTTGTATAGGAAAACAATATATGAACAGATTAAGGGCATTATAATTCTTAATTTTTCGAGCTATGTCAAACAACAGGGCCTAAAACGTGATAAATTCCCCTATACGATAGTACTAACTTCAAATCGATACTAACTTCAAATCGCAGGTAAGAAGACAAAACGAATGATGCAGAAATTCTTCTTTTTGGGTCTAATTTCACATACAGTTCACAGAATTGAGTTGGCAATCAATTAACTGAAAAATGTTGTACTGTGATATTTTAAGAAGGACCAGTTCGAATAGAATTATAACAAGAAAAGCCAACAAATGCTAAGCTAACACGGTTTTAAAAACAAATTTAAAAAAAGTTGGGTTACTTCCATGAAACTTTTTTGACTTTAACGTACGAGTTCGTTGAGTCGACAAATCACATGTAAATTTTATTAAGGTTTCGTAAACTGAACGAATACCTACTACATAAATTTTAACGTACGAATTCGGTATAACAGGCTAACGAAGACTTCATTAATGTTAACGTTCGAGTTTATAAAATTAATGGGCATTTGTGCTAACAAGACTTAATAAATATTTCGTGACCTCAAAGAACATTTTATTTTCTTTAATTTGCATTTTATACCTATATAAAATATTTAATAAATGCATGTTCATTGTGTTAATGAACAGTTCTTAAATTTCAGTATCTGGAAAATTTTATTTTTCATTATATTTACTAATAAATCATTGAGCAAACGAAAACTATTTTTATAATCGTTGTGCGTTAATATTTTTTGGTTCAGTGTACTAGAGCTATAATTTATAGATCCCATATAAAACCCATTCCTGAAACACTTGTACTCGGTGGAGGGCATTAATGATTCGGCTAAGCCTAATATATCCCACTTACTTGTTTAAATATTATTTTTTTCACTTATTAAAAAGCATTTCTGGCATTTCTTATTTTTACTTCTATCAGTCTTTATTTGATCTCAAATATTCTCTCTCACTACAAAACACACAACCACACATTAACATTTTCCTTCATGTCCATTTACATTCATTCATTGTTACTAAAATCAAAATATAAAAGGTGAATAACCAATGGAACCATATAAACCTCCAATGCCACCTCCAACATATTCATAATTAGGCCTGTATTCATAAGGATACCTAGAGGATTCATCGTCATAGTAGCCATCCGAATAATAGTCATACGGTCTCTCATAATAAATTGTTGTTCCAAGGGGACGATAAATGGGTGAGCCAAATGTTATGCCAGCCGATATAATGGGCACTGAAATCGCCACACTTAAATAGCAAAAGAGAATTAACTGAAAATATAAAAAATAAAAAGATTTACAAAAATAAAATTCCAAGACTTTCTTTCCTTCTGTTTTTTTTTACCAGTTTATATAAAAGCGACATCCTACTTTTCTGTGTTAAACGAGTATGTTGTTGTGCAACACAAAATGTATTTGCAACTGTTGAAAAACTGGTGCAACTGGCAGACAAAGGCTTTTTATACTCCTGACCAGCGTTGCCACGACCAACAAAAATTTATGACCAAAATGTAAAAACAAGTAAGAGTGCTATATTCGGCTGTGCCGAATCTTATATACCCTTCACCATGGGGCAATAAGAACAACAACTTATGTGAACACCATTCTTAAGATATAAATAATTATATTTTGTGCCACGCTCATTTATCCAAACCGTCCACATTATATCGGATGTTGTGTTTTAATAACCAAAAATTGCCGATGTTTTGATATATAAGTTGTTTCCATAGGTCATATGACAACCCTAAAATGTAGGATTGTATAAAAATTTTGATGTTTTTTAGCAAATTTTTGGAATATGTTGCTAATAAATTGCCCATTGTCTAACCGATTAGATTGTTTTATATACCGGCGTGTTAAGAATAATTTTACCATTTACTTGAGTTTTATATATATATGCATTTATATACACTTGTATATATTTAAACAAACTTAATTATAAAAAAGAGTAATTTTTGGGAATTCAGAATCTTGGTTATAACTCAGCCATTTTTTAACCGATTTGACAGATTTATATACCGACGTGTTTAAAACCAAATTTACCATTTACTTGAGTTATAAATCTTAGACCTGGGAAGATCTTTAGTTCCCGAAAGTGGGTATTAAAAAAAAAAAATTTTAATTTTGAGAAAAATTTGTTGGGCCTGAACCGATTTTTCCGAGTTTTTTATAAAATATGTTCTACTGTTCCGATATATTGGTATATAAGTCATATCCATAGGACATATGGCAGCCCTAAAATTTAGGTTTTTATACAATATTTAATTTTTTTTGTACGGGAGGTACCACACCCACTTCTCTAATCCCGCCCACATTTTGTACGATGGTGTGTATTGACAACCTTAATGTGTGTACCTAATTTGGAAACTTTGGCTTTTGCCGTTCCCCAGATATACAGCAAAAAGTAATAAAAACACAACAACCACAAGGGATTTTTGGAAAAAATTAGAGGTAGTCGTGGTTTTTTGCTCATATCTCAGCCATTTGTGGACCGATCTTGCTGAATTTCAATAGCAAGCGATGGTAGACTATATGTGACATAAATCTAGCCGCTATCATATCTGGAGTCTCCGGAAAACACATTTCAAGCGTAAGACAGACAGACGGACATCGTTAAATCGACTTCTCCCCTCATAAGGACCCAGAATATATATACATTATAGGGTCTAATATCAATATTGTAGAAATTACAAACGGAATGACAAACTTATATACACCCTTTTCCACCTGTGTTGAAGGGTATAATAAAGTAACCAAAAGCGAAAAAAGCAGCCAAAATTATTTTATATCAGAAGTACTACATACATATCTATTCCCACTTTAGTTTAAAAATATGTTTTTAAAAGAAATTGTGTGTGTTTGTGTCTTGAAGACTCATAAACCTCTGGACCTGTTACCGATAACCTGGAACGAACATAGACTATATAATTTTTCGAAATTTTTAGTGGTAGCGGCACCCCAAACACATAGAGCTAGAGCTTTCAACCTTGTTATATAAAGAACTTTTTCAATTAAAACCTCAAAAGTCATGCTGTGCATTACGGTATCAAAGTGTGAAATTGAGCTAAATTATTTCGTAGATCTGTAGTAGTAGTAGTATATACACGTTAAGGCCATGTGCACCCCGACCCAAAGGATCTTTTGTGCAGCCTATATGTCTCACCAGGTCAAGTTTAGGCCGCGTATAAAGCCCATTACCCTGCCCGGTGGAAGATCATAGATGTCGGTCGGGCCCATTGTAAGCCCCCCGAAAAATTTCCGCCTAAAAGTCCCTAAGGCGGGACAGCAGCAGAGCAGATGTTCCGACGTTTCATCATCCAACCCGCAGAATCTGCACATTTTGGTAGGTGAATTACCCAACTTAAACTGGTGGTACCTGAGACCACAGTGCCCCGTGAATAGGCCAACGAGCAGTCGAAGTTCCGCTTTTTCAAGCAGCAGAAACCTTCCTGCCCTGTGCCGGGACAGCGTTACAAATCTTTTGGACTGTCTCAATCCAGAAGTGGACGTCCATGCGTGAAGGAATTCACGCTCGGACCATTTTTGTAGCGTCCCCCTGATGTGACCCACAGGGACGCCGAAGAAAGGCTCAGGACCTATAAATGAACGACGAGCGCCCCTGTTTGCCAAGCAATCAGCCCTTTCATTGCCCGCATGGCCCTCGTAGATCTGTTACATATAGATGATTTTTGCCCGGTGGAAATATGATCATATTAAACGGGATGGTATCGGAAGGGCCTTTGACGTTATCGCTAACCTGGAAAAGTGTTTCAGTTACACCTTTGAAGCATTAAGAGTAGCAGATAATGGTCTTCTACACCTCAAAGTATATACCTTATATGGTTAATTGGATAGACTGTTATGCCTGTATTCATAAATTTTTTTTAAATTTAATAAAGGTTTACAGAACAAATATTCTATGAGAATTTTTCTTAAGATGAAAAACGTATTGGTTTAAGTTGCACAATTACCACACACAATTTTTAAGGGTTCAAAAAGCGAAGCGGGTAGCTCTTGTTGCAAAACCAAAAATTGGTTATTTTTGGGATGAAAAAAGGAACCAAAATGGGAAAAAAGTACACAAGTACACATTGAAAAAAAGGAACCAATTTTGGGTTAAAAGTAACCAAAACGGCAACGCTGCTCCTGACATTATTTACAAATTAAATTCACGCCTCTTTTACTTTAAGCAGATGCTGCTTAGTTTTGCTATTTGATCCAAAAAAAAAAAAAAAACAAAACTGGCTTAAAAACTGGTTTTTCCAAGAGAGAAATATTTGTTTTTACTGTTGAGATAAATTATTGCTAGAACTTTTTGTCTTATTTTATAACCTTGAACTTGGCGCAATTCCTTGTCTGTTTTAATATTTTATGCACTTAATTGCATTCTAAATTGCTGCCTCTCGAACGTGTTTTGTTAGTTTGTCTGGCCACTGGATATAAAGATTTTGATATCTGTTGGTTTCTTTGTCTTTGAAAATTCCTGTTTATTTACTACATTTTAGTATAGTTTTCGGTCTTAATATAGAAAACACTATGTAAGTTTACATTACAATGGTTTGCTTTTAAGTATTAAGTACACAATATAAATCTCTATTGATGACTAGAATTTTTTCTTTCATCTAGTCTTATTTTACTATTCCCTTTAAAAACATACAAATCAAAAAAACACGTTTATTGAAAGGATGTATTCATATGGATTACATCAACTATCTGTATCACATTATATTGAATGTACATTTTATACAATAAATTTATGAGATATGGAAATAGTAACATTGAGACTATTTATAGTTTCCAATTGTCTGTCAGTCTCTAGTGTATATGAATGAATACTTATCAGAAATGGAATAATGTGGCATGCATAACGTATCAGGTTTTCTGGTCGTATGAATTTAACAATACGAAGTTTGAGTGATAAGTAGTTATTGTGTTGTTTTTTTTTTTTTAATAGTAAAAAAGGAAAATCTCTAAAAACTAGGAATTGATTACGGAAAAGTTCTAAAATAAGACTACACAATTTGGACCAAAATTTGTTCTGTACATAAACTTTATAAGCGATTATATTATTTGGAACTCGTATGAAAACAAGAAAATAAATAGAAGTGTGCTTTATTTTTTACAATATTCCCCTTAAAAACTTCGCCTAGAAAATAATGTGTTGAGTTATCAGAAAAACATTAAAGCACTACTTACAATTCTACTGAAAGAACCAATAAATTTTACAAGGGATGTCCTAAAATTAACGCACTTAAAAGTAAGTCATTATTTTTTTAGCTACACACATCCAGAAAAAAGTAGTTAAAGAAGTTGTTAAAGAAGTAGTTACAGAAGAAAGCTTCTACATAATGAGCCAAAGAAGCTATTCGTTTTGAAAAAGTAAGCGAAGTTTTTACTGGGTTCGTTATGCTTTTATGTGTACTAAAGTTAACAGTGCGATTTTAAGTCTATAGAACTATGACTTACCAAATTTTAATAATAAAGCATTATTCGTTACGGTTTTACGCGTACCGAACAGCGATGCCAGAAGTGCAGATTTATCTGCATTTTAAAGATTTTTTCCCCAAAATTGTCAAAATGCAGATTT
Source organism: Pollenia labialis (assembly GCA_949318255.1). Classification (NCBI taxonomy): domain Eukaryota; kingdom Metazoa; phylum Arthropoda; class Insecta; order Diptera; family Polleniidae; genus Pollenia; species Pollenia labialis. Next base: position 136,957,606 of record OX439140.1, on the reverse strand, counting down.
GCAGATTTTTGGTTTAACATTGCAGATTTTTTAGCTCGGTGGAAACTTATTTACATTGTCATGATTGTACTATTTCCACTTCTTGCATTGATAAATAAATAAAGTATATCAACCATTCATGGAAGAACCGTGTGGAAATAGATTCATAAGTAGAAAAATTATTCACAAAAGATAACTTAAAAATTAAAAATTCGCATTGTCTTGACACATTAATATCGCGGGACTTATGTCATACCGCAATTAATTTTTAATTTGTTGTTTAAATTAACAAAGATGTGACTAATCCTTACTCAGCCTGAGTAATTAAATTTGGATAGATATTTTTAATGTAATAATATCCATAAATTATTAGCCATGTTCATATCATGGAACAAAATTTTTATAACTTTTCTGTGTTGAAAGCACAAAAAAAATATTTCCTTTTTTATACCTCATACTTCGACGACCACTCATATTTACCAGAATCACATTTTAAACTACCATCGATTTTAAATTCCGGAACATATTTTGAAATTAATTGTAATAAATTTTTCTAAATAAACTACATAAAAAATGCAATAAATGTGTTTTGAAGGTTTATTGAATATTTCTAAAACCTTGACGCAGATTTTTTGATAACAAATTATGGTTTTTTGCTGATTTTTTCCTCTAAAAGTTCTGGCAACACTGGTACCGAATTATGCTTTATTTATATGGGGTCTATACTCACAATATTCTGTACGTAAAATTAACTGAATTTGTAATTTAAAATAAAAAATTCAGTTTAAAACCGGTCTACTTATTTTTCATTTATTTTTAGCGAAAAGTTGTTTTAATTTTTATTGTCAAGAATTCAACCCCATGTTCCGTAAAAACAAAGAAATATTCAGTTGTTTTATTAAATTCAGTCATTTTCGTTTACTCCACAAAAGAGCCGAATGTTTAAAAACAACAGACAGACACTTCCTGTCTGCTTGTTTTTCTAATGAGAGAGAGAGAGAGAGCATTATTAATTTCTTACCCGTTCACACATGTTTGTTTTATATTTGTTGTACTGACCGCATTGGTTACAGAAGAACTCTTAAGGCCCAACCAGAACATGAATGAGGTCGCTTAAGTCAACTTAAGTAGCTGTGCGAATACATATAAAACATATACGGCAAGCTACAATGTACTTAATTATGCTTTTCGTCAAGTTTCGTCAAATGTCATTTGCTTAAGCAAAGTGCCAAACTGAACGCACATTCCGTACGAAAACAGCTGTGTATGTATAACAATAAAAAATAAAATGAATTAAAATGGACTTTTACATATTTTAATTTATTTTCCATTTTTTTTCAAGACACTTACAAATTATCTATTTCTAAATTCTTTACAAATGAAATAGCATAAAATAAACAAATACACGGTTGGACTTTTTGGTACTTTTTAGTTTGAAGTACTCGCAAAAAAACAAAAGGCCCAACCAGAACATGCATGTATTAGTTTAAGCAACTGTCAAAAATTAACGAAAAGTCTGTCAAATGCATAAGCAAATAAAAAAAGACTTTTAAGTGGCAATAATGCACTTAATATCTATTTAACCATTGTTGCATATTTGTGCAATATTTTGTTTTTTTGCGAGTACTTCAAACTAAAAAGTACCAAAAAGTCCAACCGTGTATTTGTTTATTTTATGCTATTTAATTTGTAAAGAATTTAACAAAAGATAATTTGTGAGTGTCTTAAAAAAATGGAAAAAAAATTACAATATGTAAAAGTCCATTTTAATTTATTTTATTTTTTATTGTTATACATACACATCTGTTTCTGTACGGAATGTGCGTTCAGTTTGGCACTTTGCTTAAGCAAATGACATTTGACGAAACTTGACGAAAAGCATCATTAAGTACATTGTAGCTTGCCATATATGTTTTATATGTATTCGCACAGCTACTTAAGTTGACTTAAGCGACCTCATTCATGTTCTGGTTGGGCCTTTAATTATAGACACCAGCAGCATGACCGATATGGTTTCGCAATTGTTTTACTTTAAAAATTTTATGTATTTAACTAAATAATTTAAAAAAATAGAAAATGGGAATTTGTTACAAAAAACAAGCACGTCGTTTTTTAAAGATAAGTAAAAAAATTTCATCCAAGTTTTGATATTTAATTAGGCTTAAGTTCATCAAATCTAATTTTCATTAAATTATTTTTATGAAGAAAGGAATTTTACAACATGAAAAATTTATTTTATTATTTAAAAAAACTGAAAATTAATTCGCGGTTGAATTTTTGATAGTAAAAATTAAATGAACTTTTCGTTATTTTAAATTACATTTTTATTTAATTTTGCATAAAGTAGAATTAAACTAAATCAACGGACAATATTAACTGCAACTGAAAATCCGTATTATTATGCACTTAGTTTTTTGAATCAGTTAAAAATTAATTTGCTTGGAATTTTAAATGTGTATTTTAATATTTAAAAATGACTGAACGGAATACTTCTTTAATAAACTACAGTCCGTTACTGTAATAATATTGTGAGTGTACGCCCCGGAAGGCTAGCTGGTAGCGAGCTAGTCTATCAGCGCTGGGGTTGCGAAGTCGATTCCCGCCAGAGACTCTGGTTTCTCTCCTGCAGACAAGCGTAGCGCTTCGCGGTATAAACTTAGGGAATTAGAAAACAAATATGGACCGATGTTCCCGAAATTTAACAATAATCTGATTATACAGTTTGATTTCTACACTCAAAAGAAAAATCAATCCGTAATTAAATACATCCGAAGCGAAATTAATACTATGGTGAGTACGGATTTTCTTGAATTTAAGCTTTATCGCCAAATTCAATGTACAAAATCGCCAAAGCCTTTATTTTTTAGTTTTTCTTTTGCAATACCATACAGCTTTAACATTTTGGCAAAATTGATTTAAATATGATGGCATATCATCATTAAAACTCTATTTTCAATCAACAAGCGGTGATTGTTTCCATGTGTTTCATAAACATCCAAAGGTACGTTAGGATTCATAAAAATCTTTAAAAATACATATCTTTGACAACAACTTAAATAACAAATTCATGGCTACCCAAAAATAGTCAACAATATCGCCAACTATTTTATAAATCGTCACAAAATCGCCATGTCGCCAAATCGAAAATTAGGTCGCCATGTTTAGCGAGAAATAGTGATGAAGGGTTCATACTTGTTTTTTATTTTATTTGTAAATTCGGTTTTGCTTAATTGTCCATTTTTTTTTGACACGCAAGACATGGACAACTAAAAATTATGGATCATTGTTTTACGAAGGTTGTTGTGACTTGGCACCTTCTCTGTTAAATATTTTTTTCTTTTTATTTGGACTTAGTACTTTTTTTCATTTGCGCGTTTTGAAGCTTAAATGTATTTATGTCCTCATATTTAAAAAATTAACGTTTATTTTTGCAAATTTTTTTTTTAATGTTAATACGCGAACATCTTATTCATATTTATAAAATTTTAATGCGTTTAAGAAAAAAGGAAGATTTGGTGTTCATCTTATTAATCAAGCAAATTTCCAAAGAAATTTTGTCAATACTGCCGTATGTCTGTGATATCCAAAGAAATCAAAAAACTTTTGCCATGTTTATTCTTTGACGCTCAGAAAATAACTAAAGATTAGAACAAGTGTTATTCCTGAGTGGTGCCGCTTTCAGCCGTACCTAACCAAAAGCGAAAGGCGGAACGGTTTCTTTTGCTTAGCTTTTACGCTGATTTGCCACACCTAAACAAGAGCGTCAACGTTATGTCACGAACAGTAGTGTTAACTTTCTTGTTTAGTAAAATCCACACAATAGAAATAAAAATGGAGAAAAACAGGTAGATTTACCTAAAAACAGCTAAATTAATTAACATTAGCGGCCAACTTCACTATTGCAAGGCGTTGACGCCGCGCTATTTAGGGATGCTTCATACAAATTGTATCGACATGAGACATTTTAACGCTTTTCGCGCTTGTTTAGGTACGGTTGTTAGCCGCTCAGAAATGGCGCTCACATGCCTCTCATTGCGTTGCCACTTCAGTAGTACTAATTTTTTTTTTAAATTTAATTTTGCCGCTCATTGCGTGGCCTCGGCCTAAGTCGCCAATTTTTGGAACTCAGAACTATTCTGCATCTTAGTTTATTTATTTAATATATTTTCTAACTATGTTTGAAGGCTATTATCTAGCGGAATAGCGGCAGGCATTGTAGCAGTGGCTTTGACAATGGATTTTGTGATATCTTCGAAGTTACTTAAAGTTTGATTTAATTCTCACAAAACCTTATAAAAATAAGCAGAAAAATCTTAAAACGTTAAATACATGCAAGACTTATCAATGGGAAAATTTAACTACTATGGTGCAAAGCAAAACGGCTAAAGTATTTGTGTAAAATTGTATTGACATGTTACACAGTAAACGCTTGGAGTCCCCATACGTATCGAAAGCATGAAGTAGGATTGCTTTCTACTTCAGCATCCCTACAAATAATACGACTAGTCCATACACGCATGTAAAATCTAGCCCATAAGGTACTCCGACTAGTCCAAAGTTAACCCAAATGCATTGAAAAAAACATGATCTTTTTAACATTACAATGTCCTAGGGCTGACCATATAACCCAACTTTGCATAACAACGGAGTAATCTTAAAACTACTTCATGACCCTACGAACTCCCTGTGGATTAGTTTTGAAACTACTCCATGGTATACTCCAGAGGATTAGTTTTAAAGAAGACATGTCTGCAAACTCCTTTTTCATTTTTCATTCAATTTCATTCAACCATGTTGTAAGTAGTCCATTTTATCTAAAATGGATCAAGTAATCCAACTTTATTTGCAGGGAGTTCTCTGCACATAGAACGCGGTGTTTGGACCTCTAGCCTAAGAATTAAAAGAAACTACGATTTGTTATTCTCTTTGATTTTATGCTCTACATTTGAATGTGTTATGGGTCTTAGTTGAAAATTAGACTGTTTATTTTTTCTAACTATAAAGAAAGTATCGTCGTATCGCCAGTAAAATATCGCCGGAACTGATATATCGGCAAATCCGAATATACACACAGAAATAAATCAAGTTAAAAACGTCGAAAACAAGGTTGATTTAAAATTTTTCGGTGGTGATTTTGCTTCATACGTTTTTCATATTAATTCAACCTGATTTTATAATTAATTGCGAACAACATTTTTTTCTTTTTAAATAACTATAATTCATGTTAATTTAACATTGCAGTAAAGTTAGAGAAAAATGTCTATTACATTGAAATAACAATCGAATCACGTTGAATGAAAGTTATTTCATGTTGAAACAACGTGAATTTCATGTAGAAACTAATTGGTGTGAAGAAGCTTCAGAGACAACATATGCATTTATTTAAGAATAATTCAAAACACTTACCCCTGCAACACATGTTTCACTTATTTTGTAGTCTCCTTTGTTAACAGATCAATCAGCAGAATGTCCCGATATGGTTTTCGTCATCATTCTACTTTGAAAACTTGATGTACTATTTAACTAAATAATTTTAATTAAAAGAATACGGGAATTGTCTTCTTTTTATAACATATTTTAGGAATGAAAATAAAAAAATTAACATACTTAACTATGTATGCATGTAAATTTAACAAGATAAACTTTTGATTTTAATATAAAGCGGGTTTTTATGGATTTTTTTCATTTTTTTTATCAGTGAATAATATTTAATAAGCGTGATTAAAGATTATTTTAATATTTTTCATTTAAAATTAATATGAAATAATGATATATTTAAAAAAAGGGCATACTTTTGCAGAAATTTAACATGATTCTCAATCAACATTTTTCCATGTTAATTTTACATTCGTATTTTTTTCTGTGTGTATCAATATTCGTTACACCCCTAATCTAAAAATCTATTTTACTGAGATGTTATATTAATTAAAAACCAATGTTATAGTGATATCAATACCTATACAAAGTTTTTTTTTTATTTTTTTTTTTTAAGATTGTAGCATGCGGAAATAAAATTTGTTCAAGACCTTTTGTCGACTGTATTAAAGGAAATATCCTAAACACTTCAACCAACCCACGTATAAATTCATATCATTATGATGGTTTTTTTCAGGGAATATTGAATTGATACGTACTTATTTGTATCTGCATGTGTGGTTTTAATCCCTGTCATTTATTTCATATCGCTACTACGATTCATTCTTTAATTTCGTATTCACATTCTCAGTCACATTAACAAATTTATTTTTTTCATTTCTTCCTTTATTGTATCACTTACTTACGCATACGTGAGTGTGAGTGTCTGTCTCGTTAACGATACAGTTGTACCTATTCCTTCATATTCCTTCTATTACTTTTGTGGGGACTTAACACGTGAGTTATTATACAAAAATTCGATGCATAAGTTTTTTGTTGGTTGTATCTGATTTTCTTTCAGACGGTTAACATTTTGAAAAAAAAAGATATATGAAAATTTAGTTATTAAACATGCAAAAAGAAAATAAATAATGGGAAAACATGTATATCTCATTATATTGGATAACACAACGAAGAAGTAAAGGGTCTTCCAACAGTTACTATCAACATTTGAAGGCGGTCACGTTGTTGAAACTTCATCCTTCGAATTATCTTTAACTTGTTTTAGTCTTAACCTTAACCCTTAAATCACTGAATTTCCAAATTTGATACCGGACTTTTAATCGAATTGTACACTTGCAATCCATAAATTTTTTAATATTAACAAAATAAAAAATATTGATAGTATCAAAATTGATACTTGCTTTATTTTTGCAAATAAATGTATACAAATTTAATTTAATATTTTTTATTATTCCGTTTATCTAATAAAATAAACACATGTAGCTTTCCCTTAACAATAAATTTCAGTGTATTTATCAAATATGAAAAACTGGAAATTTAGCACGTCATACGGAAATCGTAAAAATAATAAATTTTGTATTCCCGAAAATAACTTTAATCAAATTTGGAAAATCAGGCATTTAAGGGTTAAAGCGTTCAGCAAAACGTGCAAATGATAACACTTTAAATTGGCCCTAATTTTCATCGAAAAATCATCTACTAGACCCATTTCTGGAGGAATGGATACGTCAACAAATAAAATTAACGAATTATAGACCAGAAGAATCAAGAGCGCCCAAAGCATCTCAAAAAAAACCCTGCTTGGTAAGGAATTTTTTACTGGCAGCATTGTCGGTTCGAATTTCTTTGAGAATGTGGTTGGCCAGCCCATCACTGGCAATGAAGACTGCTCTCTGTTGATGGTTATTAACATTTCTTAGACTAAATTAGATTACATGTATACATTCATGTATACCAACTTCACGGTATTACATGCTACACGGCTTATGCTATATTGGACATTTTGTAAGCGGAAACCGAAGGACGTGTTGTTAACTGTTTGGTAGCCGTATACCACAGCGGTTCTCAAAGAGTTTAGCCTGATTTATGCAATTGAGGGTGTGTGAAAACGGTAGCAGCAAAGTTCTATGGTGGATTTTAACTGTGAAGAATTTTACGCTAATGACAAAATTTATACAAGCCCTCAGGGCTAGTTAAATTTTATTCACCTCAACAGTGTCAAAATTCTACTTTCATTGGTATTTTGCTACTCTTTCACACACCCACACACACACACCCAGAGCCAATGATAATGTCCGTGCTGGACATTTGCACGATATTAGTCTACTAATTTGTGGCGGAATCACGCGTTAGAATTTGGTTGACGAATTCAAATTGGTAGTTTTTCTCATTTTGATAAACAGATTGCATATGGTCCAGTTTGAAATACACAGTACTTTTTAAGGGGTAAAAACTGGATTAAATTGGTACTATTACTGTTTTACTTTCTGGAGACCTAAAATGAGAAAAAGCCGATACTTTTGGTACTCTTTACTCTTGGTACTTTTTCCCTTTTCAAAAATTTTTTTTAGAAAGGAATCATATGGCCCAGATTTAAATATATAGTACTATTAAGTACACACAGAAAAAAATACCAATGTAAAATTAACATGGAAAAATGTTGATTGAGAATCATATTAAATTTCTGCAAAAGTATGCCCTTTATTTAAATTTATCATTATTTGATATTAATTTTAAATGAAAAATATTAAAATAATCTTAAATCACGCTTATTTAATAATATTCACTGTTTAAATATAAAAAAATATAAATAAATATGGATTCAATATTGAATCCACAAAAACCTGTTTTATATTAAAATCAAAAGCTTATCTTGTTAAATTAACATGAGTATGCTAATTTTTTTATTTTCATTCTTAAAATATGTTATAAAAAGAAGACAATTCCCGTATTCTTTTAATTAAAATTATTTAGTTAAATAGTACATCAAGTTTTCAAAGTAGAATGATGACGAAAACCATATCGGGACATTCTGCTGATTGATCTGTTTACAAAGGCGACTACAAAATAAGTGAAACATGTGTTACAGGGTAAGTGTTTTGAATTATTCTTAAATAAATGGATATGTTGTCCCTGATGCTTCCTCACACTGTTATAACACACTCAAAGCAATTTGATTCTACATAAAATTCACGTTGTTTCAACTTGAAATAACTTTCATTCAACGTGATTCGGATTGTTATTTCAATATAAATGACATTTTGCTCTAACTTTACTGCAATGTTAAATTAACATGAATTATAGTTACATATTTTAAAAGAAAAAAATCTTGTTCGCAAGTAATTATAAAATCAGGTTGAATTAACATGAAAAACGTATGAAGCAAAATCAACACCGAACAATTTTAAATCAACCTTGTTTTCTACGTTTTGAACTTGATTTTTTTCTGTGTGTAGAAAAAAACCGACAAAATTGGGTTTTTGGTACTTTTGAGATCCAAGCGATCTGGAGGGCGTCAAATAGTCAGAGCATTGACAAATCATACGTTGCGATCGTGCCCGGTCGCACGGTGAAGGAATGCTGTGAGGGAGCGCATGGAGGTAAGGCTGTATTGGATACCAGGGCACTTCAAGTTGGATGGTAATGAGGTGGCAGACGATGTCGCGAGAGAGAGTTCGAATCTTTACTTAAAGGTAAGGGACGGTGGGGTTAAGCCCCCCTTATGTCACTACTATGAGGGAATACGGAATAGATTCCGCGATACCGTTAACCGGTCCTAGAGGAATAGTACGGATTGCATGCTATCTAGGATATTATGACCGGAATTGGACGTAGGGGCAGCCAGGGTTGTATTAGGATTAGATAGGAGTGACGTCAGGACTCTTATAAGGTTCTTGACGGATCATTGTTTTGTTAGGGATTTTACGGGTAAACGGAACTTCTGCAGATTATGCGAGGACGCTGAGGTACTAGAGACGACTGAGCATGTACTGTGCCATTGCCTTAGGATTCAGGGTCTCAGGCAGAATTGCTAGGAGATAGATTTCACGACGAACTTGGGTGTATCGCTGGATGTAATCCAGTCGGCTTACTGCGGTTCGTCAGTGAAATAGGACGGTTATTTCTGATAAGTACACTTTACGGGTAGTTTTGTTCTTTCCTGTTTCTACCAACTATCTTTAATCTATCTGTCAATTATTTTGTTCTTCAATGCCCTCTTCTTCTTCTTCTTTATTGAAGGAATTCACAATGTACCGCATTGGTCTCCGAGTGAAGGAGGGACCATGGTGGCATAGCCCCTCCTAACCTAACCACTTTTCCTCTTTTTAATAATTTTGGTATAAAGATTGCATATGGTTCTGTCCATTTGGACAACCCCTCCACATGGACAGCTGTATGCTGTCGATTAAGAGTATCGAATACTCAAAACTTTTATCTGTTGGCGGATCACAATAAATCTTATAACGATATTTATAGAAATGTTTTAACATAAAAAAAGTAAAAATGAAGAAAACTAAACAAAATGTCTGTAAATTTTTTTATGGTATAAACCCTTTTCTTTAAGTCTTGATCTAATTTTCACGGGTAAAAGTTGGTATCACATATTTAAATCAATAGAAAATTCCAATGAATGAAGTGTGCTGATGATTTCTTACACATATAAATACTTTGTTTTGTTTAAATTTCAGGACAGGAAATTCTTATTGAAAGACCCTTTATATGGAAATTAACATTAAACAATCCAATGTCAGTAGGATTTGCGAATTTAATGAGACATTTTTCTTCAAGTATTTTTTGGTCAATAAGTGCGAATTGAACTTTGAAGCCTGTTTAGTGGAGTAGCAACATCGTGTGTGAGTAAAAATCTCTGTTAAAATAATCCAGTTTTGACTGTTGGCCTTGTTAAAGAGATGATATTGTTATTATTAGAATTTCGACAACACCCTCAAAATGTAACGTTATCGCTTAAACCGACATTTAAGGAGTTTGTGGGTTCGTATATCTGTGCCAAAAAGGAAAATGTGTGTAATCCTAACTTGGGCACCAATTTTTATTACGAACTAGTGCCCAAGTTAGGGTTAAGCTGAATTAAGCTAAATAACATTTAATTGCATCTTTTAGATCACCACGTACAAAAGTACACATGGGAAAAGTTTCAATTATTAAGTAATAATGAGATAATCTATCTATTGATAAATAATAAAACTTGTTATATCCAAATTCATGCATTATTTTAGGAAGGCAAAATAAATAAACCTCAATTTTCCAAAAATTCCAAAAAAGGACGTTTTGTTCAATCTGACTTAAAAATTAAAAGTCAGATTGGCAAAAGTTATTTATAATTTGTTCCAAAACATCCAGGCAGAGAATCAAGGTCAAATAAAGAGATTTATATCTTTCATTTTATATATTGTTATGTTTTCAAAATGTGCAAATGTTTGTTTAAGTCCTTTAAGAAGGATGTGCTCAAATAAGCCAGCACAAACGCTCTTTGACTTATTAACAGGGCTGTGGAGTCGTCCGAAAAAAGTACTAACTCCGACTCCGACTCCAAATGCTGAAATTTTTTAAGTGCGACTCCGACTCCGACTCCTACTCCGACTCCGACTCCTACTCCGACTCCGACTCCTACTTTAATCTTGATGATAAATGTATATGAGACTCAGTGATGTTAACTTTTATTTTTTCATTACCGTACGGCCTTCTAAAAATTAGAGTTTTTGAGAAGCAATTACCGTACGCAAACATTATTGTGCTGTTTCCAAATGACAGACGATTCATTATTTAGCAAAATTTATCAGGGGTGTGCTGGAAATCGCAAACGCAAGAATTTCGAAGTTGTTTTTAATAAACTTTAAATCTAATTCTTATAATTTTTGGTTTAAAATCCTGTTTAATAGGAAAATATTTGTTAAATATTTGTCATAAAATTCTTTTATTACAAAAATCTTATTTAGAAACGACTTTTAAAATTCTTGCGTTTTACGTTTGCGATTTGCAGCACACCCCTGTATATGAAAAGCACTCAGTCCATCGCCTGTCATTTGGAAACAGCACATAAGAGCAGTATTCATAAACCATTTATTTAAATTTTAAATGTGTTTTAAGAAGATAATTTTTATTTTGGAAATTTTTTTAAAATTTTTTATGCCGAAAAACTTTGGAGTCGGAGTCGCGAATTTTTGTGGGTACTACGACTCCGACTCCGGCACAAAAACATCAACTCTGACTCCACAGCCCTGCTTATTAATTTGGCAATGTGTAAAATTTTTTTACTTTCAAAAACAAATTAGTATAACGAAATAAAAAATGAAGTATTTAAAACTCATATTAACGTAAATAGTGGATACCGTTTTATGCTGAAATCATTTGCAAACTATTGTTTGTTATATTAAAATAAAAAGAAAAACATTTAATTTTCCAAGGAACAATTCAAAATATATTTTTTTTTTCATCAAAAAACAAACCTTTTAACGTTAAAAGCACAATCTATTTCTTTTAAATATTCACATCATATGTAAAACGTATCGATACTTCTTAGAGAAAGTCGCCAACAAAACCCCCATAAATTTTAAAGAATAAAAAACAAACTTTTCTTCTCCATTAAACAGCAAAAAAAAAAATTTACATGCCCTGTGAAATAAATTAAAAGTCACGTTAAAACACTTGCACATTGGCAAACATTTTTTTACCGCACAAACAAAAACAAAAAACCTCTTTTCTTTAGAAAAATAAATCGACATCATCATCACTAAGAACAAGCAAAATCGTCACAGTCATAACAGCAAAGGACACCGTCATGAAACAACCAACAGGTGTTTTGTCTTGTTTTCGGTAGTATTTATTTTTCTCTGCTTTTTATTTTCTTTAAGCAGGAAAAAAATGGGTCACTCACACCCCAAACAAATCAATGCCTTTAGCATACCGGAAGAAACACATGTTTCGTATGATACAAAACAAGTGTTTCACGAAATATCACAAATCGTCAGCGTGTTTTTTGTCCAGTGAATGTCACAAATCACGTTGTTTCGTTTAAGGCCAAACAAAATATACTAAATGGAGTGCATTTTCTTGGCAAAATTTTTCACAGAAAAGAAAAAGCTTTTCGATTATCCCTACATGTGTTATCCTTCCAATATGTATCAATGTGAGTAAACGTAACACGAGTATGCGCAATATGACTGTTAGGTGGAAGCTTTAAACGAACGAAGGTTAGTCGACAAACAACGACCATGGAAAAACCTATAAAAGCAAAGGGCTGATAACGGTAAAGTATTAGTTCTCTAACGGACTTGATCAGTTACGGTTATACAAATTTATAAAGAAATTTTTAAATAAATTGAAAAAAATAAACAAATAAACGGTTTTTTTGATTAAAATTCAAATAAGAATCAATTCAAAGTGAATTAAACATTAAAATAACAACAAATATTTTGATGAACTATTAAAGAAAATATAGAAAATAAAATAAAAAAAAACTATTTTAAAGCAAAAACTTGAACATTTTTGATAATAAAGTGCTGAAAATTTTTCTAAAAAATTTGAAATAAAATCTTTTGTAATTAAATTATTTAAAAAACCAAAATAAACTTTAACTTGGATTAAACTCTGGATTACCAATATCTTAAAATGGATAATTTATCACCGAATAAGAACTCCAAACAAAGCAGCTCTAGCAGCTCGGGCTGTTCAGCCTCATCCTCCACCACGGATATTAAGAATTCCTACAAGTCCCAGCGCTTGGATAATAAAGCAACTGGCATGCGATCCCGTTCCTTTTTGCATTGTCTCAGCAAACATTTGGGCCGCCATTTCATCCATCATCATCCCCATCATCATACCGTGCATCAAAATGGTCAAACTATTGTCTACAACAGTCATGAGGAACTCAGGTCCTCTTCCACAGACTCATTTTCCCTGAGTTATGAACGCAATTCACGATTGGACGGATTAATGCAGCATGATACTTCTAATGGTACGGGTACCTCTAGTTTTGACATCAGCAGTGAGGAAAGAACTTCGAGCACTTCATCATCTTCAAACTGTTCCCGTTTCTCACCAGAGCAGGACGATTTGGAAAATGCTGCCAATAAGAATATTAACAACTCCAACAAGCAGCATCACATTTATATCTCCACCACCATCTATAGGCCGTCAAGTTCTTTGGATTGTCATGATGATTTGGAAGAGGATTTCAGTGAATCAGATAGCGGCAATTCTAGCAGTGAAGAAAATGGAGAAACAAATTTAGAGCAGAATCAGGAAAATATTTATAACCAAAATTTATCAAATAAAAAATCTAAATCGTCACCAGCTTCGGTAACAAATACACCATCCTCCACATTGACTACTTCCTCGGCTAAGGGTCTACATCTAAGTCGCATTTCGATAACCTCCTCAGTCAGAAGTATTTTCCAGCATATCTCATCGGTATCGGCCAGTTCAACACGTTCATTATCTTGCTCCAGCACGCCTTTGAAAAGAGTTTGGGATTCTAGATGCAAAAAATCCAATTCCTCACCGGCCAGCACATCAGCAGCCAGTACTAATAGCAAAACCAATAAATCATCCACAAGGTCTTCAAACTCCAATTCATCCTCCTCGAACAGTTCTTCAAGCAAAAAAGCCGAAAAGAAACAGCAAAGCATCTTAAGGCCTCCCATTAACTACGTGTACATGAAGGGTATGTCCGGACTATACTCGCGAGTGCCCAGATATTCAGTATGCTGTCCCTATGGTACACAACAATGGGCCTAAATACTACTTAATTATCTAGCAAAAACTCTAAACACTAAATTAAAAGAAAAACAAACAAAAAAAATAGCACCAATTATTTTTATAAGTTAATATTATAATTAAAAAAAATGAAACTGAAAATTGCAAGAAGTTGGTTAAAACGAAACAGCAACATGAAATGAAGTGCCTAGTTTGAAAAAAAATTGTAAAAATACTATAAGATTAGAAATTATTTAAGTGTATGAATTGTAATGAATTACAAAGAACTTTAGGGATCTATGAAAATCATAAACTGAGATTTTTTTGTTTTAAACAAAAACGCTACAGAAAACAAAGTTTTCTATAAATATAAATTATTAAGAAAATTAAAAACTTAAAATAGAATTGAAGGAAAGCACAGGCACTAGATATAAAAAAGTAGAAAAAAACAAATAAAAAAAAAAAACAAGCAAAAATACAAAAAAATACAAATGGGTTAAAAATCGTCTAAAGCCCACTTTTAGTAAATAAAATAACCAAAAACCAATAACCGGTTTTAATAGAGAGTGTTCAAGCCCTTGAAATTGCAAGTTTGCTTAGAACCCCCTTTAAAACCGGGTATTGGATAAAATTTAAAGAATTCCCAAAACGTATAAGCAAAACCATTTATAAATAATATTTAAACATATCCTCAAATTTTGTCCCTCTACTCTACTATTCCTTCTACTTCTGACTACTTCTAAAAACGAAAATATTTCTAAAAGAAAATCTAATTTTACTTTTCCTCTAAAAAAAAAACAACATTTTAAACACTACGAATTTATTATATAACAAAAATTACTTCAAGTAAAAAATCTATTTAGGCAAATTTAATATGTATTATTAAGCAAATTATTTTTTAAGTAGTTTGTAAAATTAATTTAAATTTCGAGACAAAATTCTCAAATAATTTATTTTTCTTACTCGTCATCTAGCTTTACCAATTTTGTTTTTTATTTATTTTCTAGTTTTAAGATAAAAAAATATTTTAAAAAAATATATTTAAAATAAATAAAAAAATATTCAAAATATTTAAAAGAAAATTATAAATATTGTGTTTTTACTTCAATTGAAATTAAATTTTTTTACAGCATTACAAATTAAGGTTACCCGAATATATCCGGAAGCGAGCAACGGAATTCCGGAAAAATTTTCGCTAAGAATCATGCGAAAAGCTGTATTAAATTAACTCTGTTATTGGCAATAAATCGCCCTTGTATGCAACAAATAAAAATACTATACTCGATTATGCCAAATCTTAAATAGCCTTCACGACACGCCCACTTCTCTAATACCGCCCAGATTTAGTCAGGTGTTGTGTGTTTGGAAACTTTAGCTCTTGCCGTTCTTTATTTATACAGAAATCTCTTTACTCTCTGTATGGGAAGAGCCACGCCTACTTCTTCAATACCGCCCACTGTTTGTCGGGTGTTGTCTGTTGATAACCAAGATGCTTGTGCATAATTTAGAAAAATAATTGCAGCATTTTAATAAAACATCTTAAGTCGAGATAAGATAGAAAAAAATTAAAAAAAAAAACTCGGTGAAAAAATCATTTTTGTCAAAGGACAAAATAAACCGAAATTAAAGAAAAATTTCGTTTATAATACAAAATTTTCAAATCGTAAACAAAAATGTTTTTTGATGAAAAATGCGTATAGCTAACCGCACTTTTTTCTACTTTTTAATTTGACCTAAGATGTTTTGTCAAAAGGCATAAGATATTTCGATAAACAAATAACAACTGGAGATTTTTGGGTAAAATTTAGAGGCAGTCGTAGTTTTTTTACCATAAAATCGGAGAGACGGACATCGCAAAATCAACTTTGCTACAAAAAGGACCCAGAAAACAACAAGAAGGGACTTTATGGGTAAAAATTAGAGGCAGTCGTGGATTTTTGCTCATATCTTACCGATGTGGCTGAATTTTAATCGTAAACTTTAACGGAGTTTATGTGCCATAAATATATATGTAACTACCGGGTTCCCATCATATTTAGGGTCTTTGGACACCCCATTTCAACATAGTGACCAAATGTTGGACAGATGGACATCGTTAATTTAATTTCACTAGTCATAAGGACCCAGAATATCTACACTTTATAAGTCTAAGATCAATATTGTAGAAAAAATTGCTATCAAGGTACATTTAACAAGGTACATTCACTGGCGAATTCAAATGAATTCGCTGTTTTTCAGAGTATCCTTGTTATTCGCAAAATAACGAGCGGTTGTTGAGAAAAATCGGCCAGGTGTTACGCAACCAATGCACTAAAATAAATTCTCGCAAAGATTTTTTCTAAGATATTTTTTGATAATTCATTTTAATTTTAAGGCCCAGTTAGGCGAACGTTGCTGTACCCGTAATGTACCGCACCGTACTGTAAGCACGTTGGTGCACTTATAGAACATTTAAAAACGTGTCATATGTTTTCCCATACATAAACAAAAAGAAATAGTATACATAAAACAATACACACAGTGATGGGAATCAAAAATTTTTAAATGGTGACCGCTGTGCAGAAAAAGTACCAACAGCGTTATGTATAATGAAAAATTGGCAAGAAGTTAGCACAGAGTTGAATTATAATACACTTACAGACTGTGGATAGCAAACTGCTAAACTCTGACTAGTGAGTTGCCAAATATCTGCTAATTTGGAAAAAACAGCTGTATGAAAACAGTATGAAATGTCAAAATCAGGGATGATTTCAGCAAAAATAATGTTTTTTTTTTTTAATACAGTATGGCATCGTTATATATCAGAGTTGATTTATTAAAAATTTGCACCAGTGAAAAAGTATATTATACATGAACATTTTGCTAACAAGCTGCTAAGCTTAATCGGTATTCTAGTTGGCAGCTCGTTGTACGTAGTGTATAAACTGTGGCTAACTTTTCATTATACATACCGCTGCAAGTGATTTAAATGGTATTTAAAACAGTATTTTAATAATAGTTATATTATTGATTTACCATAAACAAATTTGTATTTTAGCATACATATTTTTTAAGCATACATTTTTTGTAAATGTGCTTACACCAAACAAAGTTTTGATACCATTTAAAGCCTTTTATACGTTTCACATTTCCATTGTATGTGTACATACATATCTTAACATATGTATATTTGTATTTACATATAAAAAAATGTTGTTTTGTCTCAATTCCATAGCTTTACTGAAAAAAGTACCAAAAAAAAAGAGCAAAAATACCCACATTCCAAGAAACATACAAGCCGCCCATCACTGTTTTACAAATGTCACGTAACAACGGTATGAAATTCTATTTTATACAGAATGGTACGTTGCAACTACGGTACATTTCATTTCGGTAAGCTTTTGTATTGCGTTTCATATAACAAAAAGCGAACAGCTGATTGATACAGTACAGATACGGTACAGCAACGCTCGCATAACTGAGCCTTTACTCGCTTACTTGCATTTTGTTATTTGTTAAATTTGAAAACTTTTATATATTTTTTCCATAAATAATTTTTGTTTTTTTTATGTCCTCTTAAAAAATTTGGTCATGATCGGGATAATTTAATAGTATTTAAATCAGTGTTCGAGAAAAAACACTAAATACCGCTCATAAGTGTTCCGTTCGGTTTACAAATTTAATCTTGTTGATGAATTTTTTTTAACGAATTTGACGTTCCTAGTCAGCGTTTAAAAAACTGCAGTCAAAGGAAGAAAACTGCCATTTCTTCCACTTCTTCATTTGTCATTGGCCAAAAAAACTTTTGCTTTTACTTCTGATTCATTAAATGTAAACAGTCGCTATCAAACCCACTCAAAAAGCGAGAGCGAGTTGTATACAAATTTTCGTTTTTTGTTCGACAGTTTTTGGTTTCCACTGCAGTTTTTAAAACCCTGTTAATAGTGATTTACATAATTTGTCAAACACGCTCAAACCTATAAATGGACTAAAATATGTTTTATAGTATGAGTAATGAAAATAAATGCAAGAGGTAACATCATGTAATTTAGTTTAAAGGTTAGAAATTTAAACAAAATATTTTTACATTTAAAAATCGAACAACGATTAATCGAGTGGATACTCTAGTCAACTCCTTTCTAACGACAAAAAATTGTAATGTTATTTTAGTTTTAATCGAATTGAAAAGCACCAAAAAACTGGCATAAGCATCCCGCTATCTCGACTCTGGGCTAAGATTTTTAAAATGTTTTAATGCAGAATCAAAGAATTCTTAAATATCGATTTTGTTTGGACATTCATTGGACAAAAACAAAATTTATTGAAATTGTTATTCATGAAAAATGCAATTTTTTAACCCTTTTTAGCTCACGAGAGATTTTCGCTTGAGCCAAAATATTTTGGGAATCTCCATAAAACATGTCAAAGTTAGTTTTAAGGGGGTAACAACAACAACATTTTTTTTTTAAAGTCGGTCTAATGTACGCACATTATTTTTGATGAAAATTTAAGGAAAATTGTGCTGCTGATAAGCACCTTTCTGAAGGAACCGAAGTAGTAGGGACTATAAGATATTTTATTGCAACTTTAGATAATTTTCTAAATTGGTTTTGATTTTTAACCCAAAAGGTAATGACTATCGATAATATCAATAGTATTATCGATAGTTTTCCAGCCTTATAAGCTACTGAGGTTTGGTAATTTTTTTTCTGGTACCCTAAATACACTCCCAAACTCACTTCAAGACGATCAAATTTCATATAGATGTTGGAATCTAGATAAAATGTCTTTAATGATTCCTTGCCATCATGTAGACAATCGCTTACAAATTGGGTGCGCTTTTAAAAATATTTCTGTATAGTTTCTTACTTCTTTTATTTGCAAAATGTCGAATTAGTTCTTATTTCCTTCTTTTTCAGACTACAGACATCATCAGTACATATCGCGCTTGTTAAACAATACAGTATTAACTCGAAATTTTTATTTTTACACATTTTGGGAAAATTCGACACGCAATATTCATATCTACCGGCTGTAGAAATGTCTTGCTATATTGTCTCCTTTCATATGCCTTTAATGTAAAATTGAAAATTGTTTTGAAAATTTTTAATTTTTGAGTTAATACAGTATTGTGGAACAAGTGCGAATATGTAATTCTTTCAGACAATTCTAATTACATGGACAATTTTTTGGTAAGACAATATTTCTTATTAAATTATGCAGTTTGTTTTCCTAATGAATAATCTAACTGACCTTGTAGTACTCTTACGAACCAATTATCTTAATTATTACGCATTTCATCATTTTGAAAGTATTTGCTAATCCTTTGAACATACTTTTTGTTGTATTCAAAGACTGTTTTAATGCAGTTGTAGTAGTGAATGTTAAATTGTGTAACCTTAACACATTGACATCTATTCGACTTACAAAAACTTTGAAAAAGAGTTGTGGAGTAGTAGTGGTGTGTGTCAAGAACACAACTTTGAACAAGGAAATTACATTGTTTTGTAACGAAATAAAATGAACAGAATATTCCAAGAATATTCTGCAAAAGATGGTCCTGCAATTATTATTTTGCTAATTAGAATGACAGAGTAAAAAGACATATCATGTTTTAAAGATTTCTATGGAAATAAAGGTCTTTTTATTTTACCATAATGATTGGTACAGGTCAATAATTCATAACAGGTTGTTCGTTTCGTTTATTTCTTTGAATATAAAAGAACGTTGCTTAACAAGTGCAATGATTCAAGTTCAATTTTATGTACATATTCCTTTTTGGGAGATTTTTTAAGACTTCATTCAAGTTGGAATCCTTTTTGAGGGTGTCACGAAATGTGATGGAGAATTTTGAAGAGAAATTATTTATATTTTAAGCCAACTACAAGAGTTGAGTTGTAAATGTGATTCTTACCTTCGTTTTATATGCACAGTGGGTCCTTTAGATTTAAATGACGAAGAAAACAGTTTAAACTCATTTTAAATTGTTCTTATCTTTACTCAGATTGTACTCTGTAGAGTAATAAAGTATCATTTAAGAAAAGAAGAAGGCTAAGCTAATCATACTACAATCCCGTTTTGCTCTTTTATTGCAACATAGTCATATCTCAAAAGTGTTGATTTATACCTTCTTTATATGTGAAAAATTATCTCAAACTGAACCGAAGTTTAGCAAAATATATTTTATTAAATCTGTATATTTACGTACATTTTGAAAACTCCAAGTTCGATTTGTTTAAGATATGACTATGTTGCAATAAAGGGGCGATTTATTGTATTACATAATTTTAATTAATAGATAAAAGAAGGTTTTCTGCAAAATTACCGTTTAGAATAATACCTGTTTTTACCCCCACCACAACTACCCAGCGGGAAAAAGAAGGCAACTGTACTCCTTTTGGAAATACAAAATCTGCTCGCTCCATTTCATACCCAAATCTTTCTTACACACGTTGCCATTGCGAAGTTGGCCTTCCGCGCTTGCATCTTTAGCAGTTAATAAGAATGGTAACGGGATAAAAAAAATAATTATTTTGCTTTTACTTAAGCAACAAAAAAACAAGAATAACAAAATCATTTAAATTAAATTTTGTATCCCCACGAAAATTATTTTGATGATTAAATTTTTTTTAATAATTTGTAATATGGTTATTTTATTGAACTATACCCATGTTCTGTAACTCTGGTGAGAACTATTCGCATCAAAAAGATTTGAAACAAAATATTCCATGATTTCTCGAAAAGGAAGAAAAAAATCTGCCTGTAAATCATGTCGAAAACTATCGAATGAAATTACGTCGTTACGTTATAAATGTCATAATATTCCACCCGAAGCTGATGTGAAATTGCAGACGTTGAGAACGACAGTCTGATAAATCGTTGACGCCGACTAAAATTTACTAAAATTAAACAATTTTCAACGACGGCGGCGATAATACAACCGTCGGATATACCAAATAAAATTAATTGAGGCTTTATTGTTTACAAAATAACTTTGAAAAGATTCGTATATTTTATAAAAAGTTTTAAAAGCAAAATAATTAAGCAATGAAAAAAACTGACAAGAACAAGTTACAATTCATCGTTAAAAAATTTTTTCACCCGGTTTTTTTCGTGAGTTTATTTGACTGTTCAAAGCTCGAACTTTCTTAAAAAAATTTTACAGACACACTTTTTCTGTAAATTGGCAGGAAAAACAGTTGTTTGTTTCAATTTATGGCATTTTTGTTTAATTTCTCACGTTTCAATCGAAAAGTTTCTCGACGCGGGAGTTACAGAACATGGGCACAGTTTATGGGTTTTAATCCAAATTTTCATATTTTTATCAGGCTAAAGTTCAACAAAATTTATTTTCATTAAATTATTATAATGACTGCCAGCCGTAGTCAATGGTGGTGAGTGCTAAACGCCAAAGATTTCTGAAGAGATAGTGTGGTTATTATCAAAACATGTCAAATCAACCTGCCCGTGAACGTGTGTTCGATTCCCCGGTCAGTCAAGCATGGAAAATTATCAATAAATTTTTATTCATTTCATGTTGTAAAATTCCTTTCTTGAAAAAAATAATTTAATGATAATGATAACACAGAAAAAATTATCTGTAGTTTTTTATCAATTAAAAAAATTGTTTAAGAAGTATATCAATTCAATTAATGTGATAATTGTATCAATTATTATTTTTGTTGAAAGAAAATTAAAAATATTATTTTGGTTTAATTAACATTTTAGTTGTTTTGTAATAAATTTTCAATACAAATATAAATGAAATAACAAAATATCTTGATAGATTTTTTCGTTTAAAATAAAATAATTTAATTAATAAGATTTAGTATTAATATGCTAAGTCTGGGATCACACTTTGAAAGTTTTCTTTCAGAAAGTCTGAGTTTATGGGTGAGAGAGGAGAGAAAAAAGCATGTTCTCTTCCCTCTCACCAATAAACTCAGACTTTCTGAAAGAAAACTTTCATAATGTGAGCCCAGACTAATTAAAACTTGTAGAATTGTTGTTGGGAATTGTCCAAATCTGAGCTTTATTTAATTAAATCAATTAACACATTGTTTGTAACTGTAACGTTTTTTGATTATCTTTTAAAGTAAAATTTAAAATATCATTTATTCAAAAAAAATATTCACAATTTTTAATTTTTTACAATTTCTAGTAATCTATATAATCATTTTGGTAAAACTAAATACAAAATGAACAAATTGTTTGATTCTATGAACTTGGTGTTTAGAGACAATTTTTAATTTTTTCTGTGTAGCCTGCTACAAATAAGAAAATTTTGTTTAAAAATTATAAACAGGTATTTTGGTAATCAAACCCAATGTGCGCTGTTAAACCGAATATCAGGTGCAATTGCAAACACTTTCAAAGCAAAACTTTTCAAATGTATTTAATTTGTTTAACAATTGAATTTGTATGTCTTAATTTTTCTTTTTTAAACGGTAAGAAAACATTCCAAAAACCTCTAATATTAAAATTCAAATGCAGATACAAGTTCACATGTAAACGAACAGACACTACCAGCAATAACAACACAAAATAAACGATTTATAAGTTTCAAGTTCAATGTGTCTTTCCGTATTTTCAAACAAAACTTTGATTGTTTTCTCTGGGTATTTGTTTACTTTCCTTCGGTATTTTTAACACTTGTCAAGCAAATTTATTAAGAATCATGTAGAAAATTTGATGAAGTTCTTTGTTAGAAAAAAACGAGCAACAAAATAATAACAAAACATTATTTTATGTATTCAATTGTATTGATTAAGTCCGATAACACCAAATATAATTTTTAAAATTTTAACACGATTTTATTTAAAATTATTCCTTATTAATTTTTGAGCTTAAATTTAAACAAAAAACTTAAATTATACTGGACTTAAGCCTTGCAAAAAAGTCCAAGCACTTTTGTTTTAAATTGTAAATCAAGTAGTTAGTCCCTACTAAATGCATATTTAAAAAAATAAACCAAAACAAAATTAAAACACATTTGATTCCGTACGGAAAGTGCGATCTGTTTCGCACTTTGCATAAGCAAAAGACAGATTCATCAAACTTAAAAAAAAAGTTTCCTAAGTTAAATATGGGTTGTCACATATTTTTTTTAACTAAAAACCCAAATGAACTAGACGCTAATGAACTTTAAGGCCTTATTTTTAGAAATATGGAAATTTGTAAATGTGTGTTACGAACTTCTTTTATCCGTTTTATTTTGGAATTAAACGAAATTTTTAGAGAATTATTCCTGGAAGTTGCAAATTCAATTTCCTTTATCTGTTTGATGTTTTGCGTGGTTGGAATAAAGATTTAATAGCCAGTTGCAGCAACGAACAGGATTAGTTAGAAGGCAGTTATAGAAACGGAAAGGATTAAAACAACAAGGAAACAAATTTAATAAGTTAATTCGTTTTAAAGTGCGACAATGTTTGCAATAAAGAGAAAAATGTTGCAGAATTGATTAATGCATCACTTTAAATAAAAAGTAAGTATTTCAATGAGATAATAAAATATTATAACAAAATTTACTTATTACTGGTGTTTCTTTTTTTTAATAAAACACAACAAATTCAACAAAATGACCAAAATTTTGACTTTATTAGCTCAAAAACTTCATGGCATTAAACTTTTAATAATAATTTCTAGCATATGCCCTCAGCATAGACAGGCGTCTAGTTCCTCAACAATGAGTCAAATGTTGGCTTCGAAATGATAAATCTTTGCTGGTTTATCAGCATAGAACAGAAAATTAAGGTAGTCGTGTTTAAGTAAACATCTTTTCTCGTCCGAGTTTTTAAAGTTATTTTAAGTTCCTTTGCCGTTTTAAAAAGATCTTGCTTGGTTCTTGTAATATCAAACGCTTTCCCTCTTATTTAATATGTTACTTCTCCCTTCTCTGCTTCTGTTGGTAAACCTTAACTCATAGCAAAACATTTTGATAATGTCGTTGACTGTAGGCTTCCTTTTTGCAATCAATTTTGCAATTTATCTGACAGTTTTAACCCTCAAATTTAATTTATACTATTAAATGTGTTTAAATTAACGGCATTATGCGTTGGACACATAAAATTGGCTTATTTTTGTTCTCCATTGGGATATTATAGATAATATTGGAAAAGTTAGTTGTTTTTCTCATTGAAATAAAAAAGAAGGTTCTTTACTTTTTTAGTTTTCTGAATCAACTGATTACTTTATTTACAATTCAAAGACTCTTATATACCAAAACTTACTGGAAATAATAACTTCCCCTGTGAGCAACTACCTAACGTTCACTCAATAACTTATTATCTACTTACAAATAATATGGAAATTCTTTATATTCCCTTTATACTCAATATACTTTCTTTACTCTACGTTCCATTGCATTTCACCCACTCTATTCCTGACCTTCCACAATAGAGTGCCGCTTCTACTAATTCATAATTTAATATTTGTGTACTTGACCTTGTCATACTTATAGTGTTTTCTTTTCTACAAAAAAATGTCTCATTTTATTTAAAAAAATGCAATTTGGTGTTCGTTTCTTAAAAATGCTTTGCTCTCTAAAAGGGCAGCGTGTTTTCTTCTAAAAAAAATCACCCTTAAATGTCATAAGGCATTGCACTTTACGCCCCGTATAAATCGAGGGTGTTGATAATGCCCTGTAAAAAGAAGGCCTCTGTTTAGGGATGGGCAAATTGAAAAAATATATCGATGTATATTTTTTAAGATTATCGATATTTATTATTTCAAAAATATCGATATATCGATGTATCGAAAGTATTTTGCTGAAACTATTACCAAATTAAAAAATTTAATATACCTTTGTACATACATATTTATGAACAAACATTACATTGTTACTTTTTATTCCTTCATTTTATTTCAAAAAATTCAATCAAAACAAAAAATTCAATCAAAACAAAAAATTCAATAAAAATGAATAATTCAATTATAACAAAAACAAAAGGGAATAATACAAAAAAACCATATGAAAAAAAAATTATATTACGAAAAATTTAAATGGTTGTAAATAAGTCATGGAAATATCACCAAACTTAAAATTTGAGTTGCACCCCAAAAGTACCAACTTTAAATAGAAATGTTTTTGATTGTTTTAGTCAAACCAGTAATCATTAGATATGGACATCAGGAGCACTCTCTGTTTTATGTGATCTCCTGCAAATCTGCTTCTTGTATCCGACACTGCTTCTTATAAATGCCAATTATTTTAGATCTTCATATTAGTTTAAAAAAAACATATGATGCATGCAATGATGCCAGTTCTTAAAAAAACATATTGTTTGAAAAACGGCTAAAATTTTGAGTTTTTAATGAAGACTGACTTTAAAAAATATCGAATTCGATAGTCATAATTCAATATCGATATATTGATGTATCGCTATTTTAAATATCGGCAATATGTATCGATTTTTTTTATATATCGATATTTTGATATATCGATATTTTTTGCCCTTTCCTACTTCTGTTTATATATATAGGGCTACCAGACGAAGTTGGGAAAAAATCGCCTTTAATCAGGACAGTAATAATTTTTTTTAATAGTTATTTTTTCTATTATTTTATAGTAAAACCAAAAGAAAGTATTACATTGTTAATGATAGGCTGTCAGTGATATAAATTTAAATGGATTCGGTGTTATAAAATTGTTTTTGAAAACAACGTCAAATCAAGAAATCGTAAAAAATTGGAGTTAATAAATCGGCAATCTGGCAAAGGTATTTGCTTGTATACATATTTTATGAAATGCAACTAAAGAAATTGGAATTTCGTCATTCATTTCGTTCATTTATTTATTTATATAATATCCTTGTAAGATGAATTCCAGGAAAACGGGAGGAGATGGGCGGACGAAATTTGATGGAATTTGTGGGCAAAGTGGACCTTTATGAAAATTAGTTATCAGAAGCTTAAAGGTGTTGCGTCTTTATACGAATTTTTCAATTTTTCCATATTTTCAAATTTTGAATTTCACTGTTAGATGAATTCCAGAGAAATTGTAATAATTGTAATCAGAATTGCATGAAGAACATTGAGTAACACGTAGGATTACTAACAGATTCATTAAGAATGCAAAATCTGATTACTATGCTTCAAAGTTTTCCGCTGCCAAAGGGTCGACAAAAACTTGGCAGGCAATTCGTGAAATTGGTATGTATTGGTAAAGCTTGTAGCCAAGGGTCCTGTACTAACGACGCTTACGTCCTAAACAACCAGTTTTTAAATATCCCATATGTGGTTCCATCTGCTGCTTGCTTTAACCTCGCTAATGACGGTGCACACAATCATTTCTATTTTACTCATGTTCGGCAGCCTGTCGTCTTATCCAGTTTGTTATCAATAAAATCCAATGAAGTTGGTGTGGATGAAATTGATCCTAGGTTTATGAAGATCCTTATTCTAAAACTTCTTCCTTTTATAACTTTTGTTTTTAATAAGATCCAATATGGAAACTGGCTAAAATTATTCCTACACCAAAATCCAATCCTGATTACAGGCCAATAGCAATCTTACCATTTTTATTTAAAGTTTTTGAACGGTAATTCATAAACAAATTACACAATATATTGAAACAAGTAATATGCTGAATGGCCGTCAATCTGGTTTCCGTGAAAATCACAGCTGTGTAACGGCTCTTGTGAATGTTGCTGAGGACATAAGACAACAGGTAAAATGCGGTAATGTTACATTTTTAGTTCTCCTGGATCATTCCAGGGCATTTGACACGGTAGACCACAGCATTTTGTGTTGTAAGCTTAAACAGATGTTTGGATTCGCATCAACTGCGACATGCTTAATTAATTCATATCTAACCGACAGATATCAATATGTTGAAACACCTTCCTCCGTTTCGACCACATTACCATTAACCCGGGGTGTTCCGCACGGCTCGATCTTTGGTCCTCTTCTCTTTTCATTATACGCAAATGATCTTCAGAGTTAACTCGAATACTGCAGGGTTGGATTGTATGCTGACGACGTCCTGCTTAACATTAGTTGCAGCAATACTGCTGTTGATGAATGTGTGAGGACACTAAGCCAGGAGTCTGGCTTGGTCTGGCAATAAATCCTATTAAGTCGAAAGCGTTAATTATTAAAAAGAGGTTATAAAAACTTGTTTTAATCCTATATTGACCTTTAACAACCAGTCCATTGATATTGTAAACTCGGTCAAAAATCTTGGTGTATATTTTAACAACACTCTCACGTGGTCTAACCACGTTAATTTTGTATGTGGTCGAACGTATTTATTCAATGTCTTTGCGTTGTGAAATTTTAAACTTCAGCTCATTAATAATGAGCGAAACCTCAGTCATACATATTTTTTGGGACTCTATCTGCGTTATGTAGTCATGAAACAAAGTAGCTTGACAATGAACGAAGAAAAGCCATGCTTCTGAAACAGGATCTTCAAAAAAACTTTTTAATATAGTTGGACACTTTGGCTGGGATAAAAAGTATTCCTTTAAAGGCTTAAAAAGCTTTAATATTCTTTCAATGGATGGTTTTAGAGTTAGCCATCTTGTCTTGCTAAATCCAAGTAGTTTTTTATATTCTACTTCTATTGTGTCACAAATTACTTTAAGCTCTTCAACACGTACTGTATAAAAATAAAAGTAGGAAAAAAATTTTACAATAATCGTTTCAATATCTATGGGGAGACATTCTGTTGATGTTTGAATGTAGTTATTTAAAATATGTGCAGCACAGTTCACACCGATAAGAACATTTTCCGTAGACGAATGAAGTTTTTTGAAAACATTGGTTTTGCCTCGCCTGGCTGCTCCACCAAAGTTACAGTTTGTGTTATCTGCACATAAAGCAAGTAATTTTTTGTTTACATTAAATTTAATAAGCAGATCACAAATATATTTTGTTAAAATATCGGAGGATTCTCCGGGCAAATTATCAACTTCCAATATTTTGGCTTGAATACCATGCAATGGTACAAAATAACGAATAAGTATTGGACATATTTTTATGTTACCATGATTTGAACAATCACAAAAAATTGTTATCAAATTAACAATATGCAAATCATTCTCAATTTCTTTAATGGAATTCGGAGCTAGGACTTTACAAACTATCGATTCACACTTGGTACGTTCAGAAGAATATCTCTCATCAAAACAGCTTCTTATAAGTTTTGAAGTACAATCGTTTGAGCGAAATGAGTGGTTATGATTAACAGCGTGACATGCCCATGTTCCTTCTGATATGCAAATTTTCCTTTTGCTGTCGTTTAAATCCTTAGACCCAAAATAGCAGGATAGAGTTTTGCTAGAAGCGGCAGCGATGTCGGAATCCTTGTGTTTATTTGTTCGTAAGTGCTGTTGGATATCAAGTTTGCCTCCATTAGCAATGCTGAAAGTTGCCATGCACTTAGAACATCGTACCTTGCTATCAATATCAGTTTTTTTAATAAAACTATATTGCTGTTGTAGTTCATCATTAAAAACGCACTTTCGTCTGCGGGACATGATTACTTTTTTCTGAAAAATTACTCGATGAATGTTCTTTTTGTAATGACACTTCATATCTAAACGCCAGGCCTACTATGTATTGTTGGCGGCGGCAAGTATACAATACACATCATGGCAAATTTATTATTCGCCTTGATACACATACATATTTATTAAAACAGCATTTACACGTGAAAGTGCAAATCAAAATTCATAGTCACGCCTTAATTCGCTTTGATAGTTGAAAAATTTTTAATATTTTGAATATCACTTGCAGGCATGAAAATACAGAACAAATACAGAACATTTTAGCGTTTTTCGCAGATCAATAATTTATACAGAACACGGCTCTGAAATACAGAACTGTTCTGTATAATACAGAACGGATGGCCACCGTATCTATGGCATTAGTTTTGATAATTATTTAAAGGTGCGCATACACATCAACCGGAGCATCTTTATGAACGTCTAAGCTTTTCAACGCCTCCCAGAGGTAAACGAATTCTTGCATTTGCTTATCAAACTCTGATCTCCAAGTATCAATTCTTTCTTTATTCATGCCATCAGTCTCTGGAACGGAATTCCCTATAGATTACAGACCATTAGTAACGCACGACAATTCAGAAAATATAATTTTTTTGCCATTTTTCATGTTGAATTTATATTTATATTTGTGCATGCTTTATATTGATCTTTGCTAAGATTGTCATATAAAACTAAATTATAATTAATCCTTTTTTCAATTTTTTAATTACTTAATAATATATTTATAACACAGTGTATGGGACATCGAAAAGAAATAAATAAATAAAAGTCAGCGGAAATGCCCATACACTTATACAGTAGAATCGCGATAAAGTTAACTCTCGGATAAGTTAATCTCGCGGAAAAGTTAACTGAAATTAAGCGTGCCTGCGTTAACTTTTCTGAAAGTTTTAATTAAAAATCATCGGAAATGATCAGAAAGTAGGGATTTTGAACAAAATTAATAAAGATATTTAGGGAAAACTAATTGCGTTGGAATAAATATAAAAAAATCTGAGTTTATTTTTTGTTACTATGACAACTAAGCCATTGGGATAAGTTTAGTGTGTTATTTCTGAAAGATCCATGTTTATTATTGAATATTTTTCAAATTTAAGCCCGCCTAAAAAAGTTAATAGTTCGAAAAAGTTAAAAACCCTTGGGACATTTTGGTAAACTTTTTTGCGATTCTACTGTATAAAAAAGGATGTCTTCACTGTGGGGTATTCCACCACTTAAACTTCATTGAGCCACAAATTATCTGCAATTATAAACTTTGTTGTATAAAAAAGGATGTATTGAATAATTTACTAAAAAATTATAATAACGATATATTTGTTAAATATGATTTACGAAGTTTTATTAAATAAAACAATTTTAAATGCCCACACACTTCGCAAGAAACTTATAAGGATTTAACGAGAATAGTTGGAAATGGAATTATCTGAAACAAATATTGAAATAAAATTTCGAATGAATTTTCTAAAACTTATCACACCCCTTTTAAATGTTTTTTTTTTAACTTTTTTGCTTATGTTATATTTAATCTTCTAAATCGTTAAAGAATAAAACAATGACGTACTTGAAGTATCAATAGCTAATAAATAAAAAAATGTGCTACAGTTGAACACTTGTGTCAAGTAAAGTTCAATGTCGTGCCTTTTTCAATATGAAAAAATTACCAGCTAATAATTTTCTTTGTAGCACCCAGTAAAATTACTTAAGTTCACACTTGGGTTTTTAAACGTTCACATTACATTTGAGATGATTAAGATGTGAGTTTATTAATAAAAAAAAAAAACAACAAACAAATTTATATTTCTTTAAAGTACATATTCAAAATCGAAAAAAATGACTTTAATAAATGTATAAGAGGATAATTTTATACATATTAATTTCTAAATTGTGAAAATTAGGAAGAAATAGTTGTCGATTGTACACGTTAGAGGTACGTTCACGCAGAGAAAAAATATGGTTCGGAATTGTTACGGTATCTACACTATGTTTATTGTAACAAAATATTGTTGTCGTACACAATAAATTTTTAATTATTATTAAATTCAAGAAATATTATAGTTCATGTAAACATTTCGATAGTGAAGTCAAAAATAATTGCAAATGGTCGTGCAACATAGCAAGTGAAAATGGCTTAGTAATTTATTAAAGTATACTTTTGGGATTATAAAAAATACTTTACCATTTTGCAAATGCTACGATGCATGACCATTTACACAAGATTGTTACGATAACAAAAATTCAAAAACAATAACGATCACTTAGGATCTTTTTTTATGCAGAGAGGTATTTCGTCAAAGCTGACAAGACTGATTAAGGCACAATAAAATGGCATCAAGTTCAGAGTTCTGTCCACTGGTCGCTTAACTGCCGAGTTCAACACCATATTAGGAGTACGACTGGGCTGCTTTATGTCAGCTATAGTATGCCACCGGACGATGGTATCACTTGGAACCTCCAAAGCCAGTTAGAAGATTTAGCATATGCAGATGGCATATGCCTGATGGCATCATGTCATGTTCATATGCAGAATAAAATCGACGAACTTATCACCGAATCTTACAGTATTGGCCATAATATTTTTTTTTTTTTGTAATTCCTATGCAAATCCCGTGAAGCTCTATGCTTGTCTACAGAAAAGAAACCAAAGTCTCTGGCCTACCGGG
The DNA here is from genome assembly GCA_949318255.1 of Pollenia labialis. Taxonomy (NCBI): domain Eukaryota; kingdom Metazoa; phylum Arthropoda; class Insecta; order Diptera; family Polleniidae; genus Pollenia; species Pollenia labialis. The sequence continues at coordinate 136,926,387 of OX439140.1, read as the reverse complement.
GCCCTCAATTAACTCCACAAAGACCCTCAATTAACTCCAAAAATAAATGAAACAAAACTTTGACGCAAACTTAAAAACTGGACGAAATGCTACCGGTAATGTGAACTCCCTCACATACATCGGGAGTGACATTTCCGCAGATGGCGGAAGTGTGAGCAATATCCAAGGTGCAAGATGCTCCTCACAGCATTGGAAAATGTCGAGGTCATCATCAGTACCAAATAACGATGAAATTGGATTGGTTACACCCTGCGGAAATAACCAACAGAAATATGCGGACAAGCTCTAGAATGGAACCCGCAAGGAAGCAGGAAAGCCGAGGCAAATGAACTATCAAAAATGGATACAATTTCAACAATACTTCAACTTTAGTTTAGACTTAAGCATGATTTGGAACTGAATATTCCTAAATAGTTTTATCCATGTCGTAAAATAAAATCTATTCGCAAAGGTGGAAATGAATCTTAAGGAAGCCATATTTAAAGAAATATGCATGCATAAAGTTTTTGCAATAAAAATGTAACAAAATTAAAGGCGTTCGAGACCACAAACGTTTTAACAATTTTTTACTGAACTTTACTGCATTTTACTAAATTGCGTTCGCGTACACAAAATGAGAACACAAATTGAGAACGAAAAGTAACAGTTCTTGACTGACTACTTAAAAATTTTTACTGCAGAAATTTTTGCAGTAAAATTTAGCAAAACAAAAAAAACATATGTTTAAAAAAGTAAACAAACAAAAGGCACACAAATTGTGAAAAATTGTTTTATCAAAGAAAAGCTGAAATAAAAATTAAACCAAAATATAAAGTGAATAAATATGAATTAATTAAACATGTTTGTGAAGCATTAATATGGCTGACCCTACGTTTCCACATGCAAGCAATTACTTGCAAGTAGTGTATACGTATTATCACTAGTGTTTTTCTTACGGGATTTCTCCCGGACAAAAATCCCGGGATCCCGACCAATTTTCGGGAATAAATACCAAGAAATTTGTGCGCGAATTCCCGGGAATTTTTTATTTAATATTGGCGACATGTATAATTGTAAATAAATTGTGTCGTGAAAAAGATCTTAGCCGTTAGGGAAAAAGGTCAAAAGTAAGTCAAAAAATCACCTTTTTTAGTTTTTGGTTGGCTTTAATTCAATTTGTATTCTCTTTTGTTTGGTGTTAGCCACTTAAATCTAGCACAACTGCTTATAATCTTTAACAAATACACTAAACAAATATTTTTCAATTTAACATAACGAAAAACTACAGTTTCTGACTCGATATTTTTGCCAACCGTAAAAGAAATATCAATTCATATCTGATAATGTTTAATGCTTTGAACTGTTGATAGAAGAAGAGTAATACACACTTGAGTTTTTAAACGCGTTTAAGCAAAATGTTGATTTAGCTAATCAAAGCCGTTCACATTACATTTGAGATGAGTAAGATGACAGATGATTAAGAAAAAAAATACAACAAACAAATTTATATTTCTTTAAAGTATTTAAAATGGATAAAAAAAACGTTTATAAAGTTATCAGATGATTATTTTAAACATATTAGTGATGAAATTGTGAAAATATATAAATTATTTAAAGAAAAAATAAAAACATTAAGCAGAAATCGTGGTCGGTTGTACCAGTTCATGTTGGCCGATTCTACATTTGAGGTATGTTCAGTGGTTTCTATGTGATTAATGAAGTGATTTAGTTGCAATCATGTCAATTTGAAGTGATTAACAAATCTCTTCAATGTATGGGTAATCATCAGCGTTTAAGAAGCCAAATGTGAACATAGCATAAAAGTGTGAGTGTATTGAGGTTTTTCGAACTTGCTCTTGCATGTGGAAACGGGGGGTAAATACCAACTCTTAAAACTTTTTTTTTTGTTATTTTAATTTTTTAAGTAACCAATAGCAAAAAAAATGTTCATGTTCTTTTGAATAAATTAACGAACAACAAATTATTTAAATCAAATACTGTAAAAAACAAACAAATATGAAAAATAACATAAAAAAAATTTGTTTGTATTTTCCAAAAATGTTCCTGTTATTTTATCGAGTACCGCTAAGAAAACGAGTTAAGTTGTCAAAAGTGTAAATATTTTTCAACACTTCACTTATTTGCCATCAGCTGTTGCCTATATTTTTGTGAGAGCAAATTTTTCAGTTTACTGCATTTTACTGTAAAAGTACTAAAACGCACCTAGTATAACACAAGTCTTAAGTATTTGACAAAAAGCCTTCCCTGATCTTATTTTTGTTTCCAAATGTAAAGAAAAAGCAATAAAAGCTTATCATAACGGGGATGTATTTTCCTTCAAATACTCAAAACTTGTATTATAGTGTGAAACTGCCTTAAGTTATACCCGATTAAGGCAGAGCAGTGAACTGTATTGAAATTTGCAGCTAAATAACTTAACAGCCTGTTCAACGATTTCGAACGTTAACGTTCACATAGAAAATTACATTTAAAGCAAAAACCAATTTTAGAATTTTATTTTTGTTTTAAATATATTTTTCTATGCGAACGTTGACGTTCGAAATCGTTAAACAGGCAGTAAATCTTTCCGGTCCTTAAAAAATTTAAGCTACATAATATCATTCTCTTAACCACATATTGGATGATAGTTTCTATTTCATTTGTCTGCACTTGTGTTATGGTTATAATTGAGAATAAAGTATAATAAATGTTAATGGCTGCCATAGCGACGTCATCGTTGTCGTTTATGTTGTTACCGTTTATTTCTGCTGCTTACTGATAATCGCCAATAGAAATTCAATTTGCATACGAAATATACAACATCATGTTGCAAATGAATAGCGCGTGGGTTTCTTAAATACCAGCTGCATCAAGCTCAAGATGCTGTTACAAGAAGTTGTACTGGGTTAACGTACCAAAAAATAGTCAAAATAAGACGAAAAAAGACGATTCAAGATGTTTAAATTAATATTCATTAAAAAAAGACAACTTCTAAAGTGTATAAGCTTAAAAAAAGGAAAGCAGATGATAAAAATGTTGTATATGTTCCCCAAGTTTCTATAAAAAAGTATGATTTATTTGAAAAAGTGATTGATTTAAGAATTCAGAGTTCACTTAATTCAGAGTTCACTCATCTAAGTTTTGTTTTTTTTTTTCTGGAAAAAAAATTAACAAACTAATTGATTTTGTAACTCCTGCCACAAAATTCAATCTTCTCACTATAAAAGCAAATATTTGATTGGTCACACACAACAATCTCTTTTGTACATTGTTGTCTGTCATCGAAACTGTCTTTTGTTAATTGTCTTAAGTGAAATTAATACTTTCATTCAAATGCATTTTGCACAAATTGCAATTAATTCAATTGACAAATATTTGCCAAAAGACATTTCTTAAATTTGTAAAAAAAAACAGATAAAACCTTATGTTGCAGGACATTGACTTCATTGTAAAGGAAAATACAAATAAGTTTTTTTTTTTTATAATTTATTTATGTTGGTTAACAGTTGTTCTTAATTACGGAAGTGTAAACATCATGAAGAACTGTGTGTAAGTGTGCACAAGAGAAATTATGAAACAGAGAGGAAGTTATACAGAGAGTTGCTAAAAATGTACCAGTGATGTCAAATAATGCTAATCAAACGATTAAGTGGAGAGGACTTTTAGTGTCATGAAAGTCCACAAGCTAAAATGTACCTGCCGAATTATGCTTGAAAATTATTTCTAACGATACAAACAAAAGTTCTTAACATCGTAAAGAAAGTGAATAATGGAATAGAGACGAAAAAATCCGAAAAACGAGTGATTACTTATTTCATCAACCTAACCTTCTAATTTCGTCACAACAGTTTTTATCAAGGCGAATTTAAAAAGGTAAGTGCAACTCAACAACTACAAAAAGCCCCATGTATTTTGTTTTTGCAATTTGATTGTTAGCTGTCAAAATTTTTTTATTGCAAATTAAAATTATCACTTTTTTATTAAAGAAATTATTAAATTCACTTCAATCATTCGCAGTTTTGAAATTTTTTTATTATAAAAATAATATTTTTAGCACTTTTCAATCAACTTCTTCTCAAAACAAAATTATATTTTGACGTTTCTCAATTTTTTTTAATTCGCCGTGGAGACAGCTGATGAACGGCTGACGAGATGAGTTTACCTGTTTGAATTCGCCTTGGTTTTTATGGATTGACTTTACAGTAAGGGTAATCACGATGGTCATTGTGCAAATTTTCAATGTGTAAATTTGCAGTGCATACCAATTTTATTTTTGTACAAATGTGCTATTTTTCTAAAAACTTTTTCTGGCAACACAAAAAACTTCTGGCAGCACTGTAAAATATCTGAATTAGCTTACAATTATACACAAGCATATTAAAATATATGTTTTCATTGTAAATAATAAAAATTTAATTCTCGTTTTTATATTAAAACCCACAAACATTTTAATTTTTTAAGTTTCCTCAAAAAACAATGTGGCGCTTAATATGACAAATGTTATTGTTTATATTTGTTTGCAACTGAGCAAATATGCACTACTAAGTTTGCTTATTTATGGGTTTTTAGTGCAAACGAATTAAATAGCGCAAGTTGCAAATACGTAAATTTTGTTGTTGTGTTGTGCAAATTTGTGTACACTTTGCACTACCCATCGTGATTTTCCTTGATATTTCTTAAAACAAGTCATAGAAAATTGTTATTAATAAAGGCAGAAATGCGTTTTGATCTAGTTAGCGTTATGTAAAAACAAATAAACATTCGATAAAAATATTGGTTACGTGTGGGACGTCAAATATTTGCTAAGTGTGACCATAGCTGAAGAGTGGCAAATTTTATTCAGTAATTGCACTGTGCTTGTTGAAAAAAAAGACAAGCCGGGTACCTGGCGTTTTAAAATTATTCAGGTACGCTGAATAATTTACCGTTATTTCGAAAATGGAGGAGATTGTACACGCGTAACACAAAACGGTTCAGTTTATTAAAATTAATGAAAAAACGTAATTCCGCAATAAAATTACCTTTAAGTGAAGTTAACCTTTTTCAAATATGCACAGAAACATTTCAAACTTTTTGCTTGTTATTTTCAAGAAAAAACGAAGTTGCAGACAAAACAAGCCATAAATGATTTCAATCTGTTTACTACATTTGATTTCATTTACAAAAGACGAAATTTAAGAATTTCATAAAACGCAATATTTGAATGGGAGCACACTTATGGATTGGAAGAAAACGTTAAGGACAAAAAACTAATTGAGGTTCGTCATACATTATATTCCATTAGAGGCGACTCCTTGGCAGTTATGGGACCTTTTCTTCAATATATTTCTAGTCTGTATTGACCATTTTGTATGGGAGCCCCCTAAAGGAATTGAGATATCGGGTAGGTTTGTTAGAAATAAATGATGGAGATGAAAAATAAAGTGGGATTGGACATACATTCGACCCACCTAGTGGCATCCTAGGCATCCTAATTTAAGAATTTTATTAAACCATATTCGTATGGGAGTCTCCGTAAGGGGTGGAGTTTCGGGTTTTTTTTAGCAATTTCAATAAACTTAACCGCTTTTGAGTTACGCGCAATCTTTTTCATGTTTGAAATAACGGTATATCATGAAAAGAACCTAAGAAAACGGTTAGTAGCACCATTGGATTCAGCGAACCCGAATTAAATATGTTAAAACGACAGGTGACCGGCCAAAATCTAGCACAGTGTTGGCAATATTATTTTATCCTAGTTCCAATGTGGAACATAGGGCCTTAACAAAATTTTTCCAATCATTTATTCTTAATGTTAACAACTTTATTTTACTCCACGTTGTATGCGCCTTCCTAAGTTTGTCTTGAACTTGTCGTATGCATGTTTGAGAGTACCTAGATCTGCGTCAGCTTCCCTGTGGTTTCCATTGAATTTATCAGTCTGAAGACACCTTGCTCTTTTCTGAGTTCGGGTGAGAGCGCATGTGAAATCCTGTTATTGAGTATATGGGCTATGACCTTATTCTGGAGTTATACCCCCTTTATTGGAGCAATCAGAAATGTTCCCTTTTTAGGCACATTGATTGTTAATCCTTCTTGAAGATCAAAAGGCAGTATGCCTGAATTCCATAAGTTATCCCTGATGGGCATGAGGAGTGAAACGGTTCTGCATTGAGCATATCTGGGGCATTATAGTCTATTCCAGTAAAATAGTCGCACACTCAATACTACTTTTTGATAAACTGTTTTGTTAAAAAATATTTGTATTTAGTAATAAATTAATTTTAGTCTTGAAAAAACGAACATGTACCAAATCCATCCTGTTATTTAATTTAGCCCTTTTTAGCTCGTCATACGCCTTCACGCGATAAGTTGGCATCACTGATATGAACTAAAAGATTTAAAATACGTACTTAACAAGAAATGTTTTTGAGACTGTTAAATTGTTTACCCTACATTAAGACCCTAAAATTTAGGTCTTACACACGTTTGTAAATTCATTAGATATTTCGAGTTACTTGATCAGGTATGCATATACATACATACATATATCCATATGGACGTATAACATGGCGAATTCAACTACAGGTTGTGTCCGAACTACAACAATCCAAAAACAACAGAAACAACATCGAAATGACAACCATTCTTAGCAAATAGGCTCGAACTGTAAAAATCAGATGCCGTTTCGACACCACCTGTAGTTAATTCGCCTTGACGTATAAGAAAAATGTTTTAATCGTAGAATCAACAGTATTTCTTGGTTAATTGCGACCTCGTACAGAGGAAGTTGTTAGAATCGTTCTCATTGTCATCTTAAATATACTTGCTGAAGGCCACAAAAATGCGCTTTAATCACAAAAACATTGCTTAAGTAACTTTTTCAAAAATATTCCAAAAAAATATAAAAATAGGAACCATTTCAACAAGTTAAAAAAAATCTTTAAAGAATATAAAAAATAATTTTTTTACTGGTAAAAGGTATTTTAATTTCGACTTGATTTTGACGTTTTTTTTTAAAGAATAAAAATAATTTTCATAAACAAATTTGCAGACTACTGCTATAAAAAAACAAAACTTGTGCAGAAGCACAACCATGTGCAAATCAATAAAGAGAAAGAGAAAAATGTTACTCAAAATTCAAGAAGAGAGCATGTGGTATAAAAGGATGCCGCTTACAGAAATATCCTTTAGTACATTTAGGACAGTCATTGGATTGCTAGTTAAAAGGAAACAAGAAAAATAACTGTGAAATATTATAAAAATAACGGTAGATGGTATAATAAATACATAAAAACAAATGCAGTGCAGATTTAACAGAAAAAGAGTGTAAATAAAAATAGAGCAATTTGAGACAAACAAAATATACCGCTATCCAAATGCATTAAAATGCAATATTGTGAGATTTAAATAACATTAATTTCTATAATTTAAAAAAGAAATTATTTTTATTTCGTTTTTTAATAAGAAAAAAAAAACATAAAAAAGAAAAATCTAGAAATGAGTACAACTCATGTTTACTTTGCCGATATGCCTTTGGCAGCGGCTAACCGAGAAGGTCATTCTGCATTGGCTGCCTTAAATGATGACGCAATACATCAGTGCCGCAGTATTTCACCCAATTGTAGTAATTCGCCTATACCTCGCTATGAACGGAATATGGGCTTCTTTCGTCAACTGAGTCGACGTTTTGGTTTGAGGTCAAATGATGACCTAGTTTTCACTGGCAGCAATGAGGATGACAATCAAAGTTCATCGACCGATTCGTGTTCTTCGCATACACCACTTTCAGCAGCAACTGCAAATGTAACATCATTGTCAACCGATAATAAAAAAATAGATAGCAATCTATTGCTCTCTACTGCAACCATTGAGTACGTATCATGTGCGTCGAGTGAAACTAGTAGTACAGTTGATATCGAGGAGCAACTACAACAATTGCAGCTGCAACAACAAAAACAACAGCAGCAGCTAAATGTTGGTAATGTCAACAATAGTGCTAATAACTATGATGAGAACGCTGACAGTCTTGTTGATGGGGATGATGCTATTTCTGATAATAATGAAAATTTAAATGACGCTGTAAAGCCTGCTTACAACAAAGAGCGTAAATCATTTGCTCGTTCCAGTTTTTCGCGGCTTCACCGTCGTTCCACCACATCTATAAGGCGAGCCTTTGAAGCCTTCTCTCTTTCATCGCGTTCCCTTTCCTGCAGTGGTGTCACACCACCGCCCATCTTACCCACGTCATCTTCCTCGTCGTCGTCTACCAACAATGGTACACCCATTAAATCTGCTCTGAAATCTTCCTCTAACCTAGAACTCAATAAAAAATCACTAACAACAACTTCTTGTCCTAAGAAATCCTCCTGTTCATCTTCATCCTGCTCAGCACCGGGAAAATCAACAACAGCATCGTCGTCTGCGTCATCTTGCAAAACAAAAACGAAACCACCGCCACAGCGTATACTACGTCAACCAGTCTCATATACATATCTGAAGGGTATTTCGGGTCTACCAACCCAGAGGGTACCGCGTAATTCAGTTTGTTGTCAGTATGCCAGACGTTAAATTGATAAAAATGAGAAAATAAATTTAAAAAAAACGGTTAAAACGACATGCTTCAAATCAAGGATGGAGACTGACAATGCAAGCTGTTATAGTGCAATACAGTATAAAGTTTATAGTTCATATTTGTACCCATATATTTAAACACACATATGTATATCGCTCATTTGCTGCCACATCTTCATAACTCAAAAAATTAATTTTTGGAGTCAGTGATGCAGAATTGTTCGCTTTGTTGTTGTTTATACTGTGTATAAAATTCTTTTTTATATATTATATACGTTTATTTCGAAATGTATTTTTTGAGTTATGACGGCGTTGTAGCAGATGAGCGACATGTACATACATATAAAAATTCCCAAGTGTTTGCATACATTTTTGCAAGTTAAGATACAAACATACAACATAAAAACAAAATATTTACGTTTGGTTGGCTTAATTTTATGTAAAACTTTTGATTTTTAATTTTTCTGGTAGGAAATAATTAAAATACAGAAAATCAACTAGAAATGAAGGTTCAAAACGATTTACGCTTAAATCTTATCGGTCAAGAAAAAATATTGTAAAAAGAGATTCTTAATGTCTCGTTTAATCTACGTAAAAGGTCACTTTTTACATAAAATGTCACTTTAAAGGTTAAAAGTCACTTTTTACATAAAAGGCACTTTTACCGTAAAATGTAAATTTTTACATATGTATGTATAAAGTTACTTTTACATAAAAGATCACGTTAAAAGTCAGTTTTATATAAAAAGCAACTTTACATATAAAGTCATTTATAACATAAAAGCCACTTTAAAGTAAAAAGTCACTTTTAACGTAAAAAGGTAATTTTTACATAAAATGTTCCTTTAAAGGTTAAAAGTCACTTTTTACATATGAAGTCACTTTTAACGTAAAAAGTCACATTCTACACAAGAAGTCACTTTTTACATATAACGTCACTTTGAACGTAAAAAGTCACTTTTTACATATAAAGTCACTTTTGGCATAAAATGTCACTTTAAAGGTTAAAAGTCACTTTTTACATAAAAAGTCACTTTTTACATAAAAGGCACTTTTAACGTAAAATGTAAATTTTTACATATAAAGTCACTTTTACATAAAAGATCACGTTAAAAGTCAGTTTTGCATAAAAGTAACTTTTTACATATAAAGTCACTTATTACATAAAAGCCACTTTAACGTAACGAGTCGCTTTTAACGTAAAAAGTTAATTTTTACATAAAATGTCACTTTAAAGGTTAAAAGTCACTTTTTACATATGAAGTCACTTTTAATGCAAAAAGTTACTTTTACATATGAAGTCACTTTTAACATAAGAAGTCACTTTTTGCATAAAAGGTCAGTTTTTACACAAAAGGTCACTTTCTACATGAAAAGTCACTTTTTACATATGAAGTCACTTTTAACATAAGAAGTCACTTTAACATACATATAAAGTCCCTTTTAACGTAAAAAGTCACTTTTTACCACTGTTGGAAAATATTAAATATCGTTTTTTAGTGTTCAGTTCGGTAGATTTCGGGAAAACACAAACGCTTATAGTGTTTGTGATCTTCGAACACAAAAAGTAGATAAAAGAAAAAACTATTAACTTGTCTGTTGTAAAAACAACAACACTAAAAGAAAAAAAAAAACGCATATTTTTGTTGGTTTTAGGGTTCACAAATTACATATTTTCATGTTTGAACAATAAATAAAGAGAAGCAAAATTCCCGTATTTTTGTTTACTAAAATAATTAAGTTTTTAACTTCAAATTTGCAACGAACCATATCGGGTCATTCCGCTTGCTTCTTAAATGTACATAAAAGTCACTTTTTACATTAATTTCCATTTAATTTTGCGTAAATGACTTTTTACATAAAGTTTGTTTAAAAATTCAACTTCTGTTTATTCAGAATCTTGAATAGTTTAAATATGGGAAAATAATAATTTTTGATATCTAAGGTAATTTCCAGACTTATAAGTATATTAAAAAAAGTATTTAAAAATGTTTTAAAAAAACCTTTATTTATTAATTTAAAATATTTAAATATCCCATCTCATTATTAATATATTCCTTTTTAACAAATAGAAAAAACAACAATAAATTTCAGTGTATTAATTAATTATGAAAAATTGGGAATTTAGCACGCCATACAGAAATCTTATTAATAATAACAATTTGTTGTTGCACTTTTAACCTTTTATTTAGTTTTCTTCATTTATATTTTTTTTAATTTCATCACTTTACCAATCTGTGATATTCACAACATAACAAAAAAAAAAAATATATAGAACAATATTTGTATCGCCCATTTTATTTGTGTAAGATTTTATTAAGTCAAATTATTAAAATAAAATATGAAAAGCAGAAGAAGCGAACCGATAAAAAATTAAAAAAAAATTAAAAAATCTAACAATGATTTTTTATATTTTTTTTCTTTTATTTGTTTTTGCCCCACTGTGGATTGTAATTTATCCTAAAATTTGAACCTTAAAGAAAAGATTTAAAGTTAAATATGTAAATTTTTATGTTAATTTATTTATAAAACTAGGAATTACACCAAATATAATCAAACAAATTTATATCTTTTGCACATAATTTTAATTGATAATTGTGTTTGATATTCAATCGATAATAACTAGATAATTTTATAATAGTAATAAAATAAAAATTATCATATTTTAACAGTCCGTATTATTTGAAATTTAATAACACAGGAGGTATTAGCAACGAAGACTGTTAAACTTTAAATAAAAAAAAAACCATTTTACATTTAGACTTCTAACCATTAAGTTCTTCTAATTATGTACTTTGTTCTTTAACCAATATTAACATTATTAATTTCTAATAACCTAAATTTTGTTTCAAAACCAATAATATTTACTGTATATTTATTAATTCTCTTACCAACACTACCAATATTATTTGCAGGTGGCAACGTTCTGATTAACCAATAAGCAAAGGGATTCTTAGTGTTTGTTGACACTCTTCAAGTTTTAGCCGGTCAAGTCTTGAGCTTTTAGGAGAGAAGGAAAAAAAGAATGTAATTTTTCTCTATCTCCTTAGTGCCGTGACATGTGTGAAGTCAAGTTTCACTCGTCAAGTCTTGAGCTATAAGGAGAGAAGGGAAAGGAGAATGCCATTTCTTTTCCCCTCTTTTCTAAATATTCAAGACTTGACGAGTCAAAATTTGACGTGTGTGAACCGGCACTAAGAACTCAAAACTTGACGCCTTAAAATTTAAGAGTGTGTACCAGCACATAGTCTAGGTTACCAATATGATCACAAGCAGTAATCTGTTTGTGCCGGTTCACACACGTCAAGTTTGTCTCGTCAAGTCTTGAGTTTTTAGGAGAGAGGGGAAAAGAAATGGCCTTCTCTTTTCCCTTCTCTCCTTAATGCTCAAGACTTGACGAGTCAGACTTGACGAGTCAAACTTGACGTGTGTGAACCAGCACTTTAATTTTTTGTCAGACAGCGAATCATAGAAGAAAAAGTAAGAAATTTATATCTTTTTACATATTCATTTGCTGGATCATCGTCATAACTCAAAAAAATTAGTTTTACCTAAAACGACTTTAATGTTTTCCATTTATGTACAACAAAATGGAAAAAGAAAATCTTATTGCTTTCTCAAGAGTTGAATTTACAATATCTTCATAAGAAATATTTATCTTAATAAGAATAATTTACTACGCAAAGAGTGATATTAAGTCAATATAAACGATTTTTGACTTTTCACATTGTTGCAGCAAATGAGCGGTATAACACGAACAAATATTTATGCAAAGCTTAGAACCGATTACAAACATCTTCCTACAAACCCACAATTTCTTTCTTTTTTTTCCTAAAAACTCAAAAGTTGAAGCATGTTAACCAAGACTTATTAGAAATTTTATTAAAAATTATCTAAATTAAATTAAAATCCTTTTGCACGCGCAAAGTTTACTTTGACAAAACCTTTTCAGTTTGCTTTTAAACTTTCTTTAAATTGTGCGTGTTCGTTTACTATTGTTTGTCAAATTAAGCATTCAACCCAATACCACTTCTTATGTATTTTTAAACGGCGAACAAAGATCGAAGCAATTTTGCAAGTATATCAAAGCTGTTGTCATCCTCCTTCTTTATTTTCTCCTCTCCAACAAACTCAATACTTTTTAAAGTTAACTTTGCGAGTGCAAAAGGGGCTCCTTAACTTCACTTAAGACTTTCTGCTTTTAAATTTAAATGACAACAAATTCATGCAAAAGAAAGTTTAAAAACAAAGAGATGTATTAAAGTGAAAAAAAGAAACATTTTAAAAAAGAAAAAGAATACACAATTAATTTTTAAATAAAAAAGTACCAGTTACACACACTAATTCATAAATATGTTTCGATATGTCTAGAGGTACCATTCTATGTTCAAAAGGCTTTAATAATCATCAGTTGTTTTCCTACAAACTGCAATTGTCGTTAAAAAAGTTACTAAACTTTTTGTTCCATACAGTTTTTTGTTATAAATTCTAAATTTGTTTAGCACACAACAGTTAATTTTAAAACAGCAGGTGGTCAATATTTTATTCGAAAAATATTTTTAATTTAAAAGACATAAACCATAGTTGAAAGAGTATTATGCGTTTGATCTGATGTGTGTAACACAAAAAAATGGCTCTAGACCCATATTTAAGTACGTATTTCAATCGTCTGAGAATTATGTAGTTTCAAAATCGATTTAACGATGTCCGTCCGTTTAGCTAGTTGTCGGTCCATGTCAACAATAAATAATCCTATATGTTAGAATTTAGAAAAAATTTAATTGGGGTCGGTCATTATTTGAAGTTGGTTTAAAAGTCCTTTAGATACTGGTTTGCAAACATTTTCTTAATTGAAAATGTGTGTGGTTGTGCAAAAAATTGTTGCTGTATTGTGAACACCAAGCGCAAATATTGCTGCCATTGTAAACGAAGTTTTAATCCCACGAATTAATACAATAGAACATAATTTTTAAAATAAAGGACCAATTTATTAAAGTATTTCATTACTGATTAACTTGTAGATCTTGCATTAGAAACAGTTTTAATTATTTTTAAAATAACTTCGATCTATTGAGCAGATTAACACAGATTATAGAAATTATAAATTCGAATTTTTTGGTTCTTGGTGGCCAAATCAGACAGCTCGTTTTCAGCATTTTGTAAAATGTTTAGTGAAACATCTCGTTTTTTAATTAAAAAAGATCTTTTGAAAAAAAACTGAATATTTCATTACACCTTGATTTAAACAGGTACTAATCATAATTTTATCAAAAGAAGGCCAAACAATTTATGCTTTGCCGACCAGTAAATTTTAAAAACAGTGACAAAATATATATTAATAAAGTTTTTCAAGAAAATTTCAGAGAAATTTTATGTTTCTTGTTTTTAATATTTAAGTTTGCAAAAAATTCAAATTTATGTCGAAACCCATCGAAAAGAATATTTTTAATTTCATAAAGTTAAAAACTTTTCTTTCAGTGAAATTTTACTTTTTTGATTTTATTATTCTGTTTTATTAATATTTAAATTTGCCTAAAATTAAAAACGACTTAATAAAATTAAAAATACAAAGAAAAGTCTTTAAAAAACGCCAAGTAATTTACTAAAAATTTATCTTTTTTTTTTACTTAATTGAGAAAAGAAATCATTAAGATTGAACAATATAATTGAAATATTTTTAACATTTATATAAACAATATTTACAGTAAATATATATACAATATCATATTAAACATTAATATTATTGAGAAACTTTAATTCCGATATAAAGAAGTATTAAAAATACAACTCATTTATCTAATTAAACAACAAAAACAACAAATTGCATTTAAATTAGCTGCGTTTTTTGCCACTTTTACAGCATTTACAAAAATTACAATCAAAGCGATGAAATAAAACAAAAAAAATTTTTATTAAACAATTTATTAAAACAAAAAAAAAAAAATAAATAAATAAATAAAATGTATTATCTCTTGATGTAAAAACCAACTAAATTGGTTCTGCAATTGAAAATAAACTAAACAAATTGTCCCATTTTTACTACCAACAAAATGTATTGGTGGCCAGTCGCTTTAATTGTAATTGTTAGAACTCCTTAAATTATAATTAAAAACAAAAATAGTACTCAATCACACCAACAAATACGACACAATAAAATAAATAATATTTAAAGCAAAAAATAAATAACAACTACACTTTATAAGCAATATTATTGAAGCATCAAAAAAGAACATTTATATATTAATTTATTAATCGATTATTAACAAGCATTTATTACTTTTAATTATTATTATTACTATTGAACTAATTGATATCAAATTGAAAGCGAAAATAATACAAGTATTTATTATACATTAAAAAAAAGAAAAGAAATATAAAATCGTAAATAATTTGGGAAAGCAAAAAATGAACATGCGCCTGAAAAATACATATACTTATACTACTTGTACTTACATATATATTATAAACAAATTGCAATTTAGTATTTAATAAAGAAATTATTATTGAAATTTAAAAAAAAATATGCTTTTATTTGTTACAATCTTTTAGAATACCAATCGATTTAGAATCACTTTTTCAAGTAATCCAACGTTAACCATCCGTACAAGTTGCAATTTTGTAGATAATTTGATCAAATAAGGACGAAGTTTTTGTAAATGGTGAGAATTGGTCTACAATTTTACATATTCCTATTAAAACTTCTTTACAAATTAGACTTTTTGTGTCCGTCAACCATCGTATTATGTTGGTATTTAGAATAAATTCGCCCATGAATATTAGACTGTAAATTAAATTATAAATAGCTTTAACCTCCTTTTAAATGTTAACATTAATAAACAATTTAGCGACCGACCCTAAAATCCCTTTAAGACAAAAAATCTTTTATGGATGTTAATATCTAGATAATATTGGGCACAAATAGCTCTTATATCGCTCCTTAATTGCAACATAGTCATATCTCAAAAAAATAAAAATTTTAAGTTATTTAAGCAAAAATCTTCCTTATACCTTCTTTGTATTGAAAACCAAAATCTGCATTATATCTTAAACAGAACCGATGTTATAGCAAAATATATTTTATTAAATCTGTATAGAAAGGTACACGTAGAAAAAAAATATGGTTGGAGGTAACCATATTCTAAGAGCAACATACTATGGTTGGATTTAAACAATGTTTATGTTTGCAGGTTCCCATATAATGTTTAAATATGACCATAGAATTGTTAAAATCAACAAAAAATTTCCCGAAATAAACCATCATATGGTCAAAATTAACCATATTTTGGCCAATATTAACCATAATAATGGTCAAAACTAACCATTTTATGTTCAAAATTAACCATAATATGGTTAAAACTTCCAAGAATTTTGACAAAAGTAACCATATTATGGTCAGACTTGACAAAAATATGGTAAAAATTAATCATATTATGGTTATTTATTTCATCCATTTTTTCAATTTGTTAAGTGTCAAATAATGATTTTATAAAATAAAAATCCCATTTGATTCATATTCCAGGCTGTGACGACCATTTGTTCTGTTCTACTAGTTTATTCTACGTAAACTTATTTTATTTTATTAAATAATTAAAATAAATTGAATGAGAATTTTAAGCAAACCAAGTAAAATGCAAGCAACCAGAATGTTGTTGCTTTTTAAACATACTTATTACATATTTAAAATTTAAAATTAAAGTATTATAATTTCGAACATATTATTGTTATTAAATATTAACCATAACATGTTTGGAGGCAACCATAATATGGTTATAGCTTTTGGGAATATGAATTTAACCATACTATGGTTGCCGTGATAATAATATGGTTTAAGTAACCATAATATGTTTAAATGTATAGTTGTAGCTTTAAGTTATTTAAACATTATATTGTTAAATTCAACCATATTTGAAGTTTCAGGGGAGGTAAACACTTAATTGTTAAATAGAAACAAAATCTTATCAATCGTGAAAAAAGTTTTGTTAAAAACAACAAAAGTTTATTTGTTGCCATTGCAGGGACCATAATATGTTTTTTTTAACCATACCTCAAGCATGTTTTTTCTCTGCGTGTATATTTTACATTTGATCGCATTTTGCCTAGTTTGATTTTTTTGAGATATGACTAGGTTGCAATAAAGGAGCGATATGAATTTTAACCTCTTAACATAACTTTGTTTTTGTGAGCCGATCTCGAAAATTAGTATGTAAATTCTTTGTTTTTTGGGCTTTGCCGATTATAATTTTATGATTGTTTTCATTAAATGGAACTGTTATTAATGCCCGTAATTTCTAAAAAAAGAAAGCAGGTCGTGTTCGTACCTAAAAGTTATCTCTACCTATTTCAACGTTTATTTTACCTTCAGTTTTCCTTTAAAATATGGCAGCTTTTACTATGCACAGCTAGATTTCTTTTTGTAGAAATTACGGGCATAAATTGTTGATTATTTTGTTTTCAAATAAACAAATTTTTAATTTTTTGGGGCATAATTTTGACAATTTTCAGCGAATATTTTCAAGTTTTTTCTGCATATTTAATGCGCATAAAACGTGTTTTTAGAGCATATTTCTGGTTTCCAATGGTCATAATACTAGTTGCGGTAAGATTGCTATATTCGGCTATACCGAATCTTATATACCCTTCACCAAAGTGCGTTAAGAACAAAAAGTTTTATAAATACCATTGTTTAGACATAAACAAATATATTTTGTACCCCCACCCCCTTCTCCTATCCCGAACACATTTTGTCGGATGTCGTATATTAATAACCAAGATGCTTGTATCTAATTTGATAACCAAGCTTTGAGTATCAAATTTGGACAATTTTCTCTTACCGTTCTGTAGATATAAAAAAATCTATTTAGCACCACACCACTTCTCCACTACTTCCCACATTTTATCGTGTGTTGTCTATTGATAGCATATATACATAAAAAACCAAGGGTTTGATAGGTTAAATTAGAGACAGTCGTGGTTTTTGCACGTACCCGGCGAAACATAATTATGAAATGAGGTTAAGATTCATATACAGCCCATTTATAAATACAAATTCCCTTGGTGTTTTTTCCCTTTTCCTATTTTCACAATTAAATTTACACAGGAAAAATGAGAGAAGGGAGAAAACTCACGGGAAATTTATAATTGGGCTGATAAGAGTTCTTTGTGCAGAATATAATATAAATATCAACATCTATGTATATGAGTTTTGTTCGTCTTAAAGCGACTTAAGAGATGGGGCTTATAAGGGACCTATGGTCAATTCTGGACCTGTGGTAAATTTTTCCATGACATAGTAGCTTTTATAAAAGTTATCGCCACCAAACTTTATATCAATACCAACATGTATTAGGAAGTTATGGATGGCATTTATGCTATGGGAGGTACGATTATAAAATTTTTTTATAGTATTTTCACACTTTATATTTGAATGCCAATGTGCGTGGCATGTGGCTGCGGGCAGCGATCTGCTGTTTTCTCTTGAAATTTTTTTGATAGACGATTGAACGCGGAACATTTTAAAGGGGCAAATATCAAATAAACTGTTTTTCATCGACTACGAAAGTGATTCTGAGTAGATCGGTTTACTAAAAGGTGTGTCTAGAACCAATATTTTCTTAATATTTTGTTGTGGGTTTAAAAAAAAAGAAAACGTCCTGATTTCTTTTTGTTAAAACCATATTGAGTAATTTTGCTGGTGTCTGATAAACTTGAATTTTTATGTAGCAAAACAAGTTAAATGTTTAGAATTATTTCATATATTTTCTAAAGTTTTTTTTTACCACTGCTAACTTTTGAACTCGATACTTGCAACATTCCTATTCTATTACTCTTGCGTTCTGCTTTGTTTACGTTTTCTTAGACTGAATACATTTCGGGAAATCCCGCCGTTTAATGCTGCTGATGAAATGTACATAATTTGAATAAAAAAAAAATATGTATCTACTGTTATACGAATGCGTTGATCTTAAGTGTTTTCAATAAAAATATAAAACTTAGATTTTAAACAGATGTATGTATGTGCCTTTTATTTTGTATGGGAAATTAACACTCGGTACTTGTGACAACCTCAATACTTGAACCGAGCCCGGCTTTCATTACGTGCAAGAATCGAGTTTCTACTGTACTATAAATAAAAATACTAGTTTTGAACTAGTATGTAACTGCATACAAATCAACTAGTTGAGCTACAATTATAACTCAACGTAAAAATCGATAGTTTTATATAAAAAATCAAAAAATTTGCAACTAGTCTGATGTCAAAAGCAAATAGTTTAATTTTTTTATCATACTAGTTACTTTATCTGCAGGGTTATAATGCGATGTGTGTAGTACAATTTTGGAGATAATAAAGGTAAAACTCCATAAATTTTTACAGCCCCCACATGCAGCAAAAACATGCTTGAAGAATGGTTAAACATACCATATTATAGTATCCGCAATGACCACAAACAAACTATTGTTGTCTTAATACTAATTTTATTACGATTTTAACGAACAGGGGCCTGATTCTGGCAGTCGTGATCGAGTACTTTCTCGATTCGAAAGCAATTTAAATCTAATTATTTCAGTCAATACTGAACGAATCGGAATTATTTTTCAGTATTGTTAAGCATTAATTTGAGTTTCACAATACTGAAAAAATAATTTTGAGTCGTTCAGTATTGACCGAAAGAATTAGAAATAAAATTGCTTTCGTATCGAGAAAGTACTCGATCACGACTGCCAGAATTAGGCCCCAGTTTTTGTTTGTAAGTTATTGACCAAGAAATAACAATTTATAGTTTTCAAGTTTTTAAATTATCAATCATCGTACAGATCAATAAAATATATTGGAAATATTTACTTATTTTTTTGGGTACCCTCGGAGGCAAGTAGGTCGTTAGCAAGTCTGTCAGTTCGAGTGTTTCGTGTTTAATCCCCGCTAGATACTCTGGGTGTGTTAAGTACAATGGGCCAAAGGGCGACTATACAATTGCTTGGTTAACTATTTTGTTTAAAGTTTGGTTATATAAGTACATTCGATTATTAGAAATTTGTGGTCGATAATTGCTAAAAATCACATTATTATTTAAAAATTAATTGCTAAACATGCAGATAAATATTTTTTTTAAACCTGCTAAATATGTTTAAATTTAAAGGTTTGAAAACTTGCTCTGCTAAGTTTTCTTCATTTTCCAATGCCTGATTATTTTATTTCTTCAAAACCTGACTTATTTCATATTTTTACTTAAAACATTTCTTTCCTATTTAGAAGCAGTCGTTAACATGCACAAATAAGCTTCTAAGTCTCTGTGTACAGTTGGCGACGAATAAGGATTATTCTTTGTTTTTTTCACTTTTTTTAAATTATATATTTATTACTCAAGTCTAAAGTACCCCCGAAATAAAATTATTCGCTATTGTTATGTGTGGCTACATTAAAAGAAATTCCTTGGATTTAATTTTACTTAAAAGTTAAATTAAGAATTTTCTAGAGGAATTGTAATTTGTGGAATTGGTGGTCAAAAGGAAATATCTCAAGTATGTAAATCTATGTTTTGTTGTTCTTTGTGGGACTTCAAAGAAACATAACTACAATTGCAAAAATTCGCTGTAGGTGTTTAATGTTATTAAAAAGCTAACAAGATTTTTTAAATTAAACACTGATACCAGGGATGCACAAGTTGTTACAATTGTAAAATATTTGTTACAATCGAGTTTCGAAAAGAACAATGGTACACAAATTGAGTGGACCGGTGGGCTAGTTTGTAGAGAGCTAGTCTAACAGCGCTGGGGTTACGGGTTCGATTCCAGCCAGAGACTTTGGTTTCTTTCTGTAGACAAGCGTAGAGCTTCCTTCGCTGGATTAGCCTAGGAAATTAAAAAAAAAATAAAAAATTTGGTACAATTTATAAAATATCCCAATTTATCATTTTTATTTTTTGATTTTACTTGGAAAATCATATTAAAGGAGTCGCAGAGCATAACGTACTTTTTTGCTCATATACAATTTTATTTACTTCGCCCCCTTAAAGACTGCATGAACCAGGAAAGTGTAACAAGATACATTAGACAACCACAAGTCTCCACATAAAATGTTAAGGATGTTTGATACCAAACCATTTTTATTTCAGGAAAAGTACGTTTTGTGAAAAAAAAAATTAAAAAAAAACGTTTTGCTATGCACTTATTTTTTAAGAACCCGTATTCTTGTTTTAAAATAAAAATTATGCTTATATGTTTATAAAAAAAACCCAAAAACCAATTTGTCAAAAAATGCGAAAAAGAATGTTTTGTTCTGCGGCTCCTCATTTCATATCCTTATTGAAAGCGCTTTAATATGAAAGAATTTGAAATTTTTTGAAGAAGATTTCAACATAAAAAATTAATTAAACGAATTAATGTTTGAAGATCTATCAAAAGTTGCTTGTGGAAAAAATAACAGCTCGATATTCATCTGAAGAAAGAGCTTTTTTTTATTAAAATAATTTAAAACTAAAGAAAGAAATTGGTTACATGTGTCTACATTAGCTGCGTTCGAGAACACAAAAGTGTTAACTACTTTTTACTGAACTTTACTTCATTTTACTAAATTGCGTTCGCGTACACAAAATGCAGTAAATGAGAACAGAAATTAAATGCGGAAAGTGACAGTTTTTGACGGAGTACTTTCAAATCAAAAACAAAAGTTTCAAAAGGCAAACAAACAAAAGTAACAAACAAAAAGCACACAAATTGTGAAAAAATTGTTAGATTTAAGAAAAGTTGAAATAAAAATTAAACCAAAAGTGAATAAATATTAATTAAATAAACTTGCTTGTGAAGCTTTATTTGGCTAAATACCGACTTTTGAAACTTTTTTTTTTAAATTGTGATGTATTTGGGTAGTTAAGTAATCAATAGAAAAAAAAATATGTCTTCATGTTCTTTTGAATAAATTAACCTGCCACAAATAAGTAAAATCAAAAAAATTCAAAAACAAACAAATATGAAGGATTACATAAAATAATTTGTTTGTTGTATACAAAGTATTTAATCGAGTACCAATAAGAAAACGAGTTACGTAGCCAAAAGTGTAATCTTTTTTTAACACTTCCTATCAGCTGTTGCCTTTATTTTACGAAATTTTCAAAATTTTGGGCTCGCGAACTTTTTTGGACAACAGTTTTTTGTGAGAGGAAATATTTTAGTTTACTCATTTACTGCATTTTACTCTAAAAGTACTCAAGCGAACCTGATACAAAGAAAAGATTTGTAATATTCTACAAAATTGGCCCAATTTTAGAAGATTAAATAATACATTCATCAAAAGTGGTCAGGCTTTTGTCTATTGTTTTGGTCAAATTTATATTTATATTTATATATTATAATGGTCCTCGAGAATTATATATTCAGCCTTATTGTGGTTGTCGTTTTCGTAAACAAACGTGTCGTTTTTTGTAGTAGATTAAAGAACACATGTTGGGTATTACTTTAATCTATTACACAGTCGTATACGACAACGACAACCACAATAAGGCCGATTAATGCAATTGCATGGCTAAGTTTTATATAAAAATTAGTTGCTGACAGCTTATTACTAGTGTTTTTCATACGGGATTTCCCGGGACAAAAATCCCTGAAAATTTGTGCGGGAATTCCCGGGATTTATTTTAATTTAATTATGGCAACTTTACTGCTGATATAATTGTAAATAAGTTGTGTCATGAAATAGATCTTAGCCGTCAGGCAAGAAGGTCGTAGGCAAAAAAAACGCATTTTGAGTTTTTGATTGGCTTTAATTAAATTTTTTTCTTCTCACTTTTGTTTGGCTTTAATCACTTTTGTCTAGCGCAACTGCTTCTAATCGTTACCATCTTCTCTTAGGAAAAAAGTCCATGAAATACACAAAGTAAATATTTTTAAATTTTACATAACGAAAAACTACAGTTTTTGACTAAAGACAGACTTTCCAAACGCCAAAGCGATGTTAATTCATATCCGATAAGTAAACAAGAAAGAAGAAGAGTAAAAATGTACAGAATTTTTAATTTGTTTTAAGACCCAGATTTATTTTATAAAAAAGAAAAAACATTTTTCTCACTAGCTTCAAAAAATTTCATGATTTTATAAGGAGAGTAGCTGCATGATAGATTTTTCGGATAAGATTCTGTAAGAGATAATGACAAAAAGAAAATGCTTACTCGATTCGAAGAGAATAATTATGTTTTAAAAAGGAATTACATGTTTTGAAGGAAGTGCTAAGAAAACTGAAAACTGTTTTTTGGACTATTAAGGTAAACATCCGTAAAAGGAAACGTATTTTCTCATTGAAATCTTCTTGACAAAAATTAGGAATATGCTATCAAACGATTCTGTATTTGCATATTCTGATCAAAAAATAATTTTGCCATAACTTTCTCAGAAATCCTAAAACATAATGGCTACTTTTGATCATGAAGGTCTTAAGGTGCCATTTAGCACATTTTCCTTATTGTTATTTGTTCAAAAAAATTCAATTAAGTGATATTTTGCATAGATTTGTATTGAGCGGGAATTCCCGGGAAATGAAAAAGTCCGGGAAGAGAAAAACTCTGCTCATTACCTTGCCTTACTTCTGAAAATATGTGCCGGTTCACACCCGTCAAGTTTGACTCGTCAAGTCTTGAGCTTTTAGGAGAGAAGGGAAAGTGAATGCCATTTCTTTTCCCCTCTCTCCTAAAAACTCAAGACTTGACATTTCAAACTTAAAGTGTGTGAACCGGCACTATGCCAAAATTATTGAAGAGATTGTGTTGTATTTCTTTTTCGCATGAAGTTTTAAGGAGCGAAAGAATTACTTTTTTTGCGTATTATTTGGTATTCCCATCGCTAACCAAATTTCATGTAGTCTTTTCCTGTTTATTAAATCGAAGGGTTACTTGAAATCAATCATAAGCCTTTGCAAACCTCTTTTACATTCATAGCATTCTATCAACGTTAGCCTCAATAAAAATATTTGATCTGTTGTGCAATTCACTAACTTTTAACACTTTTAAAAAGTGTTAACTTTAACCACACATTTTGATGTTTGCACTAACCACTATGTGATTCACTAACTACTTTATAACCACGGTAAACAGTTTTATATTTCTCTCTAGTCAAATTGATATATCGTGGCACCTCTGCCAAGAGAAACATCAAAATAGGATAAAATAACAAAGAAGAATAAAAAAAACAAAACAAAAACCTTTTAATTTAGAGATTTTAAATGATATTGTGCAAAGTGCGTAAATAATTACTAATTTGTATTTTAAAGCCATATCATTTATCGACTATACAGGTACAAAGAAAAATAAACACTTTTCTTAGCGGATTTAACCACACCAAAAATGTTGGTGTTAATAAACCACAATTTGTTTTGTTTAAAATAACAGCTGACTGAAACAGCTGGCTTTTAACACCAGCAGATGTCGTTAAAAGTGTTAGTGAATAGCAAAATGGTTAATTTTGTGGTTAACATTTTTAAACGAAACAATTGTGGTTTAAAAAGCATAGTGAATCGCACTACTGAACAGAAAGAAGTATGCAAAACCATAAATATTTTTAATTGTATTTCTCGACATCCCGGCTCATAATTTGTTTTCCGATTAAATTAATTTTGCTTGTTTTTAATCCCAAGATCCGTCGAGGAATGAACAACTAAATTTGTTGCTTTTTTCAACAGACCCACAATGAATTTTAATATTTCTTGGTGATACATAAACCCTTGTTCTCCACTTGGGGTGGTAACAAAAACTTTTACCTTTGGGAATCATAATTAAAAACTTATTTTTGAACATTTTTATTTTCATTTTATTTCAAATGCCAAAAAAAGAACTTTCCATTATCTAATACATGCAAAATTTAATGTTACCTAACAAAAAAATTCAGTTATTTATTCTGTTTATACACATTTTTAGTCGATCAAATAAAGATTTATAGAGTCGAGTATTAAGCATCATCCTTATTTGATTAATAATAAAAAACACAAAAAACCTACACTCTCTTTCCTGCACACACATGTTCATACGCATCTATGCTAAAGCGGATGTAAAAGAAATGTGTGTTTATTTTGTTCCTTTTGAAGCCATCGAAAAGCACTTACACACATACAGTTAACCACTTAACATCAAACTTATATACACAATACTTGTGTATTGTATATTGATTCCATTAACAAACGAACGACTTTTAACAACTTGTAATTTTAAACCAACTTTAGTTATATTTTTTATTTAATAATATAACAATAATAAAAGTAAAAGAAAAAGTTTTTTGTTTAATTTACAGTAATTTATCTGTCTCCATTCATAAGCGATTATGATGTTTTTCTAAGTCTTTTCCTTTTCCAGCTGTGTTGAAGGGTATAATCTTCACCACCACAGGGGAATCGGTATTTGTATTTTATAAGTTTGTCAATCCGTTTGTAATTTCTACAAAATAAATTTCAGACCCTAAAAAGGATACACATATATTCTGAGTTCTTATGAGTAACGAAATTTATTTAACGGTGTACTTCTGTCCGTTTGTCTGTTAAAATCGATTTGCCAAAGATCACAACAAGGTTGTTTTTTATTGTCTTTAATATCAGCTGTTGTTGTTTTTGTATTTTATATATCGTCAGATTATTTCAAAAGAGCCCTAAGTTACATTGAAAAAATTGAAAAATAACCTAAATTTAAAAAAAAAAATTTTTAGAAAAAAAAAGAAAACATAGCAAGCAGATGATGTCTTTAAAAAACAAAGTCAAACTTATTCTTTATTTACAAAAATACAAAACATAATTTTTGTGTTTGTTTTAATCCTCTGTTTCCGAAAAATTTGTTTGTCCGGCGAAAATTTGTTTTACTTTTTTTTTTTGGTTTAAAATGTGTTTAAGCCAACAAATCTTTAAATCCGTTAACATATAAACCATCTGTAAACGCATTAAATTGATCGTTTAAACTACCAATGAATACCATATGAATTTAATAAGATGTATCGTAGTGCTGGCACATGTTATTTTTTAAGCTACATAAATACATGGGACACTGATTTACAGTTGATGTGTTTAAGATATAAATTTAAGTTTAGCTTAACTAAACCAGCGTTTTAACGTTTACTGATTTATTAGCCATAAGGGTAAATCCATGTCAAAACGACCAAGAATGTTACACGACATCTTCCGATTGTAATGAAATTTGGTGAGAAGGTTCCTTTTATCTTATAAGGAACATATATGAACGAAAAAAAATTTAAAAATTTTTTTTTCAAAAGTTATGTCATATTCAAAATGTCATAATTTCGCAGATTTAGCCGAATGTGTTGAGCTTATTTCTTCAATATCTCGAAAACTACTTGACATACGAAGATGATTTAAATGTCATTTTAAAGAGAATACTTGGGACTACAAACCCAAAAATATTTAATTTTAAAATAATAATTGGTCAACTGTATGACCAACCCCACTTTATTATTTATTGCCGAATTTCGGTATTTTTAGTTATTTCAATAAACTAAACCGTTTTTGAGTTACGCAAATATATGCTGTGCAACCTCTTACATTTTCGAAATAACGGTATTTCTTGAAAATAAGAGCCAATCTAAAAAAACGGTAAGTCCCACTGGATTCAGCGTGCCCCAATTAGGGCAAAATGCAAGGTGCGCGGCTGATCTGTTTTTTGCAACTAGCACAATGTACTTATTGCTCAAAATAACAAAATTAAAATTCTATTTTAAGATTATTTTTTCAAAGGTTGCGAAAGAAAAAAAATCATATCTTAAAAAAGAAAAAAAACAACTCCTTCAAAGTTTCAGGATTTTTTAAGAACAGTTTGGGGTATTATATAAAAAGAAATCAGCCAAATAGTCCGTTAGTCCGTTTTTAAAATTTAATATTTTGCAGATATTACATTTTCAAAAAAATTATATCTTTTCAGTATATGGTTTGTAGTCCCAAGTATTCTCTTTAAAATGACATTTAAATCATCTTCGTATGTCAAGTAGTTTTCGAGATATTGAAGAAATAAGCTCTACACATTCGGTTAAATCTGCGAAATTATGACATTTTGAATATGACATAACTTTTGAAAAAAAAATGTTTAAATTTTTTTCGTTCATATATGTTCCTTATAAGATAAAAGGAACCTTCTCACCAAATTTCATTACAATCGGAAGAGGTCGTGTCCCACTCTTGGTCGTTTTGACATGGAATTACCCATAAGAGTTTTTCCCAACACGATTCACTTATTTCGAACAATTTGTCTAAAAAAAAAACAAAGCTACCATACCTTTACAGCGTTGTCCCTACTACACAACTGTTTGTACCACAACGATGACGCTCTTGGTTAGGTGTCGCATATTACCTAAAAAGCTAAGCGAAAGAAAATGTTGCGCCTTCCGGTCTTGTTTAGGTACGGCTGTTAGTGCAAATGATTCGTTTAACTCCATTTAAAATATTTGTTTACCCTTTACCGAAGGTCATTCCGTTTGTAATTTGTAAAACAATATTGATCTTATACCCTATAAAGTATTTAAATTCTGGGTCATTATGAGGAGCGAAGTTGATTTATCGATAATTGTCTGTCCGTTGAAATGGGTGTTCCGAGACCCAACTATGGCGGGGACTTAGAATTGTTTGCTATTGAAATTCACAAATGGCCTAGATATAAGAAAAAAAAAACACGGCTGCCTGTAATTTTACCCAAAAATCCCTTGTTGTTGTTGTTTTTTATAGCCTTCACCGAAGATAAAAGGTATATGTATATAAAGGGCCAAATACACTTGTCAATGTCCAGCAGGCAAAGTCACTCGTGTACGTGTGTTGGACGTTATATTCGCAGTCATATCTTAATTTTTTGATTTTCCATCCACCATCGTCGGTGTGACACATACAAACACATTTCATTAATACTACCACAATGCTTGATGAGTATTTTGATCAGTGTATTTGGGCCTTACGTTTGTCGTTTCGCTTGTAATTTCTAGATTATTGATCTAAGACCCTAATATTCTGGTTTATTTTATTTGTATGTATGTATATCTAAAGAACGGCAAGAGAAAATGTTTCCAAATGATGTACAAGCATTTGGGTTATCAAAACACAACATCAAACAAAATCAACAAAATGTGGGCGATATTGGCCAAGTTGGCATGACACCAGGTTGATTTAGTTAATTTATATCTAAAGATTTCAATTTCTTTTTAATGAAAATTGTGGCAAACTAAAACATAAAAAAATGAAACTTTTCCACAAGTCTACTTTTTGATTTAATTAATATACTTAAGTTTCTATAATTTGTTATTTGCCAACTAGAATATGTGGCCGCACAGTTAAATTTTGTTCGGACAAAAATTAAGCCAATTGAAGTTAAAAATGTTCGCAGCAAAACTATTTTTTTCTCTCTCAAGAAGAGAGGCGTCAAACTGGACATAAAAAACTGTCTGGACAAAAAAATTATTCGTAAACAATCACTCTTATCGTGGTTGGAACAAGGCTGTCAGATATGGCGATTTTTCACCAAACATTGCGATTTTGTAACGTGTTTGGATGTGGGATTTACCATTTGGCGACTTTTTTTTGGCGATTTTTTGATATAACTGGCGATTTGCTTGGCTATTTTTACCATTTATATTATATCAGCGATTTTTTTTAACAGTTTGTCATTTTTTTTATCAATACTAACTTAAAAAAAATCTGGCAACTATTTTTCACATGATTTTTGTTTTGTTATCATTTTAAGTGAATTTAATATTCAGTCATTATTTTATTCTAATAGTAAAGTGTACGATCCTATAGACTTGTGTACTTAATTTTAGATTTTTAATTAAATATATGATATAAATTTTATGTTATTTAAAAAAAAACAGAGGTTAACAAAATTTACTTTCGGCGACTTTTTTGTATTTTTCCCCATTTTTGGCGATTTTTAACTGAAATATCATACTAGCCTTTTTTCTGTTTAATTAAAAAAAATGTTACGAAAATTAACGTTTGGCGATTTCTGACATGCGGTTTGGCGGTGCAGCGCAAAAAATCTGACAACACTGGTTGGCGACTTTTAAAAACGCCTGCGACTGTTTGGTAATAGATTAAAGGAAATAAATTCACGTTATCTTTAATCAACTTCTTAGAAATTGATGTAGGTGAATGGGTGAATCTAGGTTTAGGCCTTTTAGTATTTTATTGATAACAACCAGTGTTCGAAAATAAACAGAACATTATTTTGCGTTCGGCTCACACACCCAGGAACGATATTTATTTTTTTAATGTTTGGTTACTACTTTCAGGAAAGAGCCAAACACTATAGAGTGTACTGTTCTTCGTTAAAAAACAGAAAATTGTAGGGATACTGTAGACAAACATTATATTTTAAATGTTCTATAACGTTTCTTTTTTACATTAAATCAACAAACAAAAAATTAAAGCAGCGACCGCAGCACAAACAGCTGGTTGGTTTTTTACCAACCAAAAGGGCGCAAAGCACTACAGTACAACGAACATTAATGAGCTCAACCGATCACAATGAAGTTTGTGGTTTTTGAAAAAAAAACCGAACGGAACTAAATGTTCTCATATTTTTGTTGAGTTTGATAAGAGCAGTATTCTTTTTGTGTTCGAAAGATGACAAACAGGCGTTTGTGTTATTCACAAATCTACCGAACCGAACACTAAGTAGTGATATTCAGTTTTCATTTCCGAATGCTGATAAAAACTTTGGCCCATATTCATAGTCAAAATAAAGTCGACTTTAAGTTAAAACTGGCTTTAAATGGATGCCAACACCATTGTTCTAAAGTATACTTTAGAAAAAGTCGACTTTATTTTTGACTATGAATATGGGCCATTGTTTTTAATTGAAGGAGTGTAAATTTTTAAGAAACATGTATTTGCTTACGGTGAATCGTATCGGTTATCAAAAAGTCGAATTTGAATGTGTAGACTCTTTTCTGCTTTGATTTTACATATCGCACTTAATCAACAAAAGGGTATTAGGGTATATAAGAAGCAAAACAATTTGTTATTCTACATTAAAGGCATAAGTCAATAAAATAGCCTGGCATTTATCCAGCGCACATAGCGTTTTTTTGCCAATCTAGCCGACATTAATTTTTGTTTTAGCTTATATTTTATATTGAGTGCCCCTACATCGATGAAACTTGGCAGAAATATGTGTTATTGTCATGGGCAGGTAAATCTTAAAAATAAGTGCAATCGGACCAAGGAGGAACAAGTTTCCCCTAGAAAAACTAATCCAACTTCTGAAAAATGCAATTTTTTTTTGAGCTTTCCCATACTTTTGTTTAGCAAATGCAATTTTTAACGTCAGCGAAAGTTATAAAACCTAAAATTGGACCCACGACATCGTAAAATTACACTTTTCGCCCCCGCCTCCTTTTGTGGGCGGTTACATAAAATAATATATGAAAAAATGAAAATATTAAAA
Organism: Pollenia labialis; assembly: GCA_949318255.1. Lineage (NCBI taxonomy): Eukaryota > Metazoa > Arthropoda > Insecta > Diptera > Polleniidae > Pollenia > Pollenia labialis. Next base: position 136,896,454 of record OX439140.1, on the reverse strand, counting down.
GAAATATATTACTAACGCCTTAATGCAGTAAAAATTGAATTTTTGAACTTTTATGGGCAGAGGGAGGTATCCCTGCAAACCCCACCCCCCGGAACGACCCTGTCGAAAAATTTGTATTTTATTTTTTGCTAATTTCCAAAAAAAAATTTCATTTTATTTTATGTGACTTTTATGTATTTAATATATCTGAAAATAATTAATTTATTCGTAATTTTAACTTATTTATAACAGTAACAAAAATTTGTATTTAATTTTATTTAAAATAATAACAACTAATTTATTTAAAATAACTTCTCCTTTGCACTAAGATGATAATGAGTGCCATGGTGCTTCTTCGTCTGTTTCTTCAAAATCCTCTTCTGAATCTGAATTCTCTTCAGAGCCAAGTACAGGTGGAAGCATATAAGAAATTGCTTCTTTCGTAACGGGTAATGTTTTTTTTTTTGGAGTTGGTCTTATCAGTGGGTCAGAACTGAGCAAAAGTCTATTTATAAAATCTTTGTTACACTGATCCCTCGAAAACTTTCTAGCAAAATTCTGCCTGTAAAGCCTAAAATGTTAGTCTTAGCTGTAATAATTTAAATAAAAAACATCAACGAACAGCCAAAACATTTTATAATTGACGACAGGGTTTCTATCGTGTGTACCTGTGCAAGATGAGCAAAAAATGGGAAATTTTCAAAAAATCATAAAAAAATGGCGCAACGTTTTTTTTTTTTAATTTAAAAGAAGGGATTTCAAATTTTATCGTGATGTTAAACATTTTTAAGAACTCAACTGGCTTCACTTTCAAAAACCTTTTAATTTTTTTTTTTTTACAAAAAAGTAAACAAAAAATCGTTTTTTTTAATTTCGAACGAATTTTTTTATCATACAAATTTCTAATAAAATTTTTCTAAAAATTTTTACAAGTAGCTATCAATAAAGTTTTTCACGGAAAAAAAATTCAATGTAAAATCTTTATTCGTTTACCCACAAAAAAATATATTGTAAACCTCCCAAAACCGCAAAAAGTCAATGAACACTCATGCAATTTAATCAACTTTCCTGACTTTAACAGTGTCCTAAAACCACAAATCTCAAGCAAAAGACTTGAAAATTCACTACACGATGCAGAACTTTGTTGCCTGTCGAGCTGCGTACTTAAATTTTTACATTTCTGAAATTTAATTTGTTGCCTCATGTCCGGCTAGATTGGCAAAAAACCCCTATGTGAAAAAATATGAATATTACGTGTCGATTTCCTCCAAAATTTTTTTTAAAAATATTTTTGATATCAAATAAATGATGACTTTTTGATATCTTTATTTTATTAATTAAATTTAAAAATTAAGAGTACGAACATCTTCCGAATTCTTAAGTTAAATTGTCATGTGACATTTTCTTATTAAAATAATGTGTATAGGGAATTTAATTTCCTTTTTAGATGTTAAGAGACACCAACACATATTCATTCAAATTTAAAGAATGAAATTATTAATACTTGACAGAAGATAAAATAAAATTTCCTCGCTAATTTTTGTATGTTTAAAAAAAGTTTTTTTACGCATATATTTGTATTGCTAAAATAAACTTTGAAGGTTTTTTTTTAATAACATGTGCCATATTGATTTATTTTAAGGGTTCAGTTTATTTTTAGTATATTAAGTTTAAAACGAGTAGAGACAAAGCAATTGCTTAACAATCATTTAAAGGGACACACTTGTAATTTAGACAATAGTTGTAAAAGTCGAAACTAAGTTTAATATAATATAAAAAAATAAAACACCCTTTTCTGTTTTGGACATCATTTTCAGCACTTATCGATTGTTTCGCACATAAGTATAATTTTTCCCCACTTTAACGGTTTTGGCTTCTTTTGTAGATTTTAATGATTTTTTCAAAATTATAAAATGATTTTGTTAAATTAAGTGATTCGTTGTTTAATTGAGTGACTATTTTATTGATTACGTATTTTTTTTTTTGTAATAAGCGGCTTGTGCTGTTTTACTATACCCTTCACCACTTGTATGAAAGTCGCATGGGATTAAAATGAGAACCTGCTAAGCTGGCCTAACAGTACGCCCACCTCACCCCTTATGTGTGAGCGCAAACAACACGCATACATAGGTATCGATTTGGCAGAATCATACACTTATCCCTTGTTTTAAAGATGGAGCTATCTTACCTCCGCTCAATCTAAATCTGTTGTAATGGTAACAGCTCTCAGTGAACTTGCCTTCAAAGTAAAAAAATCCGCCTATAAAGCCGACTTTTAAATGAATCACTTTCAGGGCTTAGACAACATCCCATACGTTAACCCCGAAGGATCCTAACCAATAGTTAGGCTAGAAGCGAAGTTGAAGAGTATCCTGACTCCTCTGGTGTGAGATTGAAACACTGGCCAGCTGCGATCTTAATGAGTCTGTAAACTTTGAACTCTGCTTAGTTCCAGGTATGGAATGTCACACCAAAAGGTGAAAGATCCCTAGGAAGTTTACTTATTTACCTTTGAAGGAAGGTGTAAAGAATATATACAGTTTTTTCATTCCGTTTGTATGTTCTGTAAAATTAATCGCAAACTTTATAAAGTGTATAAATTCTGGATCCTTATGAGGAGAGAAGTTCAAATCTGTTTGATCGTTTGTCCGTTCGTGTGTTCGTAAAAATGATGTTTCCTTAGTCCCCAGATAGGAGGGGTACCGATTGCCTCTAATTTTTGTCATAAAATCCCATGTTATTGTTGTTTTTCTTATTTTAGTTCGAATGAATTGCACGATCTAAATTTTAATTGGAAAAGTAAAATTCTACCACTTTGGTTCGTTGCTCGGTCATAAAATTTTGCATTTTTTACATTAACATCCATTCCACATCCCTGGCCCCATTTTGTTAGGACGTCCAATGCGGATTCGCAGCACGTCCTTTCCAATGCCTGAGTAGGCTATATATACTCAGATTCCAAAGTAAAGGTGACAGTACACCACCTTGCGGGGTGCCCCTAGTCGCAACCTTGGAAATGTTCGGGGCGCCCAAGTGGGATTCGATACGCCTGAAGTGCAAGATACTGCAGACAAATTGAATGATCGCTGTGTCGATTTCCAAAAGTCGCGTTAATAAGCGAGTCAGGTATAACGTTCTTGAAAGCTCCCTCAATTTCTAAGAATTCAAATAAAGCAAATTCCTTGTAGTGTAGGAATCTCTCTATGTGGTCCACCAATGATTGAAGCGCAATTTCAGTGGGCCTTCCCCTCGTGTAGGCGTGCCGAGCCAGTGATAAGGAGATATGTGCCATCGGTGATCAAATGTGAATATCCAAAATCCTCTCCAGTGTTTTCAGTAGAAAGGAGGATAGACAAATTGGTCTAAAGTCTTTAAGCTGAAGGTCCACACCATGCGTTTATGCGTCTGTCCTTTTTATGCATCTGACAAAAAAGTAGAATCAGTGCAATTGTATATGACAAGTTACACAGAAAATCGCATAGAATGCATAGTTGTCTCAACGCATGAAAGTAGGTTTACTTTCTACTTTTGTATCCGTCGCATGTGTGGTGAAAAAAAGTCAGCTGTTATTGATGGCCATGGATGACAAATCATATTTTATTTTTAATGTTATCGATAAATATGTTTGCGTGGTGGATTACTTTTTACTATTTTTTGGCATTTAAAAAGGTTTTTAATAAGAAAAAAGCTTTCGTTATAAAGATTGTATAAACTTTAAAGAATAAAATACATTAAAATTAATTTTAAGCACAATTTTACCACGAACAAAATTTGCCATTCTAGTTATCGATTACTTTTATGTTCTGAGTGTTATCTTTGTTGTGTTTATTAATTTTTTTTTTTTTTTTTTAAATGCCATGAACTGGAAAGTTATTACTACCGTGAAAAATCACGAATATTTTTATAATAAAAGCTTACTCCTCTATGAATTCTTTTAAATAAATTCCATTAAAATATCAATTACTCTTTCCATTTTTGGCAAAATTGCTTTTAATTGATAAACATATTAGCACAACAGCTGATAAAAAAAAACAAATTTGGCGCATAAGACGCATGGCATGTAACTTGAATTTAGAAACGCATAAAATGCATAAAAAGTATCATACGCATCTACGCATGAACGCATGGTGTGGACCTTCAGCTTTAGCCATAGTGTGAGATGTCTTCCCCCCCTTGGGGATGAAGACGATTTTATATGTTGTCCAAGTTGATGGAACATGTGAGAGGCTCAGGCAGGCTCTGAATATTGCCAAAAGCCATGGCATCAATATTCCCAGGTTCTCTTGGAGATCCGCTGGGATAATGCCATCAGGGCCTGGAGATTTAAAGGGATGGAAGCCCATTACACACGATGGCGAGCTATCGGAATCTTATAGATATCCCGAGCGCCACCAAATCTTTCCTCTCTAGACACATCATCAGTGCAACCTGGGAAGTGTGTATTCATCAGGATTTCAAGGGTGTCCTGACTGTTTGTGGTCCAGGATCTATCTATCTTCCGTATATATGATGCAATAGCTGGTTTAGAGATAAAATCGTACGTAGCCGACTTGCCTCCGAGGAGTTTTCCACATCGCTGCAGAATTTCCACCATGACTATCTCTTCTCCTTCCTGATAAGATTTTTAAATCCATTCACTTAGGACTTGTAATTGTTCCAAACACCATTACGTTTTGCCTCATTAAAGAGTTTCCTGCTTTCCTTGCGTTTTCAGCAATTTCCGCTTTCCACCAAATGGGCTTAGCTTTGTCCTTCCTGTCGATTATTTTACAGGATTCATTTGTTGCCTCAATTAAGACACCCGTCAATGACTCCACTTCGGAGTCGAGCATGGACACACTGTCTATGAGAACCGGGCACATAGGCAGCTTGTCCACTCGCATATACAGACCACTTGGTCTTTCTCCTGTTCGTGTAGGGTTTAACTGAATTAACTCTAAAGAAAAAATTGAAATCAATATACATGTGATCAGAGAAGGAACAGTCCTTTGACACGTTCCAATCGCTAATCATATTCGAGAACTTAATACTAATAAGCGTACTATCAAGAACCTCCCTTCCGTTAGTCGCAATAAAGGTGGTCTCACTACCCCTATTAACTGCTGTTAGTTCATTTACTACTATGAAGTCCAAAAGCGTCTCACCTCGTGGGTTGACATCCGAGCTTCCCCAGACATATTGCTTTAGGGGGATGTTGCGCCTGTTAGCACATGACATCGCCTTCCAAGCTGTGGAGTTTGGAGGATTTTTACCCTGGTCATGTGCCACGCGGCAGCTCATAAAGCAAACTGTACTGGTTTTGCTTTCTACTGCGACAGTGCAGGAGTCCTTATCGCTAAAATCAGAGAGAATGAAAGCTTTAAGGATGTTTTTGACCATAACACAAGCCCTGGTCTTACCTTGTCGGTAAAATGCAGATTTTTAGTTTTTGCAATAACCTAAAGCGTTTTTGAGTTACGCGAACATATGTTGTGCAACTTCCTCGAATCGCGAATCTCGAAAACCAGAGGTAACCTAAAAAAACGGCTAGCACCAGCTTGTCTAAAAAGAAAGTGTAAATTTCTAGCACAGTGTAATCAAATAAGACCTCAACAGTCGGCTCAGCGTTTAAAGTGGAAATGGCATACAAAAGCAAAATTAACTCAAATCAAACTTAAGGCAATTTAAATTAATTCGCTTATTGGAAGAAATTCTGTTCTTAGTTTTGATTTGCAAATGTCTACTTTATAACTCTATCTTTAAGCCCATCTGCGTCAACAATTTTCAGTTATGGGGCCCTGCTTTGGATTCTAAAATCGAAACAATTCAAAGGTACCGAAATAAACTTCTTCGAATTATCACAGCTGCTTGAAATGTTAAAAACTCAAATTTTCACAGGGATCTAAATGTGGCATTAGTTAAAACTATGATTTATTTCGTATATTCAAATATTTAAAACGGCTCGAATTGCATCCGAATCCACTAGATCGAAATATTTTAAATGATAGCGGCCACACTCGCTTAAGGAGGGAGAAGAGATACTGCAGGACTCATCCGATTAGAAGGGCGCTAAACACTAACCCCCGTATTTATAAACGATTATTAAATTTAACAAACGTTTATTAAGGCAAATTTTTATACAAAATTTGTTTTGTAAACCTTAAAATTTAAAAATGTTTAAATCTAAAAAATGTTTATAAATACGGGCGTAAAACATATGTGAACAGAAGCTGTGAAGGCAAACATTTGCGTCAGTCACTGGTAGGCCATAAAGAAGGTATTAGAATAAGATTTGATTTATAATTGTTAGTTCATATTTCCAATATGAATATTTAATTAATATATAATGGAAAACAATACAAGTATATACATATAAATACAGAGATATAAAAATTAACATACAAATAGATGTGCATGTCTGTATGTATGTACTTGTATAAGTATATAAAAGACGTATGTATATTTATTCTACAGATTTATAAAGAAATACAAAAGTTTTTTTCCATATTTGGAATAAATTTTATTCAATTTTGTTATATTTTTGCTTTTATTTCTTTTACCAGCAGATTTTTTTTTATTGCATTTTAATCTTGTTAGTTTCAGACAAAATTTAGGTCAATGCTTTTCTTTTATAATGAAAATAAATTGTTTGCAAATTGTTAAATCAAATGTAATTTGGCAATAAATACTTTCTGCTTTAAAATAGATGGAATAAAATTAATTTTATAGTTAAACTAGAATATGTTAAATAAAGAAAAGAGATAAATAATAATATCGCTGGCTTAGTTAGCAAATGTGCTAAGTCCAGTTATAACAAAAAAATTTGTGTGTAGTATAATTCGCTTATAGTGCACTACTTTAAATGCGCGCTGTTTAGGGATTATAAGGCGAATTGGACTAAAGATTGATTTGGCTTATATGTGCATTTGCGTATAAATACATAATTATTATGTTTTTTTTTTTTGACTAAATAAAATCGGAACAGAAAACAAAAGTTTTGAAATTAAATACTTATTTATTTAATAATATTGCAATTATGATACAGTGTCCATGGACGTTGTAACGCTCAAAAATGTGTCATAGTGTCCATGGACAATATGACGTATTTGTTATACCATAGAGGAGAATATCCTTGCGCCCAAAAGTGTTTTCGTTATATATTTAAAAACAATTTTTAAAGAAAATTTCAACCATATTATGTTATTTAAGTGTCCATGGACACTGTGTCACTGGACGTTATGACATGCCACCACTTCAATAAGTGAATTTTTTCACCCAATATACCACAGTTATTTTATAAATTTGAAACAAAACACGATTTCCGAGGACTTAATTACTCCTATTGATGATGAAATTTAAATTGATGTATTTTCATATAAATTACTTGCACTTTCATAATATGTTTCAAAATGAACTAATTTTTTTTGACAAGGTTTCGTTTAAATGTGCTAAATTCCCATTTCATATTATTGAGAAACTTAAATTTATTGTTGAAGGGATAAGCTATTCCTATGCGCATTTCACTGGTTCCTTAGGCCAGATCGTCAGGAAACTTCATCCAAAGATTTTAGAAAAGCTAAAGATATTATACAAATAAAACTGTTAAGCGTATAAGAATTATAAACCTCAGTTTTACTTGTAACAATATCAAAGCTTAAACAAAAACAACAACAACAACAAACAGTGAGTTTATCTTTTCTTTCTTTTTGTATTTTATGAATATTAAAATAAAAAAATACTTAAATCAAAGCTTTATATTAAGTATATTGATGGTATGAATTAATACTATACAGGTAACCCTCCCACAAGACGGCTTCCTGCAAAACGATTTCGACCTTACACAAAAAAAAAATTGCGGAAATCTCCTCATCTACAACACGTTTTCATTCTAACACGATAAAATGGAATTGCAACTTTATCATGATTGAGTTGTTAAAATTGTACCAAAATAGTACAAAAGTACTAATTTTTGCATCCCTGTTATGATTTAGTTAGATTAGAATAAAAATGTAACTCTTTTTTATTTTTGTCTATGTATTTTTTTGTATGTATGTACATTAGGGTGGCCATTATTTACTTTTTTTTATTTCTTAGATTCTAGCCCCCCAAATCGGTTCAGTTTTATGTAAAAAAAAATACAAAAAAATTTCGTAGCGAGAAATTCTGTTTTAGGGGGGGCGTCCGCCCCTCAAAGTTTGCCATCAAGCCATTTATTCAAATGCAATTTGTTTGCATATTACTATCTCTTAAAAACAACATTTTACAAGAATATGATATATGGCAATATTTTAGCTCTTCTAGTCAACAACATTAGCTTCGAAGAAAGTTTTTTGCTAAAATTAATATTTTAGAAAATAATTAAGAAAATAACAACAAAATACCAAACTTTTTATATACGTTTTAAATATATAAAAGCCGGATATAATGTCAAGTGACAAAATTTTGAAATCGATGTCTTGCGATTAGGATGAAATTTGCACCAAGGTTAGTCCTATTGGATAGTAGTTTAGACACAAATTTTCAACAAGATCGGTCAAAAAGTTTCAGAGTTAGAGGGGGTCAAAGTTTGAAATTTTGGCCATACAAGTATTTTTTCTCATCCATGTAACTTATTACCTATTGGTGTTAGCAAAATTTGTCCCAAGTAGCTTCGATAGCTATTTTATCAATCTTTTTGAAAAAAATTTTTTTGTTTTTTTAAAAAATTTAAAAATTTTTTTTTTTAAATTTAAAACTTGGCTCAAACAAATAAAAAAAAAATTTTTAAGTTTAAAAAAAAAAATTTTAAAAAAATTTTTAAAAAAACGAAAATTTTTTTTTAAGAAGATTGATCAAATAGCTATCGAAGCTACTTGGGACAAATTTTGCTAGCACCAGTACGTAATAAGTTACATGTATGAGATATAACACCTGTATGGCAAACTTTGACCCCCTCTAACTCTGAAACTTTTTGACCGATCTTGTTGAAAATTTGTGTCTAATCGGAAGACATCGATTTCAAAATTTTGTCACTTGACATTAAATCCGGCTTTTATATATTTAAAACGTATATAAAAAGTTTGGTATTTTGTTGTTATTTTCTTAATTATTTTCTAAAATATTAATTTTAGCAAAAAACTTTCTTCGAAGCTAATGTTGTTGACTAGAAGAGCTAAAATATTGCCATATATCATAATTTTCTTATGTACATTTTTGTAGTTGATTGTTTCCATGAATTTTTTCCAAGTTTGATCTGGAAGATGAATTTTTTTAGATTTTATATGTTCACAACTTTTGTTTTTAATGGCAAGAGATACATACAACTTTGTCTCAAAGTGTAAATCAAAATTCCGAATGGCTTGCAAGATATGAGCCTGAGAAAATTATCACTTTTTTGCAAAAACGACACCGAGGCCCCATAAAAAAAGTGCATAACCTTGGGCAATACTGGGAGACACGGGTATTTTTTTTTGGTCCTTTATTCTTATTTTTTATCCGTATATGGTTATTTTTCCATGATTTAAAAAATTACACACAGTGTAATTTTTAAATATAATTACGATGCATGCATGGCTTTGGGCAAAACTGGGAGACTCGGGTCTTTTTTTTTGTCCTTTATAGCTATTTTTTGTCCGTATATGGTTATTTTTTTCGTGTTGCACTGTGCTATCTAATATCTTGCTTAAAAAAAGATGCCTACACAGAAAACATACTCGTCAATTTTTTTTAATTAAACCATTAATCAAAAATAACATCTGTTTTAATTAAAAACGTAATCAAGTGTATAAAATGTTTACTTATGTCAGTCAACAAATATGCAATTGATAATTTGTTTTCTAGTGTAGATTTAATTAATTTTATAATTAATATCACAAATTTTTTTAATTGAAATCAGTTTTAATTATTTCTGTCTAAAATTTATTAAAATTTCACTCTACAGTAATGTTTTTTCATACGGAATTTCCCGGAACAAAAATTCCCGGGATCCTGAACATTTTGCGGGAATTACCGGGATTTTTTTTACATAGTTATAGCAACTTTACTGCTGATATGTATAATTGTAATCAAGTTGTGTCATGAAATAGATCTTAGCCGTTAGGCAAAAAGGGGTTAAGGGGTTTGAGTCTTGGATTCGCTGTAATTAAATTTGTTTCTCTTTTGTTTGGTTTAAATCACTTTAGTCTAGCACAATTGCTTATAATCGTTATCATCTGCTCTTCGAACAAAGTATTTCAAAATTTTGTCACTTGACATTAAATCCGGCTTTTATATATTTAAAACGTATATAAAAAGTTTGGTATTTTGTTGTTATTTTCTTAATTATTTTCTAAAATATTAATTTTAGCAAAAAACTTTCTTCGAAGCTAATGTTGTTGACTAGAAGAGCTAAAATATTGCCATATATCATATTCTTGTAAAATGTTGTTTTTAAGAGATAGTAATATGCAAACAAATTGCATTTGAATAAATGGCTTGATGGCAAACTTTGAGGGGCGGACGCCCCCCCTAAAACACAATTTCTCGCTACGAAATTTTTTTGTATTTTGTTTTACATAAAACTGAACCGATTTGGGGGGGGGAAGAATATAAGAAATCAAAAAAAAAAAGTTCTCCATACAACTAACGGCCACGCTAATGTACATATTTCTAATAAAAACAATGAATTTAAAGAAAATATCTAATAGAAACTGGGAATTATTTCCTTCTGAAGGTTACTTTATATTAAATTCAACATTTTTTATTTTTCGAATTTATTCTATGAGCTAAATTTCAGGTATGTATTTTATGAAGCTTTTTTGTAATAGTCATATTCCTTCAATTTTTTAGAAATGACTTTATACACTATCATTACATTCTGCTGGTGTCTAATAATTGTAAATTTTTCTGTTCATACAATATACCTCATTGCTTTCCAACGGTAAGCTAAGGTAAAATGTAACAAGAAAATACAATATAATAGTCTGATAGTGTATAAAGTCATTTCTGAAAAATTGAAGGAATATGACTATTACAAAAAGCTTTATAAAATACATACCTGAAATTTAGCTCATAGAATAAATTAGAAAAATAAAAAATGGAAAATATCTAATTTAAAAAATATTTATATTTTACACTGTCGCCTAGCCTCATATTACACGTTTTCCTACAACACGGCGTTTTCTAGGAACCTATCTACCGTGTTGTAGGAGGGTTACCTGTATATATAATTTATTCAACAATTTTAGTAAATCACTGCCCTTTCAAAACATCACTTCAGTAAAATACGTCGGACAAAACTAATATATGCCAGTAATTTTTCTAAACCATTTATTTTGAAAATGGCTTAAGTCACTTTACCGTAATGAAAAGTAGTGATTTATTAATGTTAATACGAAATAATAAATACTGAGAAAAATAACTGTATCATGATATATCAAATATACATAAGTAAATCTTCTCGAAAGTTAGCATCCATATTATTAAACGTGTTAAAACGCAAACCCTTAAATATGTCGACTTAAAAACAATATGACTTATGCCACTTTCAAAATTAACGGCTCAAATATATAATTTGTTTTGTTAAAATAACTAAAATTGCGTTTATTATTTGCTACTGGAAAAAACTGTAGCGTGTGAAGTGAAGCGTGCGTCACAAAACATTGTGATCAATTATTTCGCAACAAATACCTGCTAAGAAATTATGACGTGTCGAGATATTTGTACCACAAAATTTAAAAAAATTGAATGAAGAAGTCAAATTTGTAAAAAAGGGTTTTTATATATACAAAGTAATGAAGTAGCACTATATTCAGAAAAAAAATTACAGTAATCGACGCTAAGGATTTGCAGATATAAGCAAACATTTGCGCTGGCGTGACGTTAAAAAACGGAATTGGATTTTGACTAGCATTGCAAAACTGAATAAGACTGCGAATTGAGCAAGATGTTTTGTTTAAAACCTTTTTTAGTTAACTTTGGACTAATACATAAAAAAAATTTTTGAGAAACAAATTAAAATACTTCTGGCATTACGTTACAAAAAGTAGACTTTTCGCTGGAAATGCCCATATGCCATTCGAAAGTACAAACGTGTCTCGCAAGTTTGCACAAATGGCAATTTTAAGCGATATCATGAAAACCCTTAAGGTGTTTTTTTCTATTATTAATTTAATGGTCTGAAAAACCCTGATATGTACAAATCTTCGTTGGACTTATTCTAAGTAAGTTTTTTTTTCAATTGTAATTTAGATTTTTATAATTTTGTTTGCCTTAATTAGAGCCATTGTTATTCTGGAAAAATAAATTAAATCTAGAAATAATATGAAATTTTAAATATTATATGTGCTACTTCAAATTTTTTGAGCACCTGCTGAAACCGACATACTATGGTTCTTATTTCGTTAAGTTTAATGAATTGAAAAAAACGTTGTACAGGGTTGGATGACTATACTTGAAGGATATGACGTGCAAATTTTTACGTTGAAAAGTCCTCACCTTAAGAATTGGTGGTCATCTAAAATTCGAAAAATTAAAAAAACGACTTGAAACTTGCAAGAGTTTTTTCATTCATTCCGTTTTCTTTGTAATAGTTTTAAGCTTTCAGATCCAAACCCATACAAAATATAGTCACTAGACTTGGAGGATATATCCACTAAAAAAAATTTTGATATCGCTGCTGGGTCAAAAGTTGCATGGTGTTTTAAAGTGAAACCAAAATTTTCCGAATTTTGAAATTTTTGAAGATTTTACATAGAGTTTTGGCCCCGTTTAATAAAAATGAGTTTTAAACGCAGAATTAAAAAAACTGCGTAATTTCACAAAGTTTGAGGTGTATCAAGTTGGTATCAGCGCACCAATAACGTATCACGGACATCACAAACTTAAAAGAAATTAGCGTAAATTTTTTAAAAATTGCCTTTTAAGTTGGCTAGTGTATTGCGTGATGTGAGTTACTTCGTAAAGGGCACCTCCGAGACGAAAACGCCTTTTAAAATTTTTAAACTCAAAAATTTTATGAACTTTTGAAAATTTTTGCAATAAAACAATTTATTTTTAAGCTTTTATTTATATCAAAACATGTCATGAGAACATGTTTATGTATCTAAGTAGATTCTTCGCGACGGACTAAACTGATAAAGTGCAAAAAAAAATAATTTTTTTCAACCCTGGCGCGTGCAGCGGCAGTTTTTTCCAAACACATTTCGCTTTGTGACAACGCACATTAAATAGAAGACTTTACTGAGCTTGATACTAAAATTGAAAACGCACCAAAAATTTCAAGGATTTAAAATTTTATGGAGGAAACAAATTTTTTCTAACCTCAAAAAGCATCCTTGTATGAAAAAAAAATTTGCGCCGTGTGATAAAAATGATTAACGCGAACGGATTTCACATGCTCAAATATCGGTTTATACACACGCAAATCAACATTGATGTCAGACAAAAAAAAAAAATTACAAAAAAAATGTCCAGGTGTCGTAAATTTTGAAGTTGCTCATATACCTTAATTAATTTTGTTTAATAAATATTTTTGCTTAAAAACTTTACGAACATTTAAAAGAAGAAACTAATGAATTTGTTAATATATTTATTTGGGCTGTGGAAGTAAGAAGTGACAGATGGTATAAATTACAACAAAATATTTTTACTTAAGGGATTAATTTTGATAATGCCTAATATTATTCAAGGTGGTACGGTACATTCATACTAAAAGGGGTGGTACACGGCAGAGGAACACTAATATCTGATTTGGGACTAATATTCAATTCATTGATAGACTTGTAACTCATTAAAAGAACCCAAAAGAGAAAAACTTTGATGTCTGATAACACTGTGCTAGTTGAAAAAATATATAAGCACTTGGCTTAAATAATTCCACTGTAACATCCTTAATTACACTGTGCTCGAAATTGACACCGTTTATAGACAAGCTGGGCAGGCACATAGCGTTTTTATATAATTCGGGTACGCTGAATCCAATGGTGCTAACCGTTATTGTAAGTTAGCTCTTGTTTTCAAGATATACCGTTATTTTGAAAATGGAGGAGGTTGCAAAGCATACCCGCGAATTATGTTAAATTGCCAAGTGCCCAGCTTGTCTAAAAAAAGGTGTCAATTTCGAGCACAGTGTAATTAGGGATGTTACAGTGGAATTATTTAAGCTAATTGCAAAATACAAAGAAAGATAGAGAAAAACTGTCAATATTTTTTTTTATGTAACTTCCTTAATATAAAACTGTACTTTATATATGTGATATGTTCTTACATAAATATTCAAAATAAAATAAAAGGAAATTGAATTTTATTTCTGGTTCCCACATTATTTCCTTTTTTCTTTCAGAAAACTGCCAAAAATATGAATGAGCTTCAAAAGAAATCATCAAAGCTATTTATAAAGGAAATTGATGGCACATATCAAAATATTTTAAAACAAATTTAATCTAGTTTAAATTTTCTGCTTACATTTTTAGATATAGAAGTTATCAAAAAAATCGTATTTACATATAATTAAAAAGTACACTGTGTGTAATTTTTTAAATAATGGAAAAATAACCATATACGGATAAAAAATAAGACTAAAAAAAGACCCGTGTCTCCCAGTTTTGCCCAAAGTTATGCATTTTTTTTATGGGCCCTTAAAGATTTGGGGCCTCGGTGTCATTTTTGCAAAAAAGTGATAATTTTCTCCGGCTCATATATTGCAAATCGTTCGGAATTTTGATTTACACTTTGAGACAAAGTTGTAGCTCTCTCAATAAGAATTTTAAAAAATATACTTTTTCAGATATGGGCCTTTGAACTCAAGACCCCAAAAAATTACCTTTGACCCTTTCTTAAAAAAACACAATATGCATATCATTTTAAAGGGTGCACTTTCACCTTTAAAACGATATCACAAAAACTAAATTATCTTGCGTAGTTCAAAAGTTCTATCCTTTTTTGTGAGGAGACTTTTGTGATTTTGTAACATTTTCCACATCTTTAGTGACGTCATATATCTGAAGCCGAAAGAATCTGGGGTCTGAAAATTTAAGTTTTGCTAAAGTCCAATAACATACAACATTTGTGTTGAATTTCATTGAAATCGGAGGTGATGATGCCGAAAATGCCATTTTTTCGTGATGGTTTGACGTGTTTTAACTCATCTTCCAGATCATAAAACTTTAAAAATTCAATTTTTTTTACCTTTTCCCCCTATTTAGGTCTATAGGTAGCAAACCGTTCAAAATTCATGGAAACAATCAACTACAAAAATATACCTAAGATCTCAATAAACAACTTTCTAAAACATATGAAGTTCCTAGGAATGATTCCTAACACCGTTTAGGTAGCATAGTATCTCAATGTTGAAGTAAAGAAAAAACCAATGAAATTAAAACATTTTTCCGGAAATTTTTCTATTTTGCGGCTACCTAAACGGTGTTAAGAAACATTGTTTCCTTGAATTTTGAACGGTTTGCTACCTATTGACCTAAACGGGAGAAAAAGGTAAAAAAATAATCTAATTTTCGGGAAATTTTTCAGTAATGGTGCTACCTAAACGGTGTTAAGAAACATTCCTAGGAAGTTCATATGCTCTAGAAAGTTGATTATTGAGATCTTATGTACATTTTTGTAGTTGATTGTTTCCATGAATTTTTTCCAAGTTTGATCTGGAAGATGAATTTTTTTAGATTTTATATGTTCACAACTTTTGTTTTTAATGGCAAGAGATACATACAACTTTGTCTCAAAGTGTAAATCAAAATTCCGAATGGCTTGCAAGATATGAGCCTGAGAAAATTATCACTTTTTTGCAAAAACGACACCGAGGCCCCATAAAAAAAGTGCATAACCTTGGGCAATACTGGGAGACACGGGTATTTTTTTTTGGTCCTTTATTCTTATTTTTTATCCGTATATGGTTATTTTTCCATGATTTAAAAAATTACACACAGTGTAATTTTTAAATATAATTACGATGCATGCATGGCTTTGGGCAAAACTGGGAGACTCGGGTCTTTTTTTTTGTCCTTTATAGCTATTTTTTGTCCGTATATGGTTATTTTTTTCGTGTTGCACTGTGCTATCTAATATCTTGCTTAAAAAAAGATGCCTACACAGAAAACATACTCGTCAATTTTTTTTAATTAAACCATTAATCAAAAATAACATCTGTTTTAATTAAAAACGTAATCAAGTGTATAAAATGTTTACTTATGTCAGTCAACAAATATGCAATTGATAATTTGTTTTCTAGTGTAGATTTAATTAATTTTATAATTAATATCACAAATTTTTTTAATTGAAATCAGTTTTAATTATTTCT
Source organism: Pollenia labialis (assembly GCA_949318255.1). NCBI lineage: Eukaryota > Metazoa > Arthropoda > Insecta > Diptera > Polleniidae > Pollenia > Pollenia labialis. Next base: position 136,880,229 of record OX439140.1, on the reverse strand, counting down.
GTCTAAAATTTATTAAAATTTCACTCTACAGTAATGTTTTTTCATACGGAATTTCCCGGAACAAAAATTCCCGGGATCCTGAACATTTTGCGGGAATTACCGGGATTTTTTTTACATAGTTATAGCAACTTTACTGCTGATATGTATAATTGTAATCAAGTTGTGTCATGAAATAGATCTTAGCCGTTAGGCAAAAAGGGGTTAAGGGGTTTGAGTCTTGGATTCGCTGTAATTAAATTTGTTTCTCTTTTGTTTGGTTTAAATCACTTTAGTCTAGCACAATTGCTTATAATCGTTATCATCTGCTCTTCGAACAAAGTATGAAATACACCAAATAAATAGTTTTCAAATTAACATAACGAAAAACTTCAGTTACTGACTAAAGACTTTTTGCCCACCGCCAATTTAATAAAAACAAAAATATACCCTTTTTCTTTAAAAATTTTTATGATTTTTGGATTAGATTCTGTAAGAAATTATGAAAAAAGTTAATAATAAAGAAGACGCTTATTCCATTCGAAGAAAATAATTTTTTTAAAAAAAGAATTACAGGTTTTGAAGGAAGTGCTAAGATAACTGAAAGTGTCTAGTGATTATATTTGTTTAGTTTAATGGGATAAAAATTTTAAACCATAAAGGTTCTCTGCGGTTATAGTTTTTTAAGTTTTTATTCCAGTGATAGAAAATTCAGTACTATGGTACTATTTTCAGTACTTATACCTTTCAATAAAACCCTTAGTACCCCCACGTCCGTTTTAGTACTATTTTCTTGTTATGCTTCTTTGTTTAGAAATTTAGCGTTGATATTTTTTTAACAAGGCTGTGGAGCCGCCAACAAAAAGTACTAACTCCGACTCCAAGTGCACTCAAAAGAAAAATCAATCCAACAGTGCTCAAATCAATCCGAAGCGGTATTAATAGTACGGTGAGTACGGATTTTGTTGAATCAATTACAGAAAGATTGATTCAAGTACGAATTTTTAATCCCAAAATACTTAAATTATCCATATTCAATCCCGTTTTCGTACTTGAAATAATCCGAAAATGAGATTGATTTAAGTGAAACTAAGATTGAATCAATCTCAAAATGAGCTTGATTCAAGTAATATAAAGTTGATTTTATCCCGAATGATTGAAAAAAACAAAAAAAAAAAGAAATTACAAAGAAAAAATTATTATGATTGATTTACTTACCCGTATTACACATTACAGAATGATAAAACACCAACATCATGCCCGATATGGTTTTTATTTTAGAAATCTTATGTACATATTTAACCAAAAATATAAACTAAATGCATGAGTAGCATGAGTTCAAATTTACCTTTTAACCCTTCGTTGTACACATGAGTCTGGCCAGACCTTTTTCCATGTGTAAAGAAAATCAAAACATGCGCAAGCCGGAGGGTTAAACATGAAAATAATAATAAATGTAGAGACAGTAATAAGTCTCTTACAAATATACCTGTAACTCATTCCTTGATAATGATATCCGAGGGATATCGAAATATTGGAACAAATAATTTAATAAATAATATATTTATTTTTAAAAATAATTGGCCTCGAGGTCGAAAAAACTTTTTATTTTAAATAAAAAAAGTTCGAAAAAATAATAAGATTTAATTTAATATGAAAATAATATTTATATGTATTGGTTTTTCCAAAATTGTGTTTTGTTTTTGTAAATACAAAAAAAAACTTTGAAAAGGGATTGATTATCGAAAGTAATCCCATTTAGGATTGTTTTGAGTACGTTTAAGTGTTATTCGTACTTAAAGTAATCCCAAAAAACTTGATTTATCCCGAGTGTTTTTGCTTTCTTTGTGCTAATATTCCAACTCCGACTCCTAATCTAGCCTTAATGCTAACTGTATATGAAACTGGTCCTTATTTGACTTGTAACTCTTTTTTAATGTTGTACCTTTTAAATGGTTAATTATATGATGAAAAGGATTCAGTAAAAATTTCAAATCAATATTTTAAATATTGCATCGTCAATTCCGAAGTATTTTTATATTGGAAATTATGTATTAGAATATTTTTTTAAATTTGTTAATTCGAAAAATTTTGGAGTCGGAGTCGCGAATTTTTTGTGGGTACTTTGACTCCGACTCCGGTACAAAAACTACAACTCCGACTCCACAGCTCTCTTGAAAATTGCCTTAACAAAATATATCTTTATCTAAAGTATAAAGTATGCTTGTTGGTATATTTTAAAATCAGATATCCTCATCAGAATTTTATTTATTTATTATTTATTTGTCTATGGAATATAATCCTTACAGACTTCATAATTAAATACAAATTAATTTTAAAAAATATATACAAATGTGAAATAAAAATTACAAAAATTATGTGTTTAAATGGATTAATAATTTAGTTTTAATATAATTGGGACTAGAAGAATAGTCCATAAATTTATAAAACTTGTTGAACTCAATACACATCCTTCTTAACGGATCACTATTAGCATAATTAGCTCTTAAAAATTGAACTGATAAAGCAACTAAATGACGTGATGGGCGTTGAGGAACATTTAATGTTGTATTGTTGATTAGATATCCAGAGCATACGTCGCCAACAATTATGTTAAAAATAAACGAGATGTTCATCACAGTTCTACGGCTCTTTAGAGTTGGCAGCTTGATGAGGGCTAGTCTTGCAGAATAAGACGGCATATTCCATTGGTTAAAGTTCAACCTACGCAGACAAAAATTCAGAAACTGTTTTTGAACTGATTTAATTTGGTCGGAATATTTATTATAAATAGGGTCCCATATTACAGATCCATACTCTAATACAGGTCGTACAAGGGAAGTATACAGACTTTTCGCAACATATGGATCCTTGAACTCTTTAGCCCAACGTTTTACAAAACCGATCATGCCTCTGCCTTTATTAGCTGTCATTGTTATATGTGCGATGAAATTTAGTTTTGAGTCAAGCAGAATTCCAAGATCTAAGAAATTATCCACCGACTCCAACTGATACCTATCAAAAAAGTAGCATGCAGGTATTGGACTCTTTCTAACAAAACGCATGTATTTACATTTATTTAGATTAAGTTGCATAAGATTTACATTGCACCACGTGTAAAAAGAATTCAAGTCATTTTGAAGAAGTTGTTGTTCAGATATTTGACGATAGCTAAGAAAAACTTTCACGTCGTCCGCATACATCAGAATATTGGATGAATTAATCACCTCAGGTAGTTCATTAATAAACAATGTAAAAGAAGTGGCCCAAGGTGGCTTCCCTGAGGTACACCAGACAGAACTTCAATGCTTCTAGAAATTGTGTTTGCTGTTGAAAATTAGCCAGCTCTGTCCATAAATGGCTGAGATATGGGAAAAAAAAAAAATTATGTACTTTTTTATTTTTAAGTTCATTTTCCAAATTTAATTTACCAAAATGTTGAAAAAAGTACTCATTTGCTTGGTGGTCAGTACCATCTAAATTTTTTTAATTTTACATCACTGTTTTTTTTCCTTAACACTCCTAGTGTCACAGATCGGAAGTTTTATTAGTCCAAATGTTTTTGCACATTGCAAAAAGATAACCAACAAGTCATTTGCTCTAACTTCCTCAAAAATCCTACAAAATCATTAAAATGTTGAGCATATGTACTTTTGAACATGAAGATCTTAAGGTGCCATTCACTTTTGCCTTTTTGCAACAAACTTATTTAATTGATCTCAGAAAATGGTTTTTGTTCAAATAAATTAAATCAAATAATATTTTGCATCGATTCGTTTTGAGCGGGAATTGCGGCGAAATTGAAAAATAAATCTCGCTTTCCCGGGAAATAAAAAAGTCCGGGAAAAGAAAAACTCTATTCTACAGCCATATCGTAATTTGTTCTTAATTTTTCATGCCTGATTAGTATTGTTTTTTGTTTTTAAGGACAAATATTTTAAATTTAAAAAATAAATCAATTTTATGGCCTGTTTGAAATATTAAAAATTTTCGCGAATTTTCGCTATTTTGCAATTTTTTTGTTGTTGTTGTTGTTATTTTCCGAAATTATGTTTTTAACCCATTTAGCGATTTTAAATAAATTTTAGGGTTTGTTTACAATCTTGCAATTTTTCGCGAATTTAGCAATTTTCGCGATAGAAGCGATTTTTTCCTGTGATTCTTTACAGCTTTTACGATTTTTAATAAATATTATTCTTTGCTTTCATGCCGCTGTTAGCAAATTAGCGATCTTTAATTTAACTAAAAAAACAAACCAGGGGTCTAATCACCGCGTTCGATACTGTCGTATCTAATAAACTATCGAATGTTATTGCATACGATAGGCACTCACATATCGAATGAAAACTCGATAAATGAAATGTCGAGTTACTCGATATCGAATGCTATTATTTCAAATTCAATAAATTTCATTCTATATCAAGATTTATGATACCAAAATAAATAATTTCGATAAATTTTTCAAATTTTTGTAGTGTCGTCGAATTTTCTTAATATAATGAAAATCGGTTTTTTTCTGTGCATTTGCAGAAATTATCGACCACTGGGCAAGCACTAGTTATAAATTTCTTTTTTGATGGTTCTTCAATTCTTTCATCCTCACGGCCACTGTCTAACGTGACAAATATTTCATTTTAGTAATAATAACTACAAATAAATCATCTTCAGCAACTAAATAACGAAGGACTAGTTACTTCATTTACCCCGATAAATATGATGATGCGTAAATATAAAAAATGCGTTATTCATTTCTATTTGCTTGCCACAAATAAGCAGGAAGCATCTACTGTTTTCTTCAATTGTGACATAATTGATTTCAATCATTGGCTAACAAAGTAAGTGGCACAGTGAGTGCCAGAATAAAAAAAGAAAAGTAGGTCAAATATTTTTGCAATGCAAAGCAGCAAAAACATGTTTTTGTGCATGTTCTATTCGGGTTGTATGTATGTATATGTATAATTTTGTTACTATTTTTGAACGCTTTTCCTTTCCTCTATTTGTATTTATTTAATGGTATTTTGTTAACTTATACATATACACACACACACGACATTATTTTGCCTTAAAAGTATTAAAAAAAAACTTTGTTCCATCGGAGAATCCCCTTGAGATGCTATAACTCAGTTGTAATTGATTTCGTGATGTTGCTTTAAGCAGCGGGCGAAAGATGGCCTACATAATAAAGAAGTCAGTTTGTTTGTTATTGGAGATGTATGGATGGACGAATGTTTATTTATATAACTTTGAGCTTCCTTACCTGTTGTTTATTTTCTTTTTTGCTGCTTCTTCCTATCTACTTACCGTTCTTTGTTGTTGTTTGGCAATGTTTTAAGCTATTTTAGGATGTGTTTAAGTGTATGAGTGTGTGTATTGAAACAGACAAGTTGTATTTTGTTTGGATGTGTTTGTAAATAAAAAAATCTGTGTAATTTTTTTTTATTGGAATATATTCATATTTAGACGAAATTGTGATATTCAATCTATTATTAATCATTGAAGCTAATTTATTATTAATATATTTATAAATGAATTCAACTTTGATATTACACAAATGTTGCTGTTAAAAATAGAACCATAAACTTATTATTTAAGATCGAATAGAGCAAAATATAACGAATATTGAAAAAGTTTCATTCGAGACTTTAGTAGGCAATAAAACAACATGTTGCTTTAAGCTACTAAATGTTACATAAAATTAAGTAAATTATATATTTTATTTACGTAATTTTGATGAACTAACGAATTTTTCGTAATCTTTACATTTAACTTTCTGTATCAGTTTCTTTTGCTATTTTAAGTCATATAACGTAATAATTTCTTTATGTCATTAATTTCTAATTAGTTTGGGAAGTTTTAATTTATTTATTTATCTAAATTGAATTGTTGTGAATTGATAACCAAGAGGCGTGTACCTTATTTTAAAACTTTGGCTCTTGCCGTTCGCCAGAAATACAGAAATCTATAATGTATTTGAATTGGAAGTGTCACGCTCACTTCTCCAATTCCGCCCACTTTTTGTCGGATGTTGTGTTTTGATAATCTCAGATGTCTGTACCTTATATGAAAAGTGTTGCCGTTCTGCAGATATTTAAAAAAAAATTTTAAAAATTCAACAACAACAAGGGATTTTTGGGTAAAATCAGAGGCAGTCTTGGTTGTTTACTCATATCTAAGCCATTTATGGATTTATCAGGCTGAATTATAATAGCAAACAATTCCGGAATATATGTGACATAAATACATATATAACTACCAAGTTCCCACCATTTTCTTCGTAACGCCCCTTTCAACAGACACACGGACATCGTTTAATTAATTTCGCTCCCCAAAAGCACCTGGAATATATATACTTAATTGGTTCTATGATCAATATTGTAGAAATTACAAACGGAATGACAAACTTTTATATATCTACCCGTTTCCCTTCGGTGAAAATGGTTAAATTCGGTAGCCTTATATCGATTATTTGATGCCGCAACGTCATAAGTAAAAAAAAATTAAATTTTGACTTTGTATCACTTATGCATAGTTAATCATTTTTCGAAGATATTGTTAATTTTACTTATGAAGATATTGTAAACTCAACTCTTGAGAGAAGAATACAATTTTCCATAGTGTTTTGTTTTAATTTTTAAAACGTTAAAATCGGTTTTATGTAAAACTTATAAGTTTGAGTTATGACGATATTGCAGCAAATGAGCGATGTCTCCTAAGCTAGAAGAGATACAAAAAAAGTTTATTATTTATCGCTGTTCCTTAAGAAAAAAGCGGATAGGTTTCTCGTTCTTTTGTATAGCTTGGCACTCTTGAGTAATAAACTGGAACTTTTACGTTAAAAAACAAAAACATAGAAATAACAAGTAAGTCTAGTCGTTCAAGCCAGACCATATAAATTTGAACTAAATTTGCGAGAGTATACCATATTAAGACCCATGGGCAATCATGGAACCGCCGGAAAAAAATATTGTAATGAGCAGGGAAATATGGTCTAAAAAACGCGTTTTAATCGCATAAAATATGCAGTAAAAACCGGAAAATATGCCCTGAAAATTGTTAAAAAAATATGACGCAAAAAATTCAAAAATTGCTTATTTGAAAACAAAATATTCAAGAATTTAATAACAGTTCCAAGTAATTAAAACAATCTTAAAATTATAATCGGGATATGCCAAACTCCAATGTATTAACAGACGAATTTTCGAGATGTTGCCCAATTTGGAAACGATGGACAGTAATCGGCTCACATAAACAAAGTCATGTAGAGAGGTTAAAATTCATATCAGAGATATTAACATCCATATGAGTTTTTTTGTTTTTTAAAGGATTTAAAGGACGGTCGCTAAATTGTTTATTAATGTTAACTCTTTCAAGGAAGTTAAAGCTATAAAAGCTATAAAGATGGAAACTTTGGGAAAATGTGAAATGATTCAAAAAGAATTTAATTTGCAGTAAAATATTTTTGGGGCGAATTTAATCTAAACACCAACATATTTAGTGATTTAGGGACACAAAGAGTTTAATTTGGAAAAAAGTTTTTGTGTGTAATATGTGAAATTATAGATCAATTCTCACTTCGTCCTTAGTACAATTCAGGGCTGTGGAGTCGTCCGAAAAAAGTACTAACTCCGACTGCGACTCCAAACGCTGAAATTTTTTAAGTGCAACTCCGACTCCGACTCACGACTCCGACTTCGACTCCTACTATAATCTTGATGCTAAATGTATATGAGACTCAGTGATGTCAACTTTTATTTTTTCATTACCGTACATCATTCTAAAAATTAGAGTTTTTGAGAAGAAATTACCGTACGCAAACATTAATGTGCTGTTTCCAAATGACAGGCGATTGATTAAGTAGTAAAATTTATATGAAAAGCACTCAGTCCATCGCCTGTCATTTGGAAACAGGACATAACAGCAGTATTCATAAACCATTAATTAAAATTTTGAATGTGTTTAAAGAATATAATTTTTATTTTGGAAAATTTTTTTTAAATTTTTTATGCCGAAAAACTTTCGAGTCGGAGTCGCGAGTTTTTGTGGGTACTACGACTCCGACTCTGACTCCACAGCCCTGGTACAATTACCAAATTTAATCAAATTACCTACCAGACTGCAACATGTACTTTACGCACAAATTTAACATGAACAAAGAACCAGCAAATACGGACGTATGGACATGGTTAGATCACATAAAACAGTGATTCTGAGTCGATCAGTTACTAAAAGATTTGTCCAGATTTCTATATATGACACACTTTGCCAAAAACGGTTATCGAGCCCTTAAAAATCTCATATCTTTGGGAAGTACCGTTACGAAATAAGAGCAAAAACAATTGCAAACGAAACCATAGACTTGAAGCAAAACTATTTAAAAAAAAACCTTCTCCTGTAAAAAACAGTCAAATCCCGATAATTCGTAATCGCAAGGGACCGGTCGTTTATTACGAATTATAGGGGTTTTCGATTTAGCGGGGTTTCGATTTAACGGGGTTAAAACAAATAAATACGAATTAACGGCGTTTTTCAATTTATTTACTAAAACGATGCATGTGCTTTGACATTTTTCTTTATTATTCATGTTACAAACTGATCTTAAGAATATAAACACACACAAGCAAAAACCCACACAAAAAAAACGGTAAACAAAATATCATACTTTCCATGTTTTTATTGTTTTTATTACGAATTATAAGTGGTAGTTAGCCAACAATTACGATTTATAAGTGGTAAAGAATATTTTATTTGAAAAAAAAAATACGAATTAGCGAGGGGACCAAAATGTATGGAAATTTTACGAATAAACGAGATTTTTTCAAGGGACCGACAGTTTATTACGAATTATCGAGAATTACGATTTATCGGGGTACGAATTATCGGGATTTGACAGTAGTACCAACATGGGAAATACGGAAAATTTTATATTTTACTTTAGCTTTTTGGTTCTACAACTGGTATTTTTTTAACTATCGTTAAGTTGGACCTTAAAACATAGATCCAACATGCAATGCCCTGTGTGGATAAGAATCTATGACGGAATTTTTTGGTACTTTTTTGATCGTTATCTGATACTTTTTGAATTTCCGTTAGTATTGGACCTAGAAACATAAAATTCAGATGCAATGTCCTGGTTGGATGAGAGTCTGTAATAGGGAACTTTTTGGTAATTTTTCATTTGAAACTTATCAAAAAATACGAATACGAATGTGGTCCTTTTTAAAATTTCGAGCATTTAAGGGGTGAAAATCGTAACTATTTTTGGTACTTTCTTACAAAACATTTCTCCATTCATTGACATATTCGTACTAAATTATGGGCTGCCACTACAATACTAAAAATGTTTGATTCTTTAATGGGGGAACAAAATAGTACGCAAAAATTAAATACGGGAAATTTGATATTTTTCTTTAGCTTTTTGGTTAAATGCTAGTTCATATATAAAATTTTATAGTTTAAAATAACATTTGTCTTTAATGACAACCTTCTTTTTCTTACGATTTTCGAGTAAAAATTAAATGCAGATGGCGAAGTGGAAGCAACATGTTGGGTAAACAGATAGACATTTATAGCACAAAAGCCAAAATACCGCAAAAAAAATTGTTTTTTATTTGCTGCGAAAGCTCTTGTAGGCATCCAAAAAATTCAACATGTACCAAAATATGCGCTAAGAACTTAAAAAATGCTGCAGCAAGGCTCTTTCAGCCAAATTATGCAAAATATGATCCAAACTGTAAAATTTGCAAAAATATGCACTAACAAATCTAAAGCAAAAGAACACGTTCCGCTTTCCGCTCTTACATGTTACATGTTACATTCCATCTATTTATCATGAATACTCAAATACACTAAGTGTTAAGGAGAAATCAGTTAAAACCATAACTTTTTCATTTTATTTTGTGTTACCTTAGCATAAAAGCATTTAAAGTTTATATCGTTCTAATGAGATATAAAATACAAAATTTGATAAAAAAAAATTTTAATAATATTAAAATTTTCCAGGCCCGTTAAAGTGTCTCAGATCACTTAAACAAGAAATGTAGAAACAGAATCGCCATATGTATTTTGAAAAATATTTGCACAAGAGCAAATTTTTACTTAAAATATTCTCATATTAAGTTGCATATGAGTTCTAGTCTTCGTACCTATTCGCAGGTATGACAAATAAAAATATAAATAATAAAAAATAAATTTTAAATGGCAGTTTCAAAACTCCATTTTCAAAATTTTAGATCATCACATTGGGATCTATTGAGGACATACATAATACGGAATAAAAATATGATTAAATTACTTCAATACCGCCCATAGTTTTTCCGTACCTGCGATTTAAATTTCGCGATTTTCGGAAAAAAACTCATATTTTTGCGAATGAGCCAAATTTACTTAATGTTATGAATTTTATTTTTCTTAAATTGTATTTTTATTCGACCTGTTTATGTGTTCTCATTAAGTTTTAAAATTTTCTTCTGTGTTTTTCTTTTATTTTTCCCTCTATGAATTTTAAGTAAAACTTACCCAGGGTATTATAGTCCAGGTAATTTTAAATATACTCTGAAGGTTTTACTAAAATCAGAAATCATTAACCCTAAAATCATCAAGGTCAAAGGCCTAATTTTGGCATATTTGGAATTTATAAAGGGAATTTAGTGAAATATTGTAAATTTGTGTGCCGATTTTTATTACACTGCAGAAAATATCCCCTAAAGCCATTGGAAGACTAAACAGTGCAAATATGCAGATTAACCCTTAAATGCACTTGGTGTCAAAATGACTCCAAACTTTCAAAGTTTTCAAAAGTTTGACAATTTGATTGGTGCTACAAATCAATTGATGAATGTTGATGTCGATTTTTTCAAAGTGTAGTGTAAGAACACAAATACTTTAAAAGCCCTAATGTATTTACGGTATAGATAGAAACTTCCGCAGAAGGGTCACGTAACGTCACCACGTAAATAATCTTGTCTTTAAGATCCATGTTGTTCAAATTTTTCCTCTGTTTTATTAAATTGCGCTTTACACCAAAATACAAAAAAATTAAATTATATAAAATTTTTTAACGTGACAAAAAGTAGACTTTTTATGGAAATACCCATATATGTATATTTTAATTAGTTTTTTTCTGAACCATTTCGTTGTCTTATTATTATTTTATAAAAAATTGTTCTATTTTTTCTTATTTAAATTTTTATTACTTCTTCCTCCTGAGACCATTTGACACTATTTCTTTTCAATTACTTTTTTTTCCGCTTCTTTAGTTTGATTTGAAATGCGTAATAAAATATATGAACTTCTTTAATAAAATTTTAATTATAGATAAGCGTAATAATTGGTTGCTGTTATGTCTGTGCTAATTTTCCATTATGTGTGTCAACTGACAGCTGGGGTGGGCGGTTTTTTTTAACACATTTCTGTGTGTATCTTCTTAATTTTTTGCGATTTAGATAATTTTTCTATTTCATCCGAAGTTAACGGAAGGAAATACATTAATATTAATTAAAAGGTAAAGGCAGCCAGAGACTCTCGTCTATTGTTGTATTTTTAGAATCACAGCACTTTTAAAAAAGGTGTAAAATAAAAGACGTAAAATCGTTATATTTATACGTATGAATGCCTATCCCTGCAAACAAATGGAAGATAATGCCTACGGCAATAATTAATAAATATCCCTTAATTGTCACATAATCGAATTTGAGAAAGTTACACAATTTAGACAAAAAATTTTTAAATTTAATACGTAAAAAAATTAAAATTTACCTAAAATATTATGGAAAAGGTAAGGGCAAGGAGAATTCATATGTAGGGTCATCACCCTCATCACGATACTACATCAAGTACAATACCAAAAAAACAACATTGTATTTTATTAGTGGCTTTCGTTGGTCGATATGTCAAAAACACAAGTAACTTTCGACATTTCTCTCTTTAATTTAGAAAAAAGTAGCATGCTGTGCTTTCAATGCCACCTGAAAAATTAATTCGCCTTAGATAAGGGCGATATTTTGTAATTGTGAATTTTCAAATATTTGTACTTAAGTGAGGTGAAATGTTTTAGAAAATAAACCCCTTAATGTTTAAATTAAATAAATGTGTTAATAAATAATCTATTTCCTTTCCTATTCCTATGTATGCAAGATATTACATTGTAATAATGAAATAACGCCATTTTTGGTTGATATTTTTAACAGCATGCTGGTAAGAGGAACTTATCCTGATATATTAAAAGTACACAAAGTAGTACCAATCCCCAAAGAAAGGAATGTCGCTGTTGTGAATATGTTTAGGCCCATAGCTATTTTATCAATTTTTGATAACGTGTTTGATGACTATACACACTCAGATTACTAATTATATGCAAAGCCAAAACTTATTTAATGATTTTCAGTATGGTTTTCAAAAAGGATGTGGAACCGAAGAAGCAACAGTAAATGTTGTGAACTTTATTTGTAGAAGCTTGGATGAGGGGTATAAAGGTGTCGCTGGTATTTTCTATGATTTTACGAAAGCATTCGATCTCATAGATCACAATATTCTACTGAAAAAGCTGAGGTACTACGGAATTTGTGGCAGACAGCTGTCCCTGATAAGAAGCTTTTTGCCAAATCGCAAGCAATTCGTACAAATTAACTCACAAGCTAGTTCTTTTCGTTCCGTTGAACATGGAGTGCCACAGGGTAGCGTGCTTGGGCCACTTTTATTTACTGTTTATCTCAACGATCTGAAGAACCTGTGTCTATCTGGAAAACTTTTTATGTACGCCGACGATATCTGTTTGTTTTATCCATATAGACATGAAACAGCTGTGAAAGTGTTTATAGAACGGGATGCAGCTTTAATATCATAGTTTGCTAGAATAAATAAGCTTGTTTTAAATGCTAACAAAACGAAATTATTAAGATTTAGACCTACTAATCAGCTTAATCACCACTTTAGTGTATTTGTGGATGGTCACGTTATAGCAGAGCAGAATTCCATAACGTATTTAGGAGTCACTCTACAGAGTAACATGAGTTGGAATCAGCACATTCAAAAATTAAAATTAAAGATATCTCAATCTATCGGATTTTTATACAAATTTAAAAATAAATTCAGTAAAAACACAAAATTTCTTATTTATAATGCATTAATACAAAGTCATTTAAATTATTTAGCTATCTTATATGGATATAAAAAATCTAGTGAACTGAGATCACTACAACGTTTGCAGAATAAAAGTCTTAAGATAGTAGCTAATCTTCCAGTCTTGCACTCAACTTTTTCATTATACCATGATCATTATAAATCGGTTTTACCAATATATGGCCTTTACAAGTTGCAGCTTCTTTTATATGTTTTCAAATGCGTGCATAACATTAGACACCATACAGTACAGTTTTCAAGTAACCAACACTCATTTAATACCAGAAATAATAGTAACTTATCGGTAGCTAGATGCAGATTGGAAACAACCAGACAAAGAGTGGAACATATGGGTAGTCGTGAGTTTAACAATTTACCGCAAAGTTTAAGATGTATATCTAGAATTTCTGTTTTTAAAAATTCAGTAAAAAGGTACTTATTTGGAAAGTTAGATGAACTTCTGATTTAATTATTTGAATTCATTGTAAATTCTAAATTTTATAATTATTAAAAAATAATTTTTTTTTTATTATTTTGTAATTGTTATTTAATTTTTAATATTGTAAATATTAACTTTTGCCAACTCGCCTCAATAATGCCTTTATGGTGGTGAGGCTTTGGAATTGTAATGATTAATTTTTTTTTAATATGTAAATATAAATAAAGAAAAAAAAAAAAAAAAAAAAAAAAAAAATATTACTTAACCCACTAAGTGGATGCCATTGTAAAGGAGTTGGATGTTTAAAAAAATATTCTCTTAATAAAAAAAATTAAGCAGTTACTGTGAATGGTGTTGGCTATCGTGAGAAGATAATGTTGGCTCATTTTCACTACACCCAGAGAAAAAACATGTTTAAGTATTGTCACCTCCAACAATACTATTTTTAAAGGAAATTTTAAGCATATTAAGTTTAGTTTAATCATATTATTGTTACCGACAACCATAATATGATTAAATTAGGCATTAATTATGAAGCTACAACCATATTCTGGTTTCCTCCAAATATGTTATGGTTAAAAATAACTTCAATATGTTTAACACTTATAATAGCCTGGTTGGCTTTCAACCATAGCATGTTGCTCTTCGAAAAGAGGAAAATATTATTGATAATTTGTAAACAAATTATTGCCATATTTAGCCATAACATGTTAATAGGCAACCATAATATGGTTGTAGTTACTTGATGAAGGACGAATTCAACCATAATATTGTTGATGGTGATAATAATATGGTTCAATTAAACATTGTATGTTTAAAATTTCCTTTAAAAATGGTTTTGTTGGGGGTGACCATATTTCTCTGCGTGTAGAAACTCAATGGACTAATTATCTCATGTCGTCGCGACGCTAATTGGCCGTTAAGATCATTTGACTTGACATCGTTGAACTTCTTTCTGTGGGGATATTTAAAAAAAAAAGTAACTGTCAAAAAGACAAGAACAATTTAAGAGCTAAAAGATGAGATAATTCGGCACAATTATGGCTCAGAGTCATTAAAAATATGGGCCATCGGATGGGGGTATGCCACCGAAGAACTTGCGAGCATTTGGCTGATGTTTTGTTACACACATAATTGTCATAGACTCTTCTATCATAATAAAAATATTAAGTTAACTCTCTGAAAGCTTTTTGTTTTATTTTAAATTAACATCGTGCGTTGTTTTTTAAGAAAATAGTTTTTTAAAAGAGTCGGATAAAAAGATATGGCTTCCTTTGTCGATCGATGACTTGGCAACAAAGTTGATATGGACTGAAAGTGCAGTCCAAAATAACATAATCATTCATCAGTTAAAGATAATAACTACATTTATGAATTGTTTTTAAACTAAATAAAATTTGTCAAAATCAAAATAAATAAATATTTTTTAAAATGCAAAATAATTTTTTATCTGCCTAATGATGTTTTGGCGATATCTTCCTATTTTCTTCCTAGTTTTTATCTGGCGATTTTGCTAGTTTATCATCTAGCAGACGCGCTCTCGTGTTGCTTAGGAGTATTGCCACCGAGACACTTATTTTTCCGAAAGAAGTATATTCTGCAATACCAAATCGATTATTGCCGCAATAATATTTTTCATCCATGTAATATGTTTGGTTAAACATTTGGTGTATTTCTGTGTTTGCTGGGTATGAATATATTAATGTACATGTAAAAGCAATTTAACTTTTTAGTGATACTTTATTTTTTTTTGTTTCTATTTTTTTTTTTAAGGTGAAGAAATATAAATTGGGGGATAATTTTTTAATGGTTTTTGTAAATTTTGAGAATTTAAGATAAAAAGAAAAAAACATGTTTAGGGAAATAAGTTGTAAATCTTAGGAAAATTTAACGTTTTTTGAATAGAGAAAAAAAAACAAATTTCTCTATGCCAATTTGGTTACCATGAGTTATAAATAGAACAGGCAAAATGAATCCTAATTTGTTTCTCTTCTTTGCTTCTTAAAAAATTCTTGAAAATATGATTTTACAGATAATTTGACTATTAACATAAGTTATAAAACTTATTTAAAGTTAGTTTTGTAATAAGATTACTTGCTCTAAATAACATTTAAAAACTTTTATCATACCAAAGATACTAAATTTTGTTCTTCGAACTGTTTAGCGTTAAAAAAAACTTAACTGTACAACTTACCCCCCGTAGAGCAGACTTTTAGAAAAAAACAAAGCAAACATATAAAATAAAACAAAGTATGGTAAAAAGTCATTGAAACGGAAATGAAACCCCCCATAAAGTTTTGTGTGTTGTGACAAGAGCAAACAAAACTCCACTGCACACACACTCAACTTTGTGTGTGTTACATACAAATAGGAATAATTAAGAGAGCATAAAAAAGGAAATGTGTTTAATTGAGTTGTGTTTTTCATATCTATGACTTAAATGAAGAACATATTTGCAAATAAAACATTGACATATCACTTTAAGAATAAAATAGTAATAAAATCAATTAAGAAGGATATATTCGGTCGAATCTATGATACGCACCACCATTGGTCAAGAAATAAAATTGTTTAAATATATGAAAAACGGAAACAGTAAAATTCCACACTGAAAAAACTCGTACATAATTTCATTTGTTTCTACTTTATTTTAGTACGGGGTTTTGTACCGGAGTCGGAGTCAGAGTCGAAGTACCCAGAAAAACTCGCGAGTTCTACTCCAAAATTTTTCTAATATTTTTCAAAATAAAAAAATTATTTAGTTTAATTTCTTCGACTATTTTAATATTAATTTTTCACAATAAATCTCCAAGGTCAAGGTCACTTTTTTGTAATCAAAATATTTAAAACAAAATTTTATAAAAACCAAAATAGTCAATTATGAAAACTAATAAAAAAATATGCACAGGAAACAAAAATTTCAAGAGATTCAGCTTTAAAAATTTTTAAGTCAGAAAATGAGGTCCAGTCTACTTCAATAAGAGGTGAGTAGGTGAGTTACAAAACTCGGTTGTTTCAAAAATTCATGTGACCTTAAATTGCAGTTGGTAACAAAAGTGGTCCGTTCCACTCATCAGACATTTTCAATACTATCTCTTTGCATTTTCTATAACAAAACCAGCAATAGAAGGCGCATCTGCATGTTGAAATGAAAATATGTATATATAAAATTTTCCTGAGAATGATTAACAAAGTTGCTCGAAATACTTGACTACTAATAGTAATGGCAATTCACACATCGATACAGGAAAAATTCTGACTCCAACAGTATAAAAAACCTATTTTGAGATGTAAATTGGTGTAGTTTATCTCTCCCCTACAGAGCTTTTGTTAAATTTCTAAGCAATGTTGGCATTGCTTTAATACATTAATATAATTTTTAAAATATACTCAAGTTTAACGATTAACTTTACTGGTGGGCTATAGTGTGTAGCAAAAATAGTTCGTTTCCATATGGACTGTAGCAAAACTAGTTTCTTCGAAAATTCGTAGCAAAACTCGTTCGTTTCAAAATTAATTCTTTTATGTTTTTATTTTACGGTTTGTTTCAATTATTGAATGTTGAATGGCAAAACACTTCAGAATCAAAAAAGTTCAAATTATTTGGTCCATTTGATCGGGCATTTTCCCAAAGTTCGAATAAAGTGCAAGGAACCAGGAGTATGATCGAGCCGACTCAATCATTTCAGCTAAAAATTCAGTATAAATCAAAAAAGTATTCTACAGTTTTGTTCTTGTTCAAACGTCAACACGAACCAAAAAATTCAGTAAGATCTATGAATCGATAGCAAAATTATGCTTGTATTTGTTAATTTAAAAGCGATGCATCTGTTTATGAACAACAGCTTAGTTGTACTCGGGTTTCGGCTCGGTGATTCGAACATGATTTTATTGTAATCAGTTGCAACCACCACTCGAACTTTATGATTCAATCGTTTTTGTTCAACAACAAGAAATTACTTAAATGCAAAAAGCTCGATTCAAACAGTCAGTTTGAATTCTTGTACTCGCAACGAACATGAATGTATGTGTTTCTTTAATATGATAGAAGTAAAATTCATGTTATAAGCTCGAGCCACTTGTTTAAATACACGTTGTGATTTATTTATATAAGCAATATAAAGCTCATGTTATTGTGAGCGTTGCGTGTTGTTCTTAGTAGTACTGTTCCTTTTATAGTTATAAATTATATTTTGTTATATAATACTACTTGTATTGAAAACCCATGTTCCTTTTTACATTTTGATATAAAAATATGTTTAAAAAAATGTTTTTTTATTATTAACTTTTTTTAATATCTCCAAAAATTTCTTTGAATTTGATTATATGCCTAAAAAATAATAATATGTGCATGTATGTAAATACATACAGACAACTTTTTCGAAATTTAATTTTCAAATAAATTTAGCTTGGGTAACGATTTTTTAAAACTTTTTTCACTATATTCATATATCCTAAAAATGTATGCACACAATATGAAAAACAATATGGGCTTACATACATTCATTCAAACATTTGTATTTTTTGAACCAATAATGTTGCGACTGATACATACATATGCATGTATAATGCTCAAACGAGAACGAAACTGTAAAACACATGAATGGTTTGCTGTACTTAAATTTTCAAGTTAATGATTGAAACGACTCCATCATACATGTTGCAGCTAAATGAACATTATATCGCATTTGAAAACAAATATTGAAAGAATGATGCGAACACCGCTTCGTTTCCTTGCAGTGATCTGCAGTCATACCAAAAAAAAAATTACAAACGTTCATGTTCGATGTGAGTACAAGAATTGAAACTGATTGTTTGAAATGAGCTCGTTACTCCAAAATCATTTTTGTTGTTGAACAAAAACGGTTTGAATTATAACAATTCAGAGTAAATGATTGAATATACTCCAAATTTTAGTATTCGTTGCAGTTCTCTGCAACGAACGAGTTTTGCCTCTCACCTACTCATATGTGAATAACTTTATTAAAGCTCAATGCGGCACGTGTTGCAATCAAAATATCGGTTTCAAATTTTTCCAGAATCATTTTCTTGTTATATTTAACGATTTAAATGGTACTGCATTAAAAAAAAGGTTTAAGGTCAAATAAGAACCGGTCTCATATACATTTAGCATCAAGGTTAGAGTAGGAGTCTGAGTCGTGCTTAAAAAATTTTAGCGGATGGAGTCGGAGTCGGAGTTATCACTTTTACTTGACGGCTCCTCAGCCCTGCACACAACTAACACAACAATGGCTCTATTGCGCGAGAATTTTAATGGCCGTGTTATCTCACGTCGGGGCGATGTTAATTGGCTTTTAGGCTCTTTCTTTGTTGATATTTAAAACAAAATGTTGACGTCTCAATAAGTCAAGAACAATTCAAGAGCTAAAGGGCGAGATTATTCAACACATTAGAGACACTGAATCTCAATTATGTCTTAGAGCAATTGAAAATATGGACCATCAGATAGAGTATGCCACCGAAGCCGTGGCAAGCATTCGGGCAATATTTTGGTTCACTCATAACTGTCATAGATCCTTCTATATTAATAAAAAATATTAAGATAATTCTCTGAAAACGTTTTGTTTTTATTTGCAATTAACATCGTGTGTTTTGGTTGGACCACCCTTTATAATTTGTGAAAATTATTTGAGTTTTTGAAATCTTGTTATAATGCCCTACAAAAAAAACAGCACTTTAATATTAATGGTTAACACTAAAAAGCTTTTAATAATTAAAAATGTTTATTCCATTAGGATGTAACCTTGTTTTTTTTTATTACATAATACCAAAAACTGAATCCTTTTTTAAATATAACTACTCATATTATCTAATTTATAAATACCAAAGTGTACGGGTGACTATACATACTTTTTTTTACTTAGACCTTGACTTAATGCCTTTAATATTCTGATGTCACATTAATAATAATTTTTAAACTCATACAAATACGTATCAAGTAAGTAAAAACATAACTCACCTCATGTGGCAGCCAACACTGCAGTGTTAAAGTTAGTTTAGTGGAAAAGAAAAATAAACATTTTTGCAACATTGATAACATATACGAGAAAGAGCACAACAACAACAACAAAACCGCTTTTAAAAATAAAATGTTGCTTACACTTTTCATTTGAATTTTAACGGTTCATTTTACCTCTTAATTGACCCTTTAAAGAAGGATAAAGTTGACGTAAACTTTTTCCGATTTAAAATAAGCGGCATTTGTCAGTTGGGAAATAAAACAACATGGAAAAATAAATAAACAGATGTGCATACTCAAAAATTTGTTGTAACCTTAAAACTATAAATAACAAAATTGAATATGAATGAAAATTGCACAAGTTTCCCCAGAAAGCGATAGTGTGCAGAAAGGAGTAAAGCACGTGTTCCGGCTAAAACCGCAAAGTGTTGCACACACACACACACACACACATACAAATATAAAATGTAAAGAACAATAATTATCTAAGGGCGAAGCTTTGCTACCGGTGCAACGGATGTTAGTTCTACCGCTTTGCATTTTCCATCTATAGATGCACAACTCAAAAAGCTTTTTTTTTTGTTTTTGTTCTTACTTTTCATTTTAAGAACGTCAGCAATGTGTAGCAAATACATTGTTCTGATGGCAAAAAATTTAAGGTCAACATCTTTGTACAACCCTGACCCAATTTAACGTCTTTTTCGATTGCCCTACTGCTCTATTGGTGGCAGAACAAGAGAATAAAATGAAAAAAAATTGACTTAAAGTTCATAGAATAATCGAGCGGTATGCATAGAAAACATTGACGACGAGTGCAGTAATATAAATTGAAAAACGTCATCAAAATTTCTAAGTACATACATGCATAAATGAGCGAACAAACAGACAAACACATGCGAACATGGTGGAAAGCGCTTCTTAGGAGAAGGCAAAAACTGAGAAGGGTTTTTGGTGAAAAACTGGTATGTATTTGTCAATGAATTATATGAAACGCTCGCTAACTGACGTTATACCGACAATAGCATTTACAGTATATTATTTATTACACAAACATACATACTTTTCGAGAGGCACTTAAACGAGGGAGGTTGGAAAATGTTAAAGAAATTAATCTATCGCCAGTTAATTGAATGCAAATGGTCTGTAAATGGCGCTTGGCATTTTGAATTAAAATAATATATTAAGATTTAAGTTCTTTATCTCCCGGAAAAGCTGGATTGATTTCTCAATTTCCTAGGAATTTTCTTCCAATAACAATGCAACATATTAGTTAGAACGCTCGACAACCAAAAAATCAAATTATCAACACAGCAAAAAACTTCAGTTCTAGAGTAAATATTCAACATAAGTCATACATAATTTCATACTTAAAACATCTGTTTCGCATAAAAACACGATTTTTTCTAGAGTCAAGGCCCCAATTAATAAACAACAACAAAGTTACATTGTATACGAATTACAATGTGATTGAAATGGCACACAGTGATTCGAGCTAATTTAAAGGATGGTTAAATATTAAGGGCCGATGTTGATTTTGAATAAAACACAAATTATTTAGGAAATTATTGTCATTTCTTTTTATTATGATAAAATTAGTATAGAACAAAATATCGGCCAAACACCTCCATCCGATGGTCCAAATTTTCGATGACGCTGAGCCATAATTGATGTTCTATGCCGTTATTGTGCCGAATTATCTCATGCTTTAGCTCTTGAATTGTTGCTCGCTTATCGACGTATTCCTTTTCTTTCAAATAACCCAAAGAAAACGAAACTATTATGTTTCTCCCTTACAAACCTGCTGCGTTGGAAGCTCCATTTGTTATTGGGAAGTGGCACCGATCTGTTGAAACCACATATCCCTATCTTCCAATTCGGGTCATAAAAAGTTCCTTATCATCTCACATTGACAGTAACTGCCTGTGCCGCCAGCCCATAAAACGCACCAAACAGTCACCCTTTGTGGGTGCATTCGTTTTTCGACAATCACTCTTGGATTAACGTTGGGATATTCTCTTTCTTTGTTTACTTAAATGTTTTTTGATTGTTCAAAAGTAAACGTTGGTGTTTTGTTTTGGCTTTGATATTGTTACAAGTAAGACTTTTAGTGTTTATAATTCTTATTCGCTTTAGGGTTTTATTTGTATAATATTTTTGGCCTTTCTAAAATCTTTGGAAAAGGTTTCCTGATGAGCTGGCCTAAGCAACCAGTGAAATGCGCATAGAAGCTAGCTTTCCCTCAACAATAAATTTCAGTGTATTTATCAAATATGAAAAACTGGGAATTTAGCACGTCATACGGAAATCGTATTAATAATAAAAAGATAAGTTGTTTATAATTTCGGATAACAGAGGCAATGCCGGATAACAGCGGCAATTTAAGTCAATGCAAAAAAAATTTATTTTCTGGTTTTATTGGCCGTTTAATTGCAAAGCCAATTTGATGACAACTTCATTTCCATAAAGCCCTTATGACACTACATTTTTTATTAATTGAATTGATATATAATTCATAGAAAGAAACGGTAAAGGTTAGAAAAAGCAAACCATGGTGGAATAACTACAAGGTATACCCCCGTATTTATAAACGATTATTAAATTTAACAAACGTTTATTTAGGCAAATTTTTATTCAAAATTTGTTTTGTAAACCTTTATTAATTTAAAAAAAAAACTTATAAATACGGGCGTTAGTCATAAGAATTTTTGTTCTTAATTTTTAAGCCCATATACATAACGTCAAACAAAAGAAAATAAGGAAAAAAATTTAAACAATCGTCAAAAATTAAATAAATTAATTAATAATAAATAAAATAAATAAAAAAAATAAAATAAATGAAATAAATAAAATAAATAAAAAAAATAAAATAAATAAAATTAATCAAATAAAAAAAATAAATAAATCAATAAAATAAATATAATTAATCAAATAAATAAAATAAATAAAATAAATAAAATAAATAAAATAAATAAAATAAATAAAATAAATAAAATAAATAAAATAAATAAAATAAATAAAATAAATAAAATAAATAAAATAGAAGAAAATAAATAAATAAATTACATGGCTAAAAAATAAAACTCTCCCTAATGAACATAACTGGTACTGAGTATACTTTAAAGGAGCAAACTTTTGTTCTGATTTTGTGCATTTTATTAACCCATATTAACCCATATAACGTCAAACAAAAGAAAATAATGAAAAAAATTTAAACAATCGTCAAAAATTAAATAAATTAGTTAATAATAAATAAATAAATAATTAAATAAAATAAATAAGATAAATAAAATAAATAAGATAAATGAAATAAATAAAATAAATAAAATAAATAAAATAAATAAAATAAATAAAATAAATAAAATAAATAAAATAAATAAAATAAATAAAATAAATAAAATAAATAAAATAAATAAAATAAATAAAATAAATAAAATTAATAAAATAAATAAAATAAATAAAATAAATAAAATAAATAAAATAAATAAAATTAATCAAATAAATAAAATAAATAAAATCAATAAAATAAATAAAATTAATCAAATAAATAAAATAAATAAAATAAATAAAATAAATAAAATAAATAAAATAAATAAAATAAATAAAATAAATAAAATAAATAAAATAAATAAAATAAATAAAATAAAAGAAAATAAATAAATAAATTACATGGGTAAAAAATGACAACTCTCCCTAATGAACATAACTGGTACTGAGTATACTTTAAAGGAGCAAACTTTTGTTCTGATTTTGTGCATTTTATTAAATGTCGTGAACTTTTTGTTTATGAGAAACATAAAAACAAGACAATCAAAAAGCGGTAAACCGCTGAACACTATTAATATTTCAATTTTAATTTGAACAATTCTACATGTTTTTTTTTTTTAATTACTTAATTGGTTATCGAAAACTTTTTTAAAATCGTTGGCAGTTTGCTATTTATCTTAATACAGCTGAACTCTTTGCAATTTGTTAACTTTTCTCTTAATTCGATTTTCGACAGCAGTCGAATTAGCTGATCGAACGAATTTTCATTTGGTATTATGGCGCGCATTCGATAAAAATTTACTATTGTGATTTTGTCAATTCACAATAGTACACTTTCGATCAGCTGTCACTTACAATAAAAAATTTTTGTTTACAATTTTAAAAAATTAAATTAAGGTTAAGCGTGACCACGGCAGAATTATGGTTGTTTTCAAATAATTAAGCTTCAGTGGGGTTTCATCCCACTTTTTTAAATGCTGAACTTTGCTGCAAATCATTTGGTCAAAAAATAATTTTGTTCCATAAGGAATATGGGCGTTTCCAATTGCTGTTTACGACGTTGGACTTGCATAAAATGAACAACACTGATAAAGAATAGGGTATTTGGTATACGAACACAAAAAAATTTACAAATAGTTACATTTTCAACAAGTTTTTTACATTTATTTGCACCGTCGAAAGCAAATTTGTTTTCGTTGAAAAATTCGATGCACAACGAAATTTTCGACGGTGCTGTCAACTCATAGTACCAAATTAACATTCGATAGTCGATGTTCGATAGCCAGCGAAAATCGTTTATCGAATGTAACTCATAATAGGGGCCTTTATAATTGCAATATCCGCGAAAACTTGAATAATGCATTAAAAATGTTAAGTGATCCTGTTCACTCGCCCCATCGTTCGTGCGATTTAGCGCCTTTGGATTACATCTTATGGGGCTATGATAAGTCGATGACTTATGCGTACAATCCAGCAACTCTTGTAGCTTTGGAGGTCAATATTAAGACCATCATTGACGCCATGCGGTCAGATTTATTGGAAAAGGCTGTCAAAAATTGGCCAGACTAAATGGACCATGCAGCTCGTACACATGGCGGACATATGCCGGAAATCATAGTAATATAATAAATTCCAGGAAATTTTCTATCTACCTTGTATTATCATTTCAAGTTCCCATGCAGCTAAAAAACACCCTACATATGTTTAGATGTAATTCAACTATTCTCCGACTTGAGAGTTAATTTTCTCCAACGTATTCGGTTTGATGCTGTTCATATTTCACCTGTTTATGATGAGCCAATCTAAATGAATTCCTTTTCTATTGTTATACTCCACATGTTACTTGATCTGTCAATTCTTCTATGTCCTTAAGTGTTATACTGCAATCCGGTTTTGGCTATCTTGTCTTATTATATTACCGATCCACCAATCTTTTCTCTGTTCTATAGCGTAAGAAATTGAGTTTAGCTTAGTCTTTCTGCGTTATTCCGTATTACTGATGTTGTTTGGCCAGTAGCATCTGATGAATCTCCAAAGACACATACTATTTTAAAATGTTTGAGTTGTTCTTATCTGCGATCTTGTAGGCCGTTTAATATAGTGATTTTCATTAGCATAATTAAAAGATTATTCTACAAACGAGTTTAATCCGCTCCAAAATTAAACTGAAAATGTGTCTTTAATTTTTAAATAATTGTTGATACCTTCTTTAACTACCCCCGTATATCAAAACACAATCGTAGTTTATGTCCTTGTTCAAGCATGCATTTGCCGCTTAACGGCATTTTCTACTGTAATATTTTGTATGTGTATTTCGATATTAGTTTAAGTGTGTGTAACAGAACCAATACACAAACACGCACATGCACACAGAAAACAAAAGTATTTTGTAACAACATATTAAATGACATTGATAAGTCAAAAAATGTTTTTTGATAAATATTTAAGCTAAAGTAAATAATTTTAATGAATTTTGAAATTCAATTGATTACAACAAGGCCAAAACTTTAATCACTGTACATTGGGACGTATGATTGATATTAATAAGGAAAAATATTCATTATACGCACTAGAGTACTTTACAAGCTGTTTAATGTATGAAATAATTTTATGGAAATATTTACACTATTAGGAAATTACAAGCTGGTCGATAATTCTTAGAGCCTTTCTTAATAAATTTGTTTATTTACGTTTATCATTCCTCAAGAAAACGAGCAAAGAGCTTTAACAAGATATTTCCAACTTAATCTATTTATTGTGATAACATTCGATAACAAGGTTTATCAACTATTGCAAGCTCTTTTCTCAGGGTTCTGTGCCAAGTGTTTTGGGTCTTCTTCATTGTCTACTTCCTTGCAAGCTCTACTCCAAGGCCATTCTGGTTACGCTTCCAGTTGGATTTCTCAGGTTATGTCCTATCCACTTTCATTTTCTGCGTTTTATTTGTATGTGATAGGCTCCTCACTGGTCAAACCCCAGAGGTGTTCGTTGGCTATGGTGTTAGGCCAGAAAATAACACATATTAGTCAAAGGCTTTTGAGTATAAAAGCTTAAAGTCGTTGCCTGGTCGCTTCACTAGACAGCCATGTCTTACTACCGTATAAAATAATCAACTTGATGCATGAGATGAAAAGGAGGATTTTGGTAGCCTTCGTGGTAGCCTTGTGTTACGCGCCATTGATTTCTGAGTCTACTAAATGCATTTGCAGCTTTGTTAAGCCTGTTTGCGACATTCTTCTTCGTCGTTGTTGTTTTTTTAACCTCCGCCTTACCAATACCCACCCGACTGACCATTTCGGTAAGATGAAGGTCAAAGCGCATTACATACGTTTTTTTTATTGATTTCAATATCTATTTTTTTTTTCTTAACTTATCAAGATCGTTTTTTTTTCTTACACCATACGCGATATACCAAGATATTTCTTAATATTAATCATATTCTAATTTTTAGAAGCAAATATCTTTTTATAACGTTTGTGTTAAGACCAAATATTTAATTTAAAATGTTGGCCTTTATGTTTTATTCCCAGGAAACATCCTGCTGTTTAAAAATATCACAAATACTTAAGTAGCAAAAAAGGCATGCCACTTCAATGCCATTTTAACATACACAAATAAATGATGACGAAATCATGCATCATCAGAGTGGCGGCATTGACTTAAAATAGAAAAGCTCAATATTGTTACTTTAGCGTCGAATGATGACGATAAAAATAACCTTTTTTTCAAAATCAGCCAGACACGAAAACAACAAAACAAATACAACAATATTTAACTTTATTGAGAACATACGTACATACATAATTGAATTTGCTGCATTTTATTTTTCGCTTAAACATTTAAAATCCAAAAAGGAAATAAATGCCAAGTAGGAAATTTGAAGAAAAAAAAAAGGAATTTCTAATACAACTTTGTAAATCATCGGTTCTTAAATTTAATAATTTTATTTGAATATGGGGATTGGCTTAACAGCAGATTTCATTTAATTTCCTAGAAATACCGACTTTTTGCAAAAATTCTTTAGAAATATGTAGATCAATTGCTTTAAATTTCCTTATAATGGGAACGTTTCTTTTATATCATTAAACTAGCTTTACCCGGTGCACTTCGCTGCCCATATTGAAATAAAATTAGTCAATTTTTTTTAAACAGATCTTGAGTATTGATAACGATGCAAATAGGGCCAAATTTAGATACTTTTACTTTAACCGTTCTACTGATGTATTGAAGGTGGCATGACCATTTCTCGAATCCAGCCATCTTTTTGACAGATATTTTGTAAACAAAAAGCAAACTATTCGTTGCAAACATAATATTAAACTTAAGTTAAATACTCATTTTTATTAGGCTGTAAGGATTTATCCATAGACCTAATTATATTAAAAAAATAAATTAAAAACCTTTAAAAACTATGACCATTCTTCTTATATAAAGAAATCTAAATTGTGTTTGTATCGTTGCTGCCACACCTACTTCTCCAATCTAGCTTACTTTTCGATTAATGTTGTGTAGAGACGCTAAAGAAAAATGAATATCCTTTAAAAACAATTAAATATTTAATTAAACATGCAAAATAAAAAAAATCGTTAGCAAAGAAGAAGCAAAATTAGATAAAATATACAAATCAGTAACGAACATTCCCCGATTCTCCGAAAGGCATAAGAACTCTGGCATATGTATACAACAAAAAAAAATACGATTTGAAAGAAGAAAAAAAATATGTATTGATAAGTATTATGATATAAAATTTAAATGTTAAATATATCGATGTATGGTTGAAATATCGATGTATGGTTGAAATATCGAATGAAAAATAAAAAACAAAATTAAAAATACAAAAATTTGTGGATGTTTTATTTATAATTTTTATATGACTTTAAGCCAATCAAAAAACAACAGCATAAATAATCGACACAGGTCAACAATAAATATTGAACAATGTTAATAAATATTTTGCATAAAATATGCTTTTAATAGCAAATTTAACAACAATAGAACATTTTTTCAAAATTTTTGTTTAAAATAAATTTGGAAGAAAATATACGCAAACTATGGAAAACAATTCCTTTAAATAGCAAATTTTAACATAACTACCTATTTTACGGAAAATTTCCTGTAAAAAAAGCAAATTTGCACAAATGTTCCTTAAAAAAAATGCAAATTTGCACAAATTTTCCATTAAATGCAAATTTGCAAAAAAAATTCCGATCAAATGAAGATTTGCACATTTTCTATAAAAAGCAAATTTGCAAAAAGTTCCTACAAAAAGCAACTTTTAACCAAAATAACCTATAAAAACCAAATTTGCAAAAAATTACCTATAAAAAGTAAATTTTCTCAAAATTACCAATTAAATGAAAATTTGTACAAAATTTTCTATAAAATGCAAATTTGTACAAAACTTTTCATAAAATGTAAATTTTCACAAAATTTCCTATAAATAGCAAATTTGCACAAATTTTCCTACAAAATGCAACTTTGAACCAAAATTTTCTAAAAAAAGCAAATTTGCTTAAAACTTCCTATAAAAGCAAACCTGCACAATATTTCCTATTAAAATCAAATATGCACAAAAGTTCCCATAAAATCCAGATTTGCACGAAATTTTTTATAAAATCAAATTTGCACAAAATAAAAGTCAAATTTAATATAAAAAACAAATGCTTTAAATAGCAATTTTGGGCCAAATTTCATAAAAATATCTATTTTCGCACTTTTTAAAGTAACTTTTCAGAAAACATCCGAAATTTGCGCATAATTGCTTTTTGATATTATAGATTTGCGCAAAAATTTCTATAACAAGCAAATTGGCGCAAATTTCATATAAAAAGCAAGTTTGATCAAAAAGTTAAAAATCTGTCATTTTATTTTCTACCTGGCCATTTTATTTTTTAGCTCATCAAACCATTTTTTTTTTTTTTATTTTCTTCTTAGTGGTATCTTACCATTAAGTGCAAAATGTATTGCTCTTTTGTCTCTTCATTATCAAATTATTGCTAAATTTATCCAAATTATAATTAAATTAACTCATTTGAAAAAATACATTTTCATTGTGTTGCCAAGCAAAGAAAACAAAAAGTTATTTCAACATTCAGATCTGAAGTTCATATTAAAAATAAATTTTATTTATTGCCTTGAACACTTAATAGCCAAATGAATGATCGGCCAAAAAAACTAATATACGAATATTTTAAAAACTAATGAATTACGGATGGATTTTCCAGGAGCATATGGAAAATTTTATTAGAATTTTAAAAACTTTATAATTTTATTATTTATTTTTTTTTTTTTTTTTTTAGTTTTCCTACGCAAATCCCGCGAAGCTTTTATGCTTGTCTGCAGGAAAGAAACCAGAGTCTCTGGCGGGAATCGAACCCGCAACCTCGGCGCTGATAGACTAGCTCGCTACCAGCTAGCCTACCGGGGCACTCATTAGAATTCCAATTTGTGGTGTTTTGTTAACATTTAGGTGATGATGACATAAACTTTTACGTAATTGGATTTTATTTGTAGTGAAAATTATAATAATTTAACATTTGGAAAATGAATAGAAGATGAACAACTGTGAATTTAGCACGTTATACGGAAATCGTATTAATAATAAATTTTGTATTCCCGAAAATATCTTTGATAATATACATACTTGCATGTGTCCGAGTAAAAAACTGAATTGGTAAATTGGTTTTTTTTTTGTTGTATTCTTACGAAGACAGTAGAATGAAGCAGTTTGTTTTTAAATTTAGTTTTTTCTTTTAACCCACTAACAACAACAATTCGAGTCGAAAAGAACCCAACCAATTGTAGGGGAATGTAAGAAAATATAAACTCACTGTTTATTGTTGGTGTTTTGTTTTGGCTTTGATATTGTTACAAGTAAGACTTTGAGTGTTTATAATTCTTATTCGCTTTAGGGTTTTATTTGTATAATATTTTTGGCTTTTCTAAAATCTTTGGAAAAGGTTTCCTGATGAGCTGGCCTAAGCAACCAGTGAAATGCGCATAGAAGGTAGCTGTCCCTCAACAATAAATTTCAGTGTATTTATCAAATATGAAAAACTGGGAATTTAGCACGTCATACGGAAATCGTATTAACAATAAATTTTGTATTCCCGAAAATGACTTTGATAAGAAGATTTTTATTATACCAACCTTTTAAACTTTTTTAATTTAAAACAATTATATTTAGAGACATATTGACATATTTTATTTTAATATTTTTTAATATCTGTAAAATAAGTGTGTTGAAAATTTCCTAGAATTAGAAGATTTTTAACGAAACTCCGTAAAAATAAGTTAATTTAATATAAGTAGAACAATTTTAGCAACATTGTCTATTAATAGCAGATTTTTAGCAAGCTTTCTAAAATAGCAAAACTTCTTATTAAAAGCATGATTTTATCAAAAAAATGTTATAAATAGCATGATTTTATCAAAAAAAATCATATAAAAAGGCAAAATTTTATATAAATAGCAAGTTTTAAGCGAAATTTCCTATAAGTAGGAGATTTTTAGCGAAACTCCCTAAAATAAGCGAAATTGCATATACATTAGGGCGGGTCGATTTGTTTGGATGAAAAAAAAAATTAAAAATCGTATAGCAAAAACGTAATCTACATAAAATTCTACGAAAATTCTCCGAAGAAACCATGGGTCTAAAACAAAATCCTAGTCCGCGCCTCTCTACTTGAAAATTTTTTTAGTTGGGTGAAAATTTTTTCAATGTAAAAAAAATTTTGATTGTAAAAAATATAAAGTGCAAAAGAATAACCTTACTAAACCATTTTATTAAACAAATTCGATTTCTTTTTGGAAAAAGCTATTTTTTCAAAAAAAAAATTTTTTTTTTCCAAGGAGGGCAGCCAAATTTTCAAGTCGAGAGGCGCGGATTAGGATTTTGTTTTAGACCCACGGTTTCTTCGGAGAATTTTCTTAGAACTTTATGTAGATTACGTTTTTGCTATACGATTTTAAAAAAAAAATCGACCCGCCCTAATATACACTCACAATATTATTACAGTAACGGACTGTAGTTTATTTAAGAAATATTCCGTTCAGTCATTTTTAAATAAATCAACATTTAAAATTCCAAGCAAATTTATTTTTAACTGATTCTAACAGTTATTCAAAAAACTAAGTGCATATTAATACGGATTTTCAGTTGCAGTTAATATTCTCCGTTGATTGAGTTAAATTCTTCTTTATGTTAAAGTAAATAAAAATGTAATTTAAAGCAACGAAAAGTTAATTTAATTTTTACTGTCGAAAATTCAACACCATTTTCCGTAAAATCAAATAAATATTCAGTTATTTTGTAAAATTTTACTGTCAAAAATTCAACACCATATTCAGTAAAAACGATTAAATATTCAGTTATTTATTAAAATTTACTGTCAAATTGACCCCATATTCAGTAAAAACAATTAAATATTCAGTTATTTTATATAATTTTACTACCAAAAATTATTTTTTACTTATCTATAAAAAATGAATTGCTTGTTTTGTGTAAGCAATACCCATTTTCTATTTGTTAAAATAATTTAGTTAAATACATCAAATTTTAAAAGTAAAATAATTGCGAAGCCATATCTATCGGTCATGCTGCTGGTGTCTTATAATTGAGAGTTCTTCTGTAAACAAAAAGTAAAACAAACGTCTGTAACTGGGTAAGAAAATAAAAATATTCTCCCTCTCTCGCTTATAAGAAAAACAAGCGGACAGGTGTCTGTCTGGAATTTTTTAGAAATTCGGCTCTTTTGTGGAGTAAACGAACATTTAATAAAATAACTGAATATTTAATTGTTTTTACTGAATATGGGGTCAATTTGACAGTAAAAAATTGACAGTAAAATTTTAATAAATAACTGAATATTTAATCGTTTTTACTGAATATGGTGTTGAATTTTTGACAGTAAAATTTTACAAAATAACTGAATATTTATTTTATTTTACGGAATATGGTGTTGAATTTTTGACAGTAAAAATTAAATGAACTTTTTGTTAAAAATAAATGAAAAATAGGTAGACCGGTTTTTAATTGAACTTTCATTTATTTTATATTATAATTTCAGTTAATTTTACGTACAGAATATTGTGAGTGTACATATATAACAAATTTTTTTTAAGTTCCCTACTAATAGCAGACTTTTACCAAAACTCCTAATTAATAGCAAAATTTCATATTAATCGAAACTTTTTAGCAACATTTGCTAGAATGAGCATATTTTTAGCAAAACTCCTTTAAAATAGAAAATTTTTAAAAAAAATTCCTATTAAAAGCCGATTTTTATCAAAATTTCATAAAAAGTTTTGGCAAAATTTCTAATCAATTCTTTAAAAATGTTAATAGTAAATGTTTCAGTTAAACTTTCTAAATTAGCAAAACTTCCTATAAATAGAACATTTTTATTTTCATTTTCTATTAATTGCAGAATTTTAGTAACATTACCTCAAAATTAGAAAATTCATATAAATAACAAATTGTAACTTCCTATAATTAGCAGTTTTTTGAGCGAAACTAAAAAACATTTATATAAATAGCAAATTATTATCAAAATTTCCTATAAATAGCAATATTTCAATAAAATTTCATACAAAGGGCAGATTTTTAGAGAAATTGCCTAAAAATATCACAAATTTACCCACTGTTTATTGTTAATGCTTTTGTTTAAACTTTGATATTGTTACAAATAGAACTGTTGCGATAATTCTTATACGCTTAACAGTTTTATTTGGTTTAATATCTTTAGTTTTTCTTAAATCTTTATGGATGCAGTTTCGTGATGATCTGGCCTAAGCAACCAGTGAAATGCGCATTGGAATAGCTTATCCCATCAACAATAAATTTCAGTGTTTTTATCAAAAATAAAAATTGGAAAATTAAGCACGAATAACAAAATCATTTAAAATTAAATTTTGTATTCCCACGAAAATTATTTTGATAAAAGTAAAAATTTCATATTAATAACAGATTGCTAACAAAATATCCTATAAATATCAAATTTTTAGCTACCATATTTTTAGCGAAATTCTCAAGCAACAAATGTCAATATTTCCTGTTAATTGCAAAAACATAGCAAAATTCCCTTAAAAATTGGAAAATTTTCAATATATAGCAATTTTTCAGCAAATTTCCCTATAAATAGCATATTTTTAGGAAAATGTCGTATAAATAACAGATTTTTACCGATGTTCCGTAAAAAGAGAAAAATATCCAATTAGTAGCGGATTGCAAAATTTCATATAAATAGCAGATTTTTAGTAAAACTTTCTAAAAAAAGCAACTAATTTTCTATAAATAGCAAAATTTTACATAATACCAAGTTTTTATTAAAACTCTCTTAAATACAGAAATTTTAGCAAAAATCTTATAAAATAACAAATTATAGCAAAATTGCCTATTAACTGCAGATTTTTAGTAAAATTTGCTATAAATGGCAAACCTCTAGCAAATTTCTTTTTTTTTTATGTTCATATGTATTTTATATGTAAATAGCGAATTTACACGAAATTTAAATTAAATTGCTAATATTTGCTATTTGCATGTGCAGTTTTTGTGTGTTGGGCCAGGGTTCTAGGCGACATGTAAATGGTGTACTAGAGATTTAATATTTAACCCATAACCCCACCCCAACTTTTTATTTAATTAGCTTTTTTTATTAAGCAAATTATTTATAAACAAGAGCCCAGCATGTTTTTTATTTTTAAAACACAAGGTTATTTATTATAATTTTTTTAACGCTAAAATAGCGTTTTTCTTTTTTTAATTTTCTAGTCATGTACATGAAGTGTTTGCCTTTAATTCATTATATGGAGGAGGGTCAAGTTGATAAATCCTTCTCTTTTTATTCACACATGAATATGCAAAAAAGTTTTTTCTTTACGTTTCTTTTCTTTTCAAACATTAGTGTTTGTTACACTTATGTTTATTTGAAGTGCGAAGAACAAAAATTTTAATACAAAAGAATTTTATTTCTTATGCATGACCTCGTTTTTTTTCTAAAAAAAATAAATATAACTAAAAATGAGGTCTATAGTAATAGATAGTAATTTTTTCCATTTTGTATATGACTTTTTCAAATCTCTACTTAACCCAAATAATTATTTTTGTTTTAAATACAAAATTTAAAACAAAAAGAAACATATTGGAAAAAAATGAAATTTTTTAATAAAAGAAAATTTATTTTAGTGTACATTTTAATTGTAGTCATTAAAGTGATGGGTAGTCCATGGAAACTTTAATTTTAATAAAAAAAAGAGCTTTGATTTACAACCCTTTTGACCCAATTGTCAACATGTTTACATCATAAAAATCGCTATAAAATGTCAATTGACATAAAGTTCAATGTAAGAAAAGCTTAGTATTGCAAAACATATGTTGTGTTTTTCGCGTCGAATGTTTGTTTTTGTGTAAAATACGTTTCTCTGGCATATTGTAATCAACATTTTTGTTTTATACAAGTCCTTTTTTTATTCATTTTGAAAATCTGACACCGGATTCATAATCAGCGACTCAAAAAACCCTCGTGTAGCAAGTTAAAAAAAAAATAACTAACAAGAAACTGACGAATCAAGTTGTTTCACTTCAATAGCAGTTTTCTCGAAAAGGGACATTTCATCGAGCAGGTCACATATGAAAGATTTCTCATCGCAAGTTGAAGTGATTTACAAAATAATCCCCTTAACTTTATCGTAACATAAAACATGGCATAAAAAACGTTTTTTATTATATGTGTAATACATATACTTATACATAATATATATTTACTTTAAAAGGTCCCCAGCAAACACAGAAATACTCCATATGTATTGCCAAACGTATTGCCAGGATGAAAAATATTATTGCGGCAATAATCGATTTCGTATTGCGGAAGATACTTCCTTCGGGAAGAAACGTGTCTCGATAGCAATACTCCTAAGCAATACGAAAGCGATTCTTCTAGATGATAAACTAGCAATATTGCCAGATAAACACTAATGAGAAAATATAAAGATATCGCCAAAATATCATTGGGATGATAAAAAGAAGAGTTTGCATTTAAAAAAATATTCATTTATTTTAAAATAAGTACAGCTTTTTATTTAAAATTAAATTTTTAATTACATACATAAATTTAAATTATACTTACAAAAAATATATTTTATAATTAAATTATGTAAACTGAAATAATTTTGTAGCTTCCATTATATGTTTCACCCATCTCCTTTAAAATTGCATCCATTATGCGTGTTGCGTAATATCTTGATTAAGTTAAAAAGGAAAGAAAAAGATTAATATTTAACAGATTTATTTTATTTATATATTAACCTTCTGCAGAATATATTCGATTTAATAAATTTTATTTTTTCATTTATGACGTACAAAATAAAAAATGACTTTGATAATTTTCATTTAGATGACAATTTGGGGATATTGCTAAACTATTTCCTTAGGGGATATCTTCCATTTGTTTGCAGGGTCTAAGATCAATATTGTTGGTATTGTAAACGGAATTATAAGCTTGTATACATACATACATATGTACATGTATGAAAAAACCTATACCCTTTTACACACTTTTATTGCCAATTCGATTCACAACTGGAGCTATTTTTAGTGACAAATTTCACACAAAAATCAATTCAATTTGGCCAACAGCCTTAACCATATTTTCTAAAAGCTATAAGTTAGAAAATAGATTTTATATTTAAGCATTTTTTTAATCTACACAAGCATTAAATAACATTTCGCACGTTTAGAAGTTTCCTCTCAAAATACTTTTTGTAAACATTAATTTGCCTTTTTAAAAAAAACTTAAACGTAGTCTATTTATACATAACATTAAACACTCGTGCCGATAAATTTGATTTTAGTAATTGCCGTTATTACTTATTTCCCCTTTCTCTCTCAGAATGTTATCTCCAGTTAGGGCTACCAGACTATTTTTTACATTCAGCGCCTAATAGTTTCAAAACTCACAAAAAATCGAAAAAAAAATTTAAGATTCTATATTATATTAAAGTATTTTGAATGTTTTAAGAAGAACTTGTGACATCAGTTGTTGAAATATTTGTTCTTTTTATAAACTCATATTATCGTCGTACTCGTTTTATAATCGTCTAATTATAAAATATTGTATATTTGTTGTTGGAAATGTTCATACAAAAATGTTGTCTCATTATACAATTAATCCCTGCAGATAATACTACGTGATCCATTTTGATCAAATGGACTACTCCCTGGACTGGTCCAATGGTTTGCAAGCGTGGCCCATGTCATTGTTAAAAAGAGTTTGTAGTGAAACGACATGTCTTCGTTTTTAAACAAAATGTTTCGTTTCTAAACGCAGTTAAAACTAATCCTCTGTAGTATACCATGGAGTAGTTTCAAAGACTACTTCGTTGTAATGCAAAGTTGGGTTGGCCCAGCCTTAGGACATCGTAATGTTAAATATACCACGTTTTTTCAATACATTTGGCATACCTTTTTACTAGTCCTAGTCCCTAGTCTTAGTCGTATTATGTACAGAGAATTGTTATGTTTTTTTTTTAAAGCGTTGTGTTTATGCCAGGCTTGGAAAAGTTCGATTTTTTTGGTGAATTTATAAAAATCTTTTTAGAATATGGTAACTACTAACACAAATTTAATGATTAAAATATGAATAATTAATTTCAATTTATTTTTTAAACTCTTTGAATTATTATTGCTTATCAATTATTATTTACTCACATTTTATCTCAAATTAAAACTCCTATACCTGGCTTTATTTTATGGTATCAACCAATGTGAATGGCAACGTTTATTAAAGAAGGAGAAGAAATAAATATAAGTCAAGAGTGATATAAAAAATATATCTTAAATTAAATAACTTCGTATTTTTGGCCTTTCTAAAATCTTTGGAAAAGGTTTCCTGATGAGCTGGCCTAAGCAACCAGTGAAATGCGGATAGAAGCTAGCTTTCCCTCAACAATAAATTTCAGTGTATTTATCAAATATGAAAAACTGGGAATTTAGCACGTCATACGAAAATCGTATTAATAATTCGTTATTTTTAGTTATATTTTTTATTTTTTGGCAAAAATAAATGTATTAATCTTCTTAAACAGTTTAGTCAGAGTTAATTGGCAATGTACGTTGAATTTATATCTTCTATTATTGGCATTTAGAAATACGACAAAGTAACAATAAACAAAAATCGTAATTTTTAAAACGATAAGCCATACGACAGAGCTTGTGAATTGGACAAATTATTTAAGCCAATATGCAAAATTAAAAGTACTTTGTTCAAAAGTAACTCAATTCTTATAAGAGTGATTTACTCTTTGGAAACTAATCGAAATATTGTCAAATTTATTGCTCGGCTTTCACCAACACTTTGCTTTTTAAAATTTCAAACGCAAACATGAATTTCTGTAGAAAGCAACAACAAAATTAAAAAATATTTATGACTGTTTTTGCTTTCAATGTAATTCTTTGGCGTTGCGTTTTACATGATGAGGGCCTTCGTGTTTATTTTTTTAGCACTGATTTCAAGTCAACACAGTCTTCTAAACAGCTTAATTACATGAATTATTTTTAAAAATTACCCTCTAAACCAGATTCTTTTTTGATTCGATAAAATCAGGGTTTTCAAAAATATTAAGTGAATATCTAATTTTTTTTTAACAAAATTTTAGGTAAAAATTATAAAATATTTGATTTCTTTAGATGAAAAATTGAGTCAAAAAGCTTAAAATACAGCGACTTATTTGTTGCTCTGCAAACCACTTTGAAACACGCTTGAAACTACTGTCTGTGTTCACTCTATGAAAGTTTTCTTTCAGACATTCTGAGTTCATTGGTGAGATGGGAGAAAAGAATAGCCTGTTCTCTTCCTCTCTTACCTTTAAACTCAGAAAACTTTTATAATATAAAGCCAGACATTATATAGAACCAGATATCAATAGATATCAATATAAATTTTTTGAAAAAAGGATTTACTTTCAGTACTAAATCCACTATTTTTGCATACTACCTATTTAAGTGGTCGGCCTCCTTACAAATTTAAAGTTGTGCCAGGATACCGCTAGATTGGAAGATTTGTCAATGAAGTTTCCAAAACAGATAAAAAAAAGTTTGGCCACGCCCCAAAGCGCTTTTTGTTTGTTATATATGCCCCTTTCATTTAAAGTTCGATTTCATCACATCGCACATCGTTGTTCATTGCTTCAATATGGATTCATTTTTGCTTTGATGACTACTGGCGCTACTTATGTCATCTCGTATTCTTCCCCTTAATGAGTAACGTTCTTGCACGTGGCAAAAATGCCTACTAAAACTTAGCATGTATTGCTTTGAACATAATTATTTTTGAATTTGAGCCACTTTTTCTTTGCGTTTTCGCAATCGCCAAAACAATCGTTTTTATAAGTATGTATACATATTATACATATGTATATATAAACAAAAGTTTTTTACTTATCGTTAAACACAAAATTTCATTGCTAAATAAGTTTATAAATCGCCAAGTTTGGTGAGAAATTGCCACGTCTGGCAGCCCTGTTACCAGTTACCAAAAGTTTTAGTGAATGTTTGTTTAATTACTTACACGCATTTTGTAATCATCTTAAGAGCACGTGTAAAACAAGATCTTTTTTGTAATTTGAATTATTAAAAACAAAATGTTTTTATTCTCGAAGTCTACAGCACTTACAGTAACTGTAAATTGGACTGTAGATTTGTTTACATCCTTAAGAAGTTGTTAAGTGTGTTTATGTTTAAATGGGTTTTGTTTTTTTTTTTTTGTCTTAAATAATTAATTTGGAATTCAGGCGCATGTTCTAAATCCACATAATAATGCTTTACATACATATGTTGATTTTCATTCTAGTATTGTTATTATAAATTTTAAAATAAAAATAATTAAATTCTATTTGCTGGAATGAAAAAACTTTGATAACTTTTTAGAAAATTCTTCAACTTTTTATTGATAGTTTAATACTTTTATCTAAA
Source organism: Pollenia labialis (assembly GCA_949318255.1). Taxonomy (NCBI): domain Eukaryota; kingdom Metazoa; phylum Arthropoda; class Insecta; order Diptera; family Polleniidae; genus Pollenia; species Pollenia labialis. The sequence goes on along the minus strand of OX439140.1, from coordinate 136,841,487 downwards.
GATTCTCTCTGTTTTTTATTTTAATTTTTAAATTTAAGATAATTCCACAAACGGCAGATTTAGTCAATAAATAAACAATATCGATAAAAATGTGCATTTTAAATTAAAGGGTTTTGCAATAGGCATTTGACAGCTTTGAATTTAATATGTTACGTTCCTTTTTATTCAGTAAATCGTCATGGTAAAGTATACAGACGAACCACGTATGCTCTTTGCGCTCTGGAGAAGATGCGCCAAGATGATGTAGGGTGCACTTAGGTTGTCATTCCGTGTGCCACTTTTTTATTCATAGAGTTTACCCACAGAATACATATATTCTGGCTTCTTGAGCATTTCTAACTAGATTTTGCCATGTCTGTCCGTCTGTTGAAAACATGCTCACTTTCGAACAGAAAAAAACAAACTTGGTCTCAAATTGCTTAGAGTTATCCTAAGCAGTTTGGAATTGAAATCCAGAAAAAGCTACCATGGGCCTCTTCTGGGAAATTAATTAAATACGCCTTAAACCTTAGCAGATATAGACATTGCGGTAAAATTTGTTCCAACTTAGCTTCATATGGCCAGAAAAAATGTCATGCAATTTTGTGATACACGCATCATAATTTGCCTTAGATTCCATATTAAACAGCTTTCTGAAATTCTCAGTTATTAAATTTTTGTGTTTTTTAAGACCAGAAATCACTCTACAGAATTTTGGGAAGATTGGTCCATAATTTACCATAGGTCTTATATAAATCCCCCTTCTAAAAATCATTTGAGTTTGGTTAAAACTGCTACGAGTCATAATATTTTACTCAAGCTTGTTCAAATTTCTAAAAAGAAAAGCATAAAACTTTATGATTATCGGCCAATAATTTAATATAGATATAAACCGCAATCAATTTTAATGCTGACGACCGGTTTTTATAAAGATGAATTCGTAATATATAAATATCATATAGAGCCCACTCCGGAATAATTCAAGCTATCGGTGGAGGGTATTAAAAATTCGGTACAGCCGAATATAGCATTCTTACTAGTTTTAAATATGATTGCACATTAAATATAACCAAATTTGCAGGAAAAAAATCAAGCAAGATATTTTTAAATGCCGTAATATAAATTCTGGCTCAGACTGTCTGCTGAGTCGACGACTGCTGCAATGTCGATATAGCAAATGGCAGGCAGGCCGTACACTGCATGGATGACAGGCACACAATTCTTACCTGTCTTGCGCTATTGTCTCAAAACCACCCCCGGGTGTTTGGTCCGATCATCTTAAGGACATATTATCTTTTTGGAGCAAAAATCAAGATTTGACCAATCTCTTGCGATCGCTGCTGACCAGAAATTCTATCTGGTGCCACAGCACTCAGTAGCGCCCGGTGGAACAGCAGCGGAATGACTACACTGGTCTGCAGAAAAAAATGCCTTTAAAAAATATGCTGACTATAAAGATTTTTTCAATCCGGTTTCGGTTTTTTTCTATCGGGCTCAGATTTGTTTTTATGGGTTGGACTAATATTTCGCCCGAAATAAGGCGGTTTTGCTGATACATTTTATCATCACTTGAGAAAGATTTGTGCAACTTTTACCTCAACAACAACAAATGATTTGACATCAACAACAACAAAAATTAGAAATATCCTTTAAGTCATCCAAATAATATGTTTATATATTATCTGTTTCGGAGGCTGTCCAGGAGATATGAGGTGTTTTACGTTGACTGTAATCATCGACTAATTGAAAGAAAATATTGGCGATAACTTTATTTCGAGAAATGGACCTGTCAATTGGCCTACACGGTCAAGTCATTGGACACATCTCGATTATTTTCTCTGTGTGTTTTATACCGATAAATCAGCTACAATTGAGGTCTCCGAGACGAACAAAATGGACATCCACAATGCACTTCCTCAAAAACATGTGCGGTGGCCAAATGACAGAAATTTTCCCAAATATTAATGCCATACATTGATCTTTCAAACAAAAAATTTTCTTGATAAACATTTTATTCTATTCAATATTTTAAACTTTCTTTTTACTTTTTTATAGTAAAATTCTTTTTATTTAAGTAAGAAAATTTTAAATTATTTGGTCTCCTACTTATACAGTTTCTAATAAATGCAATCACTTTTTTCCACTCACCTGAATTTATAACCCTTCTCACAGGAATTTGAAAACGAACTAAACAACTGAAAGTATAAAAGTAACCGAAATCTTATTAAATGTTTATACAATGCAGAATAAAGCAATTATTTTGTTCAAAAACACTTAACAACAAAACCAAATATATTTGATACAATTGTCAATCATAAAGAATTGTTCTTTGAAAAAAAGGGTAAATAACCTACAATTGCTAAAGTGAAATGACACCCAACGCCGAGAGTTCAAAGTTCAATTTCAGAGGTAAAAAAAATTGTTATTTTAGGATAAACACAATTTCTTTAAATTTTTAATAATAAGTTAAATTTTTTGGCGCAATAACTCTTATGTGAATTTTAACCTCTTAACATAACTCTGTTTTTGTGAGCCGATGATGGACCATCGTTACCAAATCTCGTCTATAAATATTATGGAGCTCTTAGCATTTGTTTTTAAATTAGCAAATTTTGAGTTTTTGGGGCATATTTTTAACAATTTTCAAGTCATATTTTAAAGTTTTTACTGCATATTTAATGCGCATAAAACGTGTTTTTAGAGCATATTTCTGATTTGCCTGATTATTACATATTGATAACTTAAATAGTAAACTGAAAAATGTTGTTAAATTATAACATTAATTGAAAAAATATTTACGTTTTTTAGATAAATAAATTAAAAACTTAAAAATTTAATTTCAAACTTTACCGCGTTTTGTTGGTGAAGTTTTTTGATAACCCCAAAAAAGTAATATGTACCATTTTTTAAAATAATTTTTAGATGTCTATTCGAGCCATTTATGGCTATTTTGATATTCGCAAAAAAAATTAAAATATTTCGAGCCCTAATATACATATTTACGTACTTTTAATTAAATTCAATTAAATCTTTCAACATTAAATGATATCTTAGAACAACATATAAATGCATACATACATACATATTTGTGTCGACAATTGTTTAAGCCACAAACAACTCTGGCAACACGAGTATATTTTAATGCGATTTTAGGGAAAATAAAAATGTTCAACCTTTTTGGACAAGAAAATATCACTAGAAAAACATTTTGTTCTTCATTTATTTCATTGCGATACGACGTAAACTCCCTACATTTTGGAGATTATAAAAAATTTGTCCGATTTTCCCTACGCTGCTATTTTAGTATCAAAAATGCCTACATGTAGGGATTTTCCCCTGCATCTGGCAACACTGCATTGAATACCAAATTGTCAATACAATTAATTTTTAAATTAAAAAGGCACCAACAACCGAATTTGTAAACATAAAAAATAATTTTGTTAATTCAAATTGTTGAAATTCAACAAATATTTTTAAGAACGAAGTTGTTATATTGAACAACATATTTGTTAGCAATTACATTCAAATTTTTATTACGAGTTTGTCGTATTAATAAAATATTTTGTGAAGAACTAGCTTTTTGCCATTTGAAAGAATGAAATGCATTTTTAATATTTGTTTAATTAATTTCAATTAAAATATATGTTAAAAACTACATCACAAATACCATAAATATTTATTTAGACTTAAAACTGGATGCACAATAATGTTCTAACGTCTGCATAAAAGGAAATTTAAAGAAAAAACATTTTTCAATATGGTCTCTCCAACAAACCCATTTTAAAAGAAAATCTTTAAACATATTAAAGTTAATTTAAACATAGTGTTCGAAAATAATCATTAAATATCATTTCTTATCATTTCACCAATTCTATTAAAATATTAGTTCATTTTTAAATACAGATTTTCACATAATTTTATTTTTGATTGACATGAAAAACGAATTTTAAACATGAATGGCAATTTTAATAGACTTGGTTTAAATAAAAATAGTGTTTGGTTTGGTAAATTTGTGGAAACCACAACCGCTAATAGTGGTTATGTAGCAATCTTCAAACACAAAAATAATACTGTACTTATCCAACTCAACAAAAAAATGAGAGCATTTAATTGCGTTCTGTTTTTTTTTTAAGCCACAAACTTCGTTGTGTTCGGTTCGGCACATTAATTTACAAAAACAAAATATACGAAAGCATACAAAAAAAAACATTAAAATAATTTTATACAAACAAAACAATACACAAATAAGATATTTGTACTGTGGTCGTTTCTAAAATTTTTTGTGTGCTCATTCCTTTCTCGATGTAAAAAAAACATAATAGATCATTAAAATATAATGTTTGTCTACAGTATCGCTACAATTGTTTTGTTTTATATCGACGAACAGAGCACTATAAAATGTTCGTTACTTTCTTGAAAATAGTTACGAACGCTAGTAAAGGTTGTGTTCGTATACACAAACACATAAAAAATATGTATTGTTTTGGGTGTGTGCCGTACCTTTAATAATGTTCTGTTTCGAACACTGTTAAACCATATTATTGTCACCGGCTACCATATAATGGTTGAGTTAGTCCACCATCAAGTAGCAACAACCAAATATGTTTAAACATTTTCGTTAAAAATAGTTTTATTGGAGTAAACCATGTTAAAAAAAAGTATTTTCTCTGCGTGTAAAAAGCAAGGCCCAGTAATTCATGGACCTTTCGATAAAAGTTTGCCATATTTTTAATTGGCTTTTTAATTGAACTATTTAAATATCTTCCTATGGTTTCTATTTCAAAATTATTTTTACTGTTTTTATCAAAACGGCTTCTTTTAATTAAACAGTAAAAAAATATTCCCTTTTTGTTATATTTCTTAATAGATATCAGTAAATTTTTTTTTATTTTGTTATTTATTTTCTTTAAAACATATGTAAATAATTTAATAATATTAGGGTTTTCTGAGTTTTAGCAATAAAGGGACATACAATTTTAGAAAACAATATTATAGAACAGCTATAAAAAAAATCAGTTTATAAAAGTAGATTTCCTTTAACTTCTTTTCAGAGTTTTAAAAGCTTTTTTCGAATCAGTTTTCAAATAAAGAATTTCTTTGCTGTCTTTCGGAGAACTTAAATGATTCAATTCCACATCGCTTACTTTTGATATTCAAAAAATTACAAAATTGCAAACAAAAGAAAGTTCCACTGCAATGCTGCAGTCTTGCAATAGAGAAAAACATCCACAGTGTTTCTTTTTTTACTGTTCAATTACCACATCTCAAATGCATTGAAGCGTGACACCGAGAGAAAGTGTGAGAGTTTTTGAGTGTGAGAAAGGCAAGGATAAACATTTCTGGAAATGTCAACAAGTAAAATTAGGAGGACGGCAATGGAAGCAAAGAAAAAAACCTTGCAATTCATTAGAGAAACCATAAAAAGTTCATTGACTTACAAAAGGATGTAAACAGCTAGATAACAAAATGTGTTTCTATTTTTAAACAGTCCTTCAGTTCTTAACCCATTTGTAAACAACAACAACAAAAAAAAAATAATTGAAATAAAATTAACAAAAATAAAAAACAAGGAAAAACTTTTGTTGTATTTGGAAAAATTTTCATATTATGTATTTTTTTTAAGCTTAACAGTTTTTCAGTGTTAAACTTAGCCATTTGGGCCAGTTGAACAGACATCGTTATATCGACTCGGAAAGAGATTCTATTACGAAAATTGTAAGCCATAATTATGGCATATAATACAGGGTGGCCCAAATTTAACGAAAGTGTTTGAAATCGTTATAACTTTTTATTAAAGAAATAATTATAAATTATATTTTTTGTAATACAGTTTATAAATGGGGAATATTTTAAACAAAATCATCAACAATAAACAGTGAGTTTATCTCTCCTTACATTCCCCACTACAATTGATCCCTTCAACAATAAATTTCAGTGTTTTTATCAAATAATAAAAATTGGGAATTAAGCACGAATAACAAATTCATTTAAATTAAATTTTGTATTCCCACGAAAATTATTTTGATAGTAATTTGTTTTTATTTTTGTTTTTCCTTTACCCACTTACAACTACATTAAGCGTTGACAAAAAGTGGGGACTGTAAGAAAAGATAAACTCACTGTTTATTGTTGTTGTTTTTGTTTAAGCTTTGATATTGTTACAAGTAAAACTGATGTTTATAATTCTTATTCGCTTAACAGTTTTATTTGTATAATATCTTTAGCTTTTCTTAAATCTTTGGATGAAGTTTTCTGACGATCTGACCTAACCAACCAGTGAAATGCGCATAGAAATAGCTTATTCCGTCAGCAATAAATTTCAGCTTATCAATAGTTTGAAATAAGAATTTAGTACATTTAAAACAAACCTTGTTAAATAATTTTTGAATCCCAAGAAAACTTTGAAGGTTTATGTAGTTTAAATTAATCATAGTTATCCTCTTGATGAATTTTTCTAAATTCTAACGGATGGGTAAATACTGTATAACGTCCGAATAACTTGTACATCTCTCTTGGATATTTTAATTTCCGGCCTAGAGCATCATTTTGTGCAGAAAATTCATCAAGCATGAACTTTAGAGTGTCATCGCATGTCAGCAAAATGCGGGCAACTGCACCCAAAGCATGCTAATTAAATTAATTTAATCTTCTGAAAACGAAATTTAATATTTAAGTCAATCAGACTCTTTTTCGTACACGATTTTAACTAATGGAACCGTTCCAACATACCCAATAAGTTATTCCATTTACATCAACAGTCCTTTTGAAGTAATGTTGTAGGTTGTTATAGATGATCTCACACTTGAAAATTTTTCTCTTTGTTGAGACGACTCAACAGGTTTGCAAGAAGTGCAAGGATCTGTTCCATTCGTTTGAAAACATTTTTAATATGCTGACTTTTGAGGTGGGCATGTAAACCACTAGTTGAACTTTCAGCTGTTTTCAATATCTTTCCATATCGTGCATAGTAGCCCCATACCGCCTTCTTTGTTTTTTCATTATTCAGAGCTTTAAAGCTTTAAGCAAAAACACAATTTAAAACAAACCTTTACTAGCAACAATTTTAAATTTTGTATTGAAATATTACTTCATTTGGAATGAAATATTTAAAAAAAAATTTCCGAAATTTTCGGTATTTTTCTTTTAAATTTACCGGTAAAGTCGGTTATCAATATGACCCCTAGCCATATTGGACCAAAATCGGATACAAACTGAAAATCTTGTCATAGAAAAACAAAAACACAAGTGTTTAGCTAAGATTTTACTTAGTACCACCATCACTTTTCGCATTTTTATGCCACTGTATGACATAAAATTTTCAACAGAGCTTTAACGCTTTCGAAGCACTAATTAATTCTAATCAATAATGCAGCTAAAACTTACAACCTGTTCAACGATTTCGAACGTCAACGTTCGCATAGAAAATTATATGTAAAACAAAAACAATATTCGAAAAGATGTACGATTGTAACGGTAAATTAAAAAATGCACATGAGTGGAAAGCCAATTGTTTCGTTTTCTCTCTTTGACACTTGAAAAGTTTTTGTTTTGGTTTTGCACACGTAAAATACAATTAAAAAATTTTGAATAGTTTTGTGCATTTTGCAAACGTTTGCGAAATGTTTTGTTTGTTTTCATACTCTGGTGCTGACAACGAAGAAGATTTTAAAGCTTTGCTTAAATTTTAAAAGAAGCGCTTAGTGTCAGAAGAAAATAGTCCTCCATATTAAAATCAGGCATCCCATCAGCAGGTTTGAAGCGATTTGAGGTATGAATTCATACATAAAACCTGCTCCTTTCGGAGCACATTTTTTACTGGGCTTTTACTTTAGTTGTAAGCAAAAATGTTTGAAACATTTTCCAGCTCTCATCACAATTTAGTCTTAATTTAGCCTTTATTCGGTCAACGGAATGGTTTCTTGTAAGTAAAAATTATTAAAAATACATTAAGACCTTTTTAAAAAAAAGTATACTTTTTGGCATGAATAACAAACGAGATCAATTTATATAGATTTTGTACGTTATTTCAATCGAATTTTTACAAACTGGACTGTATCATGTTAATTGGAATGCCTTTCGGCAAATTAAAATTTCTTTCGTTTTAACTTTTGTCTTAGTATACGATTTCTTTCAATACAAAAAATTAATTTTATCATTAAGGGCCATTATTAAAACTTGCCAATAGTTAAAAGTCGGATTTTGTTGGACCGATAAATAGCTTTGCATTATCACAACTTCCATTTTTTATTGCTGTTATTTTCAATAATAATAATATTTAATAGATGAAAACATAATAAATTAAGGTTTTATACTGCAAAGCTATTTATCGGTCCGACAAAATCCGACTTTTAACTATTGGCAAGTTGCAATAATGGCGCTAAAAAATATAATTAATAAAAAAGTAATTTTTAAATTTTTCTGGCAACCCTACGCTGCAGCCAATCTGTCTCTTCATTTATCGTTAACAATAAAATACAGCTTAAGTGGATCGATATTTGAACTGCCTGTCCCTGGATTTCGAATGAAGACTTTGTTCGCCTAACAAAAAAAACAAAAGCAAACTTTAAAATATTGTTTTTGTTTCACATTTAAGTTCAGCGAACGAAATTTTCAATCGCAAAGGGTTGTGTTGGCATATTTAACTCTCAAAATTCCGTGCGTGTTAAGTTACAAAGTAACTGACAAATAAAATTATGGAGTAAAGTTCTTCCCCCTCTTTCCGTTCAAGTCGTTTTCTATGGTTTCTCTGCTGTCGGAAAGTAAAACAGTTGAATTTTCTTCTAATGAAATATCACAATTGTTCTATGTTATTGAAAAAACCTCAAGCGGTATTTGGCATTATTAACTTTATCCATACGCAGCTATATTTTTAAGAGATTATCTTTCTAAATTGAACTTTTTTTCTTATTTTTACAGTCTTTTTTATAAGCTTATATAAAATGTTATCACTAACGCATAATTTATTATGTATATTGTTATCTCTTCTGTACAAAATTCACACAAAAAAAATCTCAAATTAATTTACCATGAATGTTCACCAATATTTAGATATGTATGTACATATCTATATCTTATCTTTTTTATGTTATTCAAAATCACATTCACATGTATGCCCTGCCCTCATGTTTACCAACCTTGTTCTGGTTTTTACACAATCTGCAAAATACAAAAATTAAACCAAAAACAAACAGAAACAAAATAAAAAGAATTTAACCAAAAAAAAAAAAAGTAACTCAACACATCCAACCATATAACATCCGTTTATTAGTACCACATTTTTGGGTGTATAACATACACATCCTTACTAACTCTACGAATGTATGTATGTATGTATGTATAAATGAATTTAAATATGTTTATGTATAAGTTATGACGTCACATATTGCCTTAATGCATTTTAAAAAAACGGCAAAGCAGGAGATAGAGCAAAACAAAGGCAAGAAAAATAAACCGAAACAAAAATTTATACAAAACTTACACACACACACACACACACACACAAACAAACAATATATTTTAAACGTTCACACATACATACATATTTAAGTGTATACACAGTTAATATTTAACCTAGTTTATGGTTATTGAACTTTTTCAAAAAAGAAAAAAATATACTTCTAACAGCATTCAGAGCTCTCACACTCTTTTTTTACTTTCTCTTTGCTCTCATTCTCTGCCCATTTGTACGTTGTTCAAATATGTATCATTGCCAAATTATGTATGTGTAAGAAAATTGTTTTATAGTGAAAGTGCGGAAAAATGGGTGAGAGTGTTTGTAAGAGATATGCCGAATGTACATACATGTATTACAGATGCTTACGCAGAGAAAAAACATGTTTAAATATAGTACCCTCTAACAAAACTATTTTTAAAGAAAATTTTAAGCGTATTATGTTAAATGTTACCATATTGTTGTTATCGACAACCATATTATGGTTAAAGTAGTTCTCCATCAAGATGTCACAATCTGTCACAATCATATTATGGTTGCCTCGGAACATGTTATGGTTATTAAAAACTTAAATATGTATGTTTAAAACTTAGAATAGCATGTTTGGTTTTGAACCATAACATGTTGCTCTTGGAAAAGAGCAAAATACTATTGTAAATAAAAAATTTTTTTTTGTCATATTTAACCATAAGATGTTAAGAGGCAATCATAATATGGTTTTGAATTCTCGATGGGGGACTACTTTAACCATAATATGGTTGTCCATTACAATAATATGGTTAGATTAACTGTCAGGCCCACTATGTCGACAAGAACATTTCTTTCGCATATTTATATTGAAAACAATAATAAAAAACTAAAATTTGTTTTTGTTTTCAATACAAATATACAAAAGAAATGTTCTTGTCGACACCGTGGGCCTATATATAATATGTTGACAATTTTCTTTAAAAATAGTTTTGTTTTTTTTCTGAGTGCTTTTACCAATTAAATACATACAAACATATGTATGTACATTAGAGGTGTTAAAAAAAATGAGCGTACATTCTTAAGTAAATGAATGGTCCAATTTGGTTCCATTGTATGAAAAATCATTGAATATGGAGTTTGGTGCCGATTGGATATATAAAATTCGAAAAATTGCTTAGAGCTAGCAAAGTAAAAGATAATGCCCCAAACCACCACTATTATGCACTTGACCGAGAAATTCGAGCACACCCTCAAACATTTTTAAAATAAGTCTCTGCAATATAAGGGGTGGGCAAACCAAAACGCACGATGTTAGTTGTTAATACAACAAAAAGTTTTCATAGAATATTCTTAATATTTATACCCACACCAAAATATTGGGGAGGGTATTATTCATTTGTGCTGATGTGTGTAACACCTAAAAATATGGGTCGCAGACCCACCTTAAAGTATACCGAATCACTTTCTGAGTCGATCTAACGATGTCCTTCCGGCTGGCTGGCTGGCTCTCCATGTAACCTTGTGCGCAAAGTTCAGTACGAGTGGAGATAGGGGCAACTGCTGCATCTCACAAGCTATGAAACCAATTTTAATGAAATTTAAAACATAGATAGAACCATATGTATATGGATACATTAGCATGATTCTACATGGGTCCCGAATAGGGTGCACTCTCGTAAATGTGTTTTAAAATACTGTGGTGTAGGGTATCGTATAGTCGGACTTGACCTTCTGTACTTTCTTACTTGTTTTTATTATGATAGAAGGATATATGACAATTACAAAACAAAATATCGGCCTATCGGCGTACTTGTATCCAAATGTCCATATTTTCAATGACTCTGAGACATAATTGAAATTCAACGTCGCTAAAGTGCCGAATTAGCTTAACCTTTAGCGCTTGATTTCATCCGGCTTTCTTTTAAATATCGCCAAAGAAAAGAGTCCAACGGTGTCAAATCACATAATCGTGTCGGCCAACTAACATCGCCACGACGCACAGTGGGATTTGTTCATACAATGTTTGGCAAAAAATATAAGGAGTGCTCGTAGAATGTTGAAATTTTGCCTGAGCCTTTGGTTAGCTCAATTTAGAAAAATATAAAGTTTCAATAAAATTGGCCCTTTACCCACCGCCCATAGAACAAAAAATTTATTTTTGGTCCAAAGTTTTTTGAAATTTGGCACAGAGCTTTTATTACCTAAATTAAAGCCCACCACTCACCGCCCATATAATCCACAATATATTTTTCCCCACAACTTTTTGTTTCTTTACCAAAACTTATTATTTTATAAATAAATTTCAATACATGCATTTAAATATAGCCTTTTATTCATCGTCTATCATTTCTTTAACTAAATCATCAAGTTCCAGAACCTGTTTACGGGGTTGACATCTAATGCTACTTATAAAAGGATCTGACGATACTAGAAGTCGATGAAAAACAACTGTATTTGTGGCAACTCTATCACACTTTCTGGAGAACCTTAATCTATAATTCCTATAATCTTTATTTCTGGCTTCTTCAGAAAGCATGACAATAGAAGGTATTGCCGCATCCATGATATCCTTACCGTGTATAAGTATTTTGTGTGCTGTTACTGGCATATAATACCAACTATATTTTTCAACAAAAAGTTTTGCTGCATCCTGAGCAAAATTTTTTAACTTCAAGGAATTAACTTTTTTGCCACAAGTTATTATTTGTAGTATAATCCGAAATCGATCAATAATTTGCTCCTCTACACCAGTCACATCGACAACAAGTGCGGGGTTAGAAAAGAAACGCCTGAACGTATTTCCATCGTTAGTACCCCAGTTCCTTGTATACCCATATGTTCCTTTTAGCCAGGGCTAAAGGGAGTCGTCCGAAAAAAGTGCTAACTCCGACTCCAAACGCTGAAATTTTTTAAGTGCGACTCCGACTCCGACTCACGACTCCGACTCCGACTCACGACTCCGACTTCGACTCCTACTATAATCTTGATGAAAAATGTATATGAGACTCAGTCATGTTAACTTTTATTTTTTCATTACCATACAGCCTTCTAAAAATTAGAGTTTTTGAGTAGAAATTACCGTACGCAAACATTAATGTGCTGTTTCCAAACGACAGGCGATTGGTTATGTAGTAAAATTTATATGAAAATCACTCAATCCATCGCCTGTCATTTGGAAACAGCACATAAGAGCAGTATTCATAAACCATTTATTTAAATTTTAAGTGTGTTTTAAGAAGATAATTTTTATTTTGGAAAATTTTTTTTAAATTTTTATGCCGAAAAACTTTGGAGTCGGAGTCGCGAGTTTTTGTGGGTACTACGACTCTGACTTCATAGCCCTGCTTGAAGGCCTTCTGAATTCAAAGCTTATTTTCCAGTTTTAGACTTTTGTGCTCGCCCTTGAACGCCGACCATCTTTCAAATGGTTTGTTGTAGGCAATATGAAGTATGCACTCCATAAATTGTATGCGAGCATGTATAGAGGAAACGCCCATTTTGATTGCTTTACCACCAATAGCTTTGCTTGAAACTAATTTAAGATTATTCATTTCAGTCGGTTTCGCTTATCAAATGTAACAAATAGTTGCTGAAGATGTACCTGTAACAGTTTGAGCTGTCTTACCATCTAACATTGTAAACACGAAATTATGCTTGATCGAAAATTGTTTCCCGCACGCTACAACTTCGGTATTTTTCAAAGCAGCAATATCTGAATTAATTTTTTCAACAAGGCTTAGCACTTTTTCTTTTGTTTCTATGGTAAATTCAAAAGAGATAGGACGGCAATATCTTGTTGATGACGGACTTTTATTTCGCCAATATTCTTCGTGAGAAATCGTCTGTAGACTTAACGGAACCATACATGCCAGTAACAAAGTTTAATCCCTTACATCAGCTGCTAAACTCTAATTGTACTCAACAAGTCCAGAAGTACCATCGCAACCCCACTTCTTCATCCGGAAAAGTTTGAAATAATCGGCTTAACGTATGATCCATTCAACTTTTTTAAGGAAACAGACGCAGATATTTAAATTTCATCTGGATAGCAGTGCCTTTTTTGTTCTCTGAAATTTGCATATGGTGGCAAAATATCGTATCCTTCATTTTTGAGAAAACTTTTGATGGCTTCATACTGACTCTTTGTAAGCTCTGCATCCATCAACATTCCGAGAACAGCCGGCGAACGTATATAAAATCGAGTTGGTATTTTTCCACACATCACTTTACTTGCCATGTTCAAATGTTTTTGTGAATATTTTGAAGCTAATTCAGCTGCCTTGAACCTCTTTGTGCGAACTGGACAATCTTCGAAATCTTACGCTGGCCTTCCTAGTTTAGTTGAACAACTAGGCTCGCTATCAAGTGATACTTCAAATACAGCTAAAAACACAATCAAAAAAATCACGAAACGCATTTTACTTTGAACGCCCATTTTTGTAAAACGCTTCAACAATCTTAACGCGCTGCTTAATTGCGTACCTCTCAATGGTTTAATTTGTCAAACACTGAAACAATGAAATGTCAAGTTAAGTTGGGCAAAAATCTTGAAGTTAATGTGTGACTCACAATTAACAACTTGCAGTATGGTTGGACCACCCTTTAATTTTATTATTCACAAAACAAAATATCTCAGGAAAATTTTTAACAACACAGTATGTTAAAAATAAAATTTTAGATCAAAGAACTTTTTAATTGATTTAATGAAAATATTTGTCAAAACAACACTTTGCAAAATAGCAAACATGAAAAAGGAAATAATTAAATATTTCATCACATTCAATTAAAAAAAAATATTTGAATCAAAGTAAAGACAGTATTTTTACAACTCTTGTCCATTTTTAATAGCTTTGGTTGCAAACAAGACTTTTGTGCTTGTAATTCTCATTCACTTTATTGGTAGAATATCTTTCGTTTTTCCAAAATCTTTGGAAAAGGTTTAATGATTATCTGGCCTAAGCAACCAGCGAAATTCGCATTGGAACTTGCTTATCCCCCACAACAAATTTTAGTGTATTTATCAAAGAATAAAAATAGGCAATTATGCACATCATAATTAATAAATAAATAAATAAAGATTCGATAAACATTTTGTTTGATTATTTCAACATCCAACAATTTATTTTTACAAATCACGTAAACATTTTGTTAAAAAAAATTATTTTGGGCAACAACTTTTTTCATTGACACAATAAACTAGTTTGTTGACTAAAAATTCAATAACTATACCTACAAACTTTTTTAAAAATATCGCAAAAATCGTCATCGCAGAAAATAAAAATTTTTTTTAATCAAATATGCGATTTTCGTATTCAAATATGAAAATTATTTTGTTTTTTCTGTGTTCAAAGGACTCAAAGTTGTGAGATATGGAAATGTTTTAGAAAAAATGTTCTTTAAGAAACTCAAAAAAATTAAGATTTCTACACCAGGGACTTGTTTAAAAAAATGAAAAATTTAAATAAAATCTCCGGTACCCTTGAGTTGGATAACGATTTGATTTTTAGGGATTTCGAGTAAAATGTTTTTTTGCACAAAATTGCTCATTAGGATAAAGTACATCTATTTTTTTTAAGGGTTAATTAATGCAATTCAGATTTCGATGGCACATGGTACAAAGACAATATTCTGAATATTTGGTCAAATTGAACCACGCCAAAGGTCAAAAGTAAATTTTTTGGAAATTTTAAATGCTTATGAAATTGTTAACGAAATATCGCAGGGTTTATTCATAATTGAATGAAAGTTCACTTGACTAGTTTCTTTAACTGTTAATTAATTTTTAAAAAAAATCAAAACTAAAAAATCAAAACAAAACAAAACAATAGCCATTCAATGCTCAACACCTCTAATACGAGTATACAATACATACATTTTTGCTTTAAACCCTTTTAAACAAAGTAAGATATTTCTAGACTATTTTTTAAATTTTATTTCAAAAAAGTTTTTAATGATTTCTTGAAATTTTTTCATAATTCAAGTCATATCCAATCTGAAACAATTACGTTAGTTTAAGGTTAACCAACAAATTTAAGTAGCTTTTTCAAAAAAAAAGGAGGGTTGCACGGCAAAGAAAGCTGTAAAGCCATTTAAATAAGTTAATTGCAATTACCCCTTCAATATTAACTTAAAATAAAACGTGCTTTAAACTCCCCTTAAATCGTAAATCTTTTCATGGTTCACCTCGACGTATAATAAATGTTAAAAATGAATTAAAATCAAGTATACGCCATTTACTCTTCCATTCTAATAATGTTATTATTCCCTTAACACATGCTTACGGAAATATATTGTGAAAAATATTAATATTATTAAAATGTTTTGTATTCCTGTTTCACAACAGAAACAACTTCAAAGAAATACTTTCATTTCATACCTGTTAAATAAAAAAAATCCCCTTTTAACATCAACTATTAATAAAGTTTTCATGTTCTATGGCCGTTACACATTGGGGACTACCCATATCAATGTTCCACATATTACTTTCAGAAGCAAAAATAATTATAATAATAACAAACGAAATATTTCAATAAACACGTGTCGTAGTCCCTGTTGTATTTATAAGAAGCATCATAATATTTATTTAATAATTTTCTTATGAAATGTCTTCAGATGTGCTTTTTATGTTGCTGAGAATTGGAAGGGTAAATGTTGGGTGAACCAGAAATTAATTTTGTTCTTTTATTATTTGCTTTTATGGGAAAATAAATTAAAAATAAGCAAAAACTTTTAAATTTTGCTGAAAATTTACTTTTTTTAAGAAATTTTTATAAAATTTATTATTTAAAGGAAATTTTTAAATACAAAATTTCCTTTTTTCATGAATTATTATTATTTAAGGAAATTTTTCAAAAATTTATTATTCAAAAACAAATTAAGCTAAAATTTAGCTTTTCTCTTGAAATTCTTATACTAAGAATTTAATATTTTTTTAGAAATTTTTCTAAAAATTGCAATTTTAAAGAAAATGTTTCTTCCAAAGTACTATTTTAAGGAAATTTTTCTAATATTACTATTTAAGGGAAATTAGTTTTTAATATTTATTATTGTAGAGAAATTTTTTTATAATTTCCCAGTAAAAAAAATTTGGGTTTTTTGAAGCACTTTAGAGAAAAAGCGCATAATCGAGCACTTCAATAAAAGAGCTTTTATATAGCAGAGTTGGCAACCCTTGCAAAAAAGTGTTTATTTTCTGTAGCTCCGTATAAGAAAATGTTCATAAATTAATTTCGTTGGTTTATATTTGTATTAAAGTTTGAAATACTTTTTAAAACATAATACAAGCAAAACAATTTTCGTATTATATGAAATATGGCTCCGTCGAGTAGAAGAAGTTTAAAAATTCATAAATTAATTTGTGCACAATGCAAAACCGAAATAAATGAGCAAGAAGAAGAAAACATCGCTTGTGACAAATGCAACAAAGTTTTTCATTCTCAATGTACGAAACTGGATAAGCGCCAATTTAATTTGTTGTTGGAGAATGAGAGTGTGGAATTTAAATGTCATTTTTGCGAAGGAGGAGATAATGTAGTAATAAAAGAAGAGTTGTCGCTTATAAAAAATAAACTAAATCAGCTGGATCAGCTAACACATATTCATGAATCGATAACATTTCTATCGAAGCAATATGATGACATTTTAAAAACAATGGTAGTTAACAACAAAAAATTGGATGAAGTTAAAAAAGAAAACACTCAATTAAAACAAGAAATAAATTATCTCAAGAATAATATAAAAGTCTTAAACGATGAAAGAGTAAAAAATCAATGTATTGTCATTGGTTTAAAACCGAATGAAAAAGTTTCTGCTGCTGAAGCTGTGTTAAGTTTTTCAAAAAATATTGGTATTGAAATGTCTAATGATACCATAGATGATGCGTTTTATTTGAATAATCGCAACAAAAATTCTAATAAAAAAAGTGTTATTGTAAAGTTTGATAGCAAAAAATCTAAAGACAAGTTTATGGCCGTTAAACCAATTTTGAAAGAAGATGAAGGAGAAAATAAAGTTTTTGTAAACGATCTCCTTAGCAAGGAGACATTGGCATTGCTAAAATATGCGAAAACTTTAAAAACAGTCGGGTTTGTATCTGTGTATCCAAATCATGGACGTATTTTTGCCAGAAAGAGTGGTATATCTCAACCCCGTTTGATAAGAAATGAGGATGATGTTGATGAAATTTTGCTTGAAGCCAGTACAATTAAACCGAGGATGCGGAGAACTATGAACAAAACTGCTGTTGATGATTTGGCTAGCACAGATGAAGAAGGGCAAGTTGATTTTATGTCACCTGTTAACAAATAATGTACAACAAGAAATAAAAATTAATTTTATATGTATATTTTTTTTTTCTT
This sequence comes from Pollenia labialis, assembly GCA_949318255.1. NCBI lineage: Eukaryota > Metazoa > Arthropoda > Insecta > Diptera > Polleniidae > Pollenia > Pollenia labialis. The sequence goes on along the minus strand of OX439140.1, from coordinate 136,823,730 downwards.
TTTTTAATGATTCAAAATCAGTATTTTAAAACTATTAATTCGTTTCAAAACCAATTAGAATCTATAAATTATAAGTATTTAAATATTGTTTCAATAAATTTAAGAAGCATTTCGTCGCTTAATAAATTTAATAAATTTAAGACCTTTCTTTCGAATTTACCGAGACTACCGGATATTCTAGCGATACAAGAGACTTGGTTTCAGGAAAAAGTTTCCGATATGTATAAAATTCCTCACTATAACAGCGTTCATTGTTGCAGAGGTGACGGGTATGGAGGTACTTCAATATATATAGCGAATAAATTTCAATTCACCGTGGATTGTTGTGAGAGTTTCAACTATGTTGATTTGATTCAAATACGGCTGAATAATATAAAAGTAAATGGGAAGCAGTTAGAGTTCATGACGTATTATAGGTCACAGAAATGTAAGATCGAAGAGTTTTTAAACGTATTAGAAAATAAATTAATAAATATTCCTAATAGTCCATTGATTGTGGTGGGGGATTCAAATGTTGATTTATTTGAAGGTGTATCAGAAGATCTTACTAATTTATTTAATTGTTTTTGTTTAAATAATTGCCATACACTGGTTACAAGGCCACAAAGCGGTACATGTATTGATCATATTTTTAGCAACCTAGCCGATCAAATTGCTATTGACTCAGTTGAGTGCAGTCTAACTGATCATAATCTTATTTGCTGTAAACTAAGGTTGGATATTGAAGAACTGAACTTTTTGGAAAGTGTAAAAATTACCTGTGATTATGCTAAGGTAAAAAACTACCTAGAACAAAATCTTTTAAACATAAACAACTTGCAAAACCCATCAGATGCGACTGCTTGTTTACTAAAAGTGATGAATGATGCTATTTTAAGTAACTCAAATCAATCTATAGAAAAAAATGTATAAAACAAGATATTTCCCCATGGATTAATAAAAACTTGTGGTCTTTAATTGAATTAAAGAAGAAGATGTTGAGAAAGAGGAGAAAAAATTTGCATGAGGCAGCTATTAATGAAAGTCTAAAGAGAATTAGCAAGGTTATAAGAAAAGCAACAAGAGTATCAATGAATGAGTATTATGAGGATAGCATTTTGAGTTGTGGTGGAGATTTGAAGAAATGTTGGCGATTTTTAAATGAAGTTACCGGACGTAAGCAGACTAAAACAATAAATATTACAGATGTAAACGGGATAAGTGTTGTAGAAAATGGACTCAAATCTACACTTTTAAATGATTATTTTACTAATACTGTAGACTCGTTAAGAGAAAGTATTGAACAATATTCTAATGATAGTTGTAACTCATTGAGATCATTAACCCAGCATAATAAACGTTTTTCATTAAAAGCGGTTACATCAAGTGAAGTGGAAAACATTATAAGAAATTTTAAAAAATCAACTAGTACTGGAAATGATAATATTTCGTCAAAGCTGCTAATATACTGTTGTACAGTTCTGTCACCACATTTAGCTAGGATTTTTAATGCCATGATTAGAACATCTATTTATCCTGAAGCTCTCAAACTACACAAAGTTATTCCAATACCGAAAGATACACAAGCAAAAACAGTGGATAAATACCGACCGATAGCGTTACTTTCTGTTATTGATAAAGTATTTGAAAAAATAATTCACTCCCAGTTGAGGGATTTTCTTAATAAAGAATCGTTACTATTCAAAAATCAATTTGGATTTGTTCAGGGCAGTGGAACTGACGAAGCAGTTGTTAGTGTTGTAAACACTGTTTGTGATGGTCTGGATAAAGGCTATAGTGGAGTTGCGGCTATATTTTATGATTTCAGTAAAGCGTTTGACCTGGTAGATCACAAAATTTTAATCGAAAAACTTCAATATTACGGCGTTTTTGGAGCGGAACTTAAACTGATTGAAAGTTTTTTAATGAACAGAAAACAATATGTTGAAGTTTTTGGACAGAAAAGTTCTATTGCTTCTGTGAAGTGCGGTGTGCCGCAGGGCAGTGTTTTAGGACCTCTTCTTTTTATGTTATATCTTAATGATATCAATAATATTGGTCTTGATGGTAAAATTGTTATGTTTGCTGATGATGTATCGATTTTGTATCCTTATAAATTTGACTTGGTACTTAAAACACAAATGGAACGAGATTCTTCTTTATTATTTGAATTTGCAAGAATAAATCGACTTGTACTTAATGCTGACAAGACAAAATTGCTACGTTTTAGACCTCATTCTCAAGTTTTGAATAATAATTTTTCTATCTATGTAAACGGGAAAATAGTAAATGAAGAGCATGAAATAAAATACTTGGGTGTTATTTTGAAAAGCAATTTGTCATGGGATGTCCACATGGGTTATTTAAAGACTAAAATAGCTTCAGCCTTGGGGATGCTTTTTAAATTAAAGAAAAAATTAAATACAAGAACAAAATTGCTAATTTATCAGTCTATTATACACAGCCGTCTCGAGTACCTTGCAATTATTTATGCATATAAAAATAGTAATGAACTAAAATCATTACAGTCAGTTCAAAATAAAGCTCTTAAATGTGTTTTTAATTTACCTCTTACACACAGTACTATATCATTATTTAAGGATTATTGTAAAAATATTTTACCAATACATGGTTTGTACGAAAAACAACTTTTATTTTACGTTTATAAATCTATAAACAACATTGGTTATCGTTCAGTTAAACTAACTGTTAATCAAAATCGTTTTAACACAAGAAATGCTGGAAATCTTAGAATGACACGTTGCAGACTGGAGACAACCAAGCAAAGAATAGAATACTCGGGTAGTCTAAAGTACAATAATTTGCCAGAAAATTTAAAAACTTGTAATCGGCTATCAATCTTTAAGAAAAATGTAAAGGAATATCTCTTAGAACGAATAGAAATGCTTCTCGAATAATTGTTTGTTCTTTTTATAAAAGATGTAAAAATGTAAAAATTAGTTATAATATTTTATAAAACTTATTGTTATATAATTATAAGATACACTAACTTTGTCAACTCGTCTCACTAAGCCATCTTTGGCGCGGGACAATTGTTATTTGAATTATTTTGTAAATAAACAAACTTACAACAAAAAAAAAAAAAAAAAAAAAAAAAAAAAATGATAAAGAATAAAATATAGAAAAAAGCTGCTATTTCAGTGCTGACAACGATGAGGTTTTTAAAGCGAAAAAAATACTAATATATAATGGTTTTCGAAAATTATTGAAACAATGCATTTAAGCAATTAAAAGCAAAAAATCAATGAATATGGAAATATAGTTATCCCTTAAAAAAGCGCTTTAGGAGTGTTCTGTTTGCATGATAAAAAAAAGCGCTTATTGTCAGCAGTAAATAGTCCTCCAAACCGGGAACACTCCATACAAAAATCAGGCATCTTATCAGCAGGTTTGAAGCGATTTGAGGTATGTATTCATACATAAAACCTGCTCCTTTTGGAGCACATTTTTTACTGGGTTACTATTTTAAGGTAAATTTAGCTAAAAATTTGCTATCTAAAGTAGATGATGCTGTTTAAAAAAATTTTGCAATTTTTGGGAATTTCGGGAAATTTGGTAAAAATTTACTATTTTAAGTAAATTGTCTATAATTTTAATAAAATCTATCAATTGTCATGGCTTCGGCGGCGTTCAACTATCCGATGGTCCGTATTTTTAATGACTCTGAGACATAATTGAAGTTCAATGCCATTAAATTGCCGATTTATTTATTTTATTTATTTATTTATTTATTTATTTGCTTTCCAATACAACAAGATTAAAAATCTTATAATTAAAGTAATGGATTTTTAAAACGTAAATTATAACAAAGATTAAATAATCTGTTTGGTACCGATAATCACATTCTTTAGCTCTTGAATTGTTCTCGGCTTGACTTCCCCTTTTTTTAAAAAAATGTTTAAATTTTTTTATTATCAAAGTAATTTTTGGGGAATAAAAAATGTTTATTTAAAAGATTTTATTAGTCGTGCCTTAATTGTAATTTTTATTCTTGATAAAAACACTAAAATTTATCGTTGAAGGTGATAAGCTATTCCTATGCAGAGTTGACAATTTAGCGCTATTCAACTGTCGAAAAGGCGCATATTTTTTCCTTAGCGTTTTTTTTTTAAAGAGCGCTAAATTAGCGCTATTATTGATACCCAACATTTTTGTACTTTTATTTGCATACATTAAAATCAAGACACATTTAACCAAAATTTGTTTCCGTTTTCTAAATACTTTACTCTGAAATGCATACTATACATGAAAGAAGTTTATTTTCTAAAGTAATCCATGTCGTTTCTTAAAACAAGAAATCCAAAAATAATTTCCTGTATTTTAACTTGTTTTGTTCGTATTAGGTAAAACTTTCTTAAGTAAAGAAACATATTCTCATGATCAAAAATTTCTTTAAACAAGAAATACAAATGTAGCTTATTTTATTAAAAACCAGAAAGATATATTTTTGAAATCAAGCAGCATTATATAATGTTAGTCTGCTAGCGATTTCTTTAAATTTTTCAGAAAATGCTCTTGAAAACTTGGTTTGATTCAATCAATTCTTACATGTTTACAAAAACATCAAAAGTTCAACGAAAACTTGATTTAAGTTACTTTAGAACATGGTCCAATAAGTAGGTCTGTTTGAGTTGTATCTTTTATGTGCAATTCTTTTTGTAGCAATAATTTTTGACATTTCTACCATTTCCTACACAAACATAATGCGTTTTGTTTTTTCTATTGTCGGTTTGTTGTAGTTGCGCGCAGACCTACTACGAGCCATGCTATAGAATTAAAATGATTTTTTTTAGCTGTATTAAGTAATTTTTAGTTCGCTTTGGTCATAACTTTTTGCTTAAACCAGGAAACACATGTTTACATGTTTGATGGCAAGCGGTGTAGAGAAGAAAGAGGGGTAAACAAATCGACTCGTTTTGTGTTTTTCATGTCGTTTTTATATTTCTCTTTTAACTTTTACTTTTAACGCTTTATTCTTTTTCTTACTTTGAAGTGTGTGGTTAAAAAAAACAGTGAGTCCTCGATTATCGATAACAGACGGGACCGGCAGCATTCTTGATTATTAATTTTTTTTGTTTGGTGTGTTTCATATTTTATATAAATATGTAATGTATTATTAGGTAAACATAGGGAAAAAAAGTAATTGGCAGAATATGCATCCAGTAAGTTGGAAAATTCTCTTTCTTCGTTTATGTAAATTTGTTTTGATTGTTCTAAATTAAAGGAAAAATATAATTTGTTTATAATTTCGGATAACAGAGGTGATTTAAATCAATGCAAAAAAAAATATATTTTATAGTTAATTGATAATGCCGGTTAATCGAATGACGAAGAATCAAGGCCATACTGTAAATAAAAAAAAGACATGCAAACAAAAATCATCGTATGAACGCAAAGAGATTTTGGAAGTTGCTTTAAAAGGGAATCAAGATAAAACGACATCGTAAAAGCCCTCATGTGAATTGAGTGTAAGTTAATAATTCCTTCCGTGTTTATTTCATATTATATAACTTTACTTATCCTGAAATATTAGAAAAGGCTTTTTAAAAATTTTAATGTTTTATTAAAACGGCTTGGCAAAAAAATAACAAAAAAAAGTCGGAGTAGACAACTTCATTATGTAATTTTAATTGACTTTACCATGCTGGATCCTAATAGTTTATTCAATCACTTCTTATTAACATTTTTTTTAATGATTTTCATGATTTCATGTCTTATTTTATTCATAATATACCTGGATTTCTGATAAATGATAAAAATTGTGTACATTCAAGTTTGCATGAATAAATGGTCGCCACTAGTTTAGAAATAATTTTGAAAATAATAAATGCCTTATTTCGGTCGAAATATTAGTCGAGGCCATAAAAAACTGGACATGATAGAAAAAACTTAAAACGGATTTGAGTTTAGCGCTGTAAAATCTTTGTATTTCATATATTTTTATTTAAAACGATTTTTTAACGGTCAGTGTAATTAATAAAATTTGGTTCTAAAATATTTCATTTAGTTTTTTATTTAAATTTTATGTAGCGCTTTTTGATTGGGCCATGGCGCTTTTGATTAGAAATAGTTCACAACCCTGTTCCTATGCGTATTTCACTGGTTGCTTAGGCCAGATCGTCAGGAAACTTCATCCAAAGATTTAAGAAAAACAAAATATATTTAACAAACAAAACTGTTAAGCGAATAAGAATTATAAGCAACAGCTTTAATTGTAACAATAAGTATCAAAGTTTAAACAAAAACAACAACAAGAAACAGTGAGTTTATTTCTTCTCACATTCCCCACTACAATTGGTTGGTTGTAAGTAGGTTAAGAAAAAACAATTGGGGAATTCACAAGGTGTGCTATCAAGACATATCGCCATAATGTCCTAAATTATATTTTGCAATTGTTTAAAACAAATATTGTTATCTTTTAAACAAAATAAAAATTGGAATGCTGTGTTCTTTGATTCGTCATAACTGTACAGTAGAAATCTAAATTATAAGCGGTAGCCCACAGCAGTCATATATATTTCTTGTAAATATTTTAAGACATATGCCTTTACAACTTTATGACTACCTTGTGAATACGCCAAATATGAAAACAAAAACAACTTACAAAAGCATGTTGCCAGTTAAAGCCGTGCACTCGCCAGTTTATTATCAAAGTATTTTTTGGGAATACAAAATTTTAATTTAAAAGATTTTATAAGTCGAGCTTAATTTCCAATTTGTATTCTTGATAAAAAAAAACACTGAAATTTATTGATAAGCTTTTCCTTTGCGTACTCCACTGGTTGCTTAGGCCAGATCGCCAGGAAAGTTCATCCAAAGATTTTAGAAAAGCTTAAGATATTAAACCAAATAAAACTGTTAAGCGTATAAGAATTATAAGCAACAGTTCCACTTGTAACAACATCAAAGAGTTAACAAAAACAACAACAATAAACAGTGAGTTTATCTCTTCTTACATTCCCCACTACAATATGCAAGATATGAGCCTGAGATAATTATCACTTTTTTGCAAAAATGACACCAAGGACCCAAATCATTGCGGGCCCATGAAATAAAGTCCATGACTTTGCGCAAAACTGGGAGACACTGGTCTCTTATTTTTTTGGTTTTTTATCACGTAGTTTTGTCCGTATATGGTTATTTTTTGTTGAACTGTGTATCTTGCCGTATATCACAAAAAAAATTTTTGGTAAATTTAAAAAATTTCATACACAAAAACGTACCTGAAAAAAGTCGTCCAATATTTTTGTCAGATATTGTGTTTCAAATTCTTTATCGAATTATGTAAAAATATCTATGGTCTATAGCCATTGTCACGTTCAAAAAATTGTTCAATTTTGTCGTATTTTTTAGTTTGTGGGATATACGTCAAAATAAGTTATTAAAAAACTGCATTCATGTGTTTCAATAATATTGAAATTTAAATTACAATTATTTTCGAAGCGAAAATGTATGCCAATGAAAGATATATATATTTACGTATTGTTATAGTTTTTATATTATATTATCGAATTTGCTTATGTATGAATACTTTTTAGGTTTATTATTACTAATCGGACCATAATGCACGATGTTTATTGTGAGTCACATCTTAACGTCAAATTTTCGTTTAACTTTATTTGGCATTTCTTTGTGTCAAATTCAACAATTGAGAGGTACAAAATTGAGCAGCGCGTTAAGATTATTTTTTTTTACGAAAATGAGCGTTCAAATCAAAAATACATTTCGGGCATTTCGTGATTTTTTGGTCAGCATAATCGACCAAATTTGTCCACAATGAGATACATTGTGCGTAAATTTCGGCTAATGGCCAGGCGGTATCATCCGGCCATACTTTTTCGAAAATGAGGTCGGCCAAGCAGTTAACGTAAATGGTGTTCTGCTATCGCGAGCTGATACCAGACTTATGGTGGCCAGAAATTGAGGATATGAACCTGGACGATAAGTAGTTCCAACAGATTGTGTCACACAGCCAATAAAAACAATGGCTCTTTTGCGTGAAAAATTCAATGGCCGTGCTATCTCACGGTCGATGTTATTTGGCCACCACGATTATGTGATTTGACACCGTTGGACTTCTTACTGTGTACGTCAATAAGTCAAAAACAACTTAATAACGAAAGAGTTAGATAGTCCGGAACATTAACGACATTGAAGATCAATCATGTATCAGAGTCATTGAAAATATGGAACATCGGATAGAGGTATGCCACCGAAGCCGGGGCGAGCATTTGGCCGATATTTTGTCTCACACATAATTTTCATACATAATAAAAAATATTAAGATAATTTTCTGAAAACGTTTTGTTTTATGGTTGGTTATGGTTTTCATTTATGGTTGGACCACATTAAATAACACTATGCAAGCTGAAAAAACAGACAAGCCGGGCACGTAGCGTTCGGGTAAGCTGAATCCAGTGGTGCTCGCCGTTTTTTTAGATTGGCTCTGGTTTTCGAAATATGTATACCGTTATTTCAAAAATGAAGGAGGTTGCACAACATATACTCGCGTAACTCAAACACGGTTTAGTTTATTGAAAAAAATCCGCAGCCGCTGCAGGGGCCAAATTTAAGAATTTCAATAAACGGCCATATTTGTTGAAATTCTTAAAATTGGCTGCTGCAGTGCCAAGGATGCTCCTAGAGGGGTCAAATGTATGGCCAACCCCACTTTATTTTTCATCTTAATCATTTATTTGTAACATACAAAATGTTCAATGCAGAATAGAAATATATTGAAAAAAGTCCCATAAATGCACAGGAGTCGCCCCTAGTAAGATATTATGTATAACCGATCACAATTAATTTCTTGTCCTTAACACTATGTCAAGACATACTTGCCCCTTATCACCACTTTTTAGGCCGGCTCGCTAATCCGAAGGTGTGTGATCCGAATTATCCAGTAATCCGAATTAAATTTATGACGTATTACATACTCTATAGTTCGCATTGATTGCAAGTTCGCTTAACCGAATTTTTATTTATTTTATTTTTCTGCTTTTTAAAATTTTAAGAACCGATTTTCTGTGCAAACTTTGCAACCAATTTTACCGCAATAATGACGTGTGAATTTCTGAAGAGGAAATTCTTAGCTGGATAATTAAATCTGACAATACTTCGTGGGAACATGTGCACTGCAGGAGAAGCAACCCTACGTTACAAATTATGTATGTTAAAAAAAGCTTTACTGCCGTATTCATTAAAAACTAAATTGGTCTTGAAATATATTTTCAGAAAAATTTGTAAAAATTTGAAATTTTGTTTGAAAATACGTATAATACAAGGCGAATTCATACAAGGTGGTCTTATTTTGAAAAGTTTACAACACTGTAAAATATTTTAACGTTGTGTCCAATATTCAAACAAATATTTCATTTGGTTTTTAATATTAACTTCTGTGTTTTTAAATGCAATAACGTAAAAAAATTTTAAATTTCATAATTTTAATCGACAATTATAGAATTTAGTAAAGATTCCCCAGAACCACAAGAACGGAATACCATTTTGACACAAGGTTAGTTATAAGCTGTTGCTTACGTGGCAAGATAAGGTCACCTTGTTTAAATTCGCCTTGGTTTGATAACCAAATTATTTTTTTTTGGAATACAAAACTTAATTTTTTCATTCTTGATTAATAAAAAAAAATTTGTTTTAAAATCCTGGTCTGTGTTTTATTTTTCGGATATAGTAAATTACAATACATAATTACAGCACATCCAGTAATCCGAATATCTCGGTAATCCGAATCAGGGTCTGCAATCATTAATTCGAATTAGCGAGCTGGCACTGTATTGCGTTTTATGAAATTCTTAAATTAATAACCATTTTTAGAGTTGGTAACAGATTTTAATCATTTATGGCTTGTTTTGTTTGCAGCTTCGTTTTTTATATGTCTGCAAAACATAAGAAGCTTAGCTGCTTTTTCTAATTTTTTATGCCTTTTTAAAAAACAAAAATTTCGAAATTTTGGCAAAAAAATGTTACATACGATGTTATATAACAAATGGCGGATTTCGCAGATCGATAGACCTGTTTAATTAACCACAGGAAACAGTCTTATCTCATTTTTTTGGAATATGTAAAATACGAAAAGATAACTCTGGCACGATGATATGCATAAAAAAAATAAAATAAAGTGTAACATAAAAAAAAAATTTTTTTTTTAATTTGTAAAAACAAAAACAAAACAAAAAATTTCGAAAGATTGAAGAAAACGCTATCTAATCTGTTTGGGAAAAATTTTGATAACACCAATATGTTGTAACTAAAATGGATGAGAAAAAACATCTGTTTAGCCAAAATGTGTAATTTTGATCCCCTCTTACTGAGAAACCTTTTGACTACTTTCCAACTTTAAACTACTTTCCAATGGAACTAGCCTTGGTGCAAAATGCATCCACCGATTTCAAAAGTTGAGTCTCTAGACATGAAACCCCCCATATAAATAAGCAGATTAAAAATTTTCTATTTATAAAAAGTTTTGTTAAAAAAAATTTTATTTATTTATATAAAATTTTGCTTAAATTTTTTTTGTTTTTAATTTTAACCAAATTTAATAATTTAAGGAAATTTTGTTAAGAATCTGTTATTTATTTAAATTTCTGTAATTTATAACAAAATTTGCAAAAGTCAAATGTTTATTACATAAAATTATTGAATGGTTCGCCCTTAATTCCTTAATACTAATAATCCTTAATCAAAATTATTTAGAAGCTTTAATATGTTTGACTTCTTATTTAAAAAATAAATTATAAATTATTTATCAAAAAAAAGAAAAATCTGAAGATATTTTTTATATTATCAAGCCCCTTAGAAATAAAATGTAAGGAAAGGAAAACAAGTGTATTATTTCTTTGTCACTAAAAATAATATAAAAAAAAATTTGTTCATTATTTTTAAAAATCATCTGTAGGTTTGCCGCCTATTTGCTGCAACGCCGTCATAACTCAAAAAATTACATTTTGGAGTTATTGGGGCAGAATTATTCGCTATGTTTTTCTTTATATTGTAAATAAAAATGAATTCTTTTCATAATTTAGACTTCCCCGTTTGAAGAGAATGTGCCTTCATTGTTTCTAACTGACGCTAGCAAATCAAAAACATAAAACACGTTTATTTCAAAATTTTTTTTTTTTGAGTTATGACGACATTGCAGTAAATGAACAATATTTGTATACAAGCTGAGTAAAGGTACGGTCACATATGGCAAACATTTGTCAAAAAATATCAAATATTTGTTTGCCCTAATCTGACCACAAAATATTTTTGAGGGGCAAACAGAAAAACAGCTGATTTTGGGCAAATAAAATTATTTGCTAGCAAACAAAAATGCTCCTAATGTGACCATTTAACGTCAAATATTTTCCTCGATTTTAGGCAAATAAATATTTGTTCTTACAAAAATTTTGTAAGACCAAACAGCGGCAAATAAAAAAGCTTTAAAATAAAAATTATTGAATAAAATTGAAAAAATTAACAGAATTAAATAATTTTTTAATTACGAAAAAACTTATTTATGGAAAACAATTTTTCCTGTGTTCTCTTTTTAGCAAAGAGTTGCGCGGTAAGTAGGTTTCAAGATGTTACAAAATACATTTTTCTTAAGTAAATGGGTAATTTATTTAATATGCTTATAATATATGAGCTAATGTTACGAATTATGCATTGCAAAAATGGCGTGTCTATATAAAAAGTTTGGGGTCAGTGGACAATCAATTTAAGATTTATATAAAACTTATTAGTGCCGAATAATTTACCGACATCGACATCTTTATGAGATTTTTTCAGAATGGGTATTTGAATAAGAGCTATGGCACAAAACTTTTCTCCACATATAAGTTTTTATGAGCAAAAAAGATACGCGAAAATTGCAAAAATAGCGATCATTTTTCATATTTCAAACAAGCCATAAAATTGATTAAAAGTCCCTTAAACTATAAGGATTGGCTGAATTAGCGGAAATTCGCATGCTAATGTATTTATTAAAAATCGATAAAGCTATAAAGAATCAGAAGAAACAATTGCATCTATCGCGAACATTCACGAAAAATTGCAAACACAAAAATTTATTTGAAATTTCCAAATCGGTTAAAAAACAGAATGTCGGAAAAAACAAAACAAAAATTTACAAAACTATCAAAAATTCGCGAAAACTTTTAATATTTCAAACAAGCCATAAAATTGATTAAAAGTCCCTAAAACTATAAGGAATGGCAAAAATTCGATAAAAGTGGATAAACTAGCGGAAATTTGCTAATAGTAAAGTTTTATATGTATTTATTAAAAATCGTTAAAGCTGTAAAGAATCAGAGAAAACAATTGCATCTATCGCGAACATTCACGAAAAATTGCAAACCCAAAAATTTATTTGAAATTGCCAAATCGTTTAAAATACAAAATGTCGGAAAAAACAAAAAAAAATTTACTAAAGTAGCGAAAATTCGCGAAAATTTTTAATATTTCAAACAACCCATAGAATTGATTAAAAGTCCCTCAAACTAAAAGGCGTGGTAAAAATTCTGTAAATATTGCTAAATCAGTGGAAATTTGCAAAAAATTGCAATATTTGTGTGAAAATACGTATTGTTTTCATTATGTAATAAACATTTCAAACTAAAAACCAATATTATGTTTTTTTGCTAAAAATTTCTACACGAACAGCGTCTTCGTGCTAAGGTCCTTGCTGCTCCTCGGGGCAGTAAGACCTTTTGGTCCTTCGTTAAAAGAGTTAGGGACAGTGCTAGTTCTTCTATCCCAGCGCTTTTAAAGGACGACCAAATATTTACTGACCCGATTGATAAAGCTAACCTCTTGGCTGAACTGTTTGCAAGTAATTCGTTCTTGCCGGAAAGCAATCAATCACTGCCCGTGGTCGGAAGAGTATCATGTACTATGCCCAAGATATTTTTCCGATCACGCGCAGTCAAAAGGGTTCTTTCGGATCTTAACGTAAACAAGTCACCGGGGCCGGATGGCATATCAGCACTGGTATTGAAACAGTGCTGTTCGACGTTAGCTCGTCCGTTGGCCAACCTTTTCAGCTCTTCGTACCGTGCGGGAATCTTTCCCTCTTGCTGGAAGGTGGCCAATGTTCAGCCAATCCCCAAGAAGGGTGAGGCTACTAACCCTGACAATTACCGCCCAATCGCAATTTGCTCTTCGCTCTCGAAGGTGATGGAGAGCATGGTTAATTACCATCTTGTGAAATATCTGGAGACGAATTCACTTCTCAGTGACAGACAGTATGGTTTTCGTGGTAGCCGATCTACAGGAGACCTGTTAGCGTTTCTTTCAGAACGTTGGAGTCGGTCCATTCACCGCTTTGGTGAATGCAAAGTGGTTGCTCTGGATATTTCCAAGGCGTTTGATCGAGTGTGGCATGGTGCGCTTGTGTCAAAGCTTATTGCTTTTGGTGTCGGTAATGATTTCTCTCGATTTATATCGAGTTTCCTCAGTGATCGCACTATACGTGTTGCTATAGATGGGATTGCATCAAACGAGTTTCATCTGAATTCAGGGGTACCGCAAGGTTCTGTCCTTTCTCCTACGCTATTTCTTATATTTCTTAATGACCTTCTTAGTCATACTTCAAATCCTATCTACTCTTTTGCAGATGACAGCAACATTTGTCATTCATATTCCTTCGATCATAGGCCAAGCCTTGTTGAGATTGGGGGCAAAAGGCAGAATATGAATGACACACTTAATCAGGACCTGGCTGCAATCTCTGAGTGGGGTCAAGCGAATAGGGTCGAATTTAATGCACGCAAGACCCAATGTTGTATGTTGACCCACAGACGGGCCGTGGGACCAACTATGTCATCTGTAGTAATGGGTGGCATTGATATTGAAGAATCGGATACTCTTGATGTTCTGGGCATGAGAATACAGTGCGATGTCCGCTGGAATAAACACGTTTTTAAAGTGTCGAAAGAAGCATTCAAGTGTTTAGGTTTTTTAAAACGGTGCAAGACTTACTTCACTTCATCCGATCTCCTTACTATCTATACCACCTATATCCGACCGAAGATGGAATACAACTCCCATATATGGGCAGGGGCTTCAAAGTCTATTTTGAACCTTCTGGACCGTGTACAAAGGAGGGCGGTGAAGCTCATCAATGACAGTAGGGTATCCAACTCTATTGACTCATTGGAGCATCGTCGGAATGTGGGTTGTGTGGCACTTTTCTATCGATATTACCATGGGAGGTGTTCCACTGAGATGAGTGAACTTATTCCACCCGCCCGAGTATTTCTTCGTAATACTCGCTCATCCAGTGGATCACATCCGTTTGTAGTCGATTGTCCTGTGTTTCGCACAACGCATTATAGAGAAAATTCGTTTTTCAGTCGAACTATCCGTATGTGGAATAAACTTCCCGCAGAGGTCTTCCCCGGTACTTACAATTTATTAAGATTCAAGTCAAATGTCCACAAACACTATTCCCTCTTTCCTCCTTCCCAAACCTTATTTTCCTGATCAACACAATGCACTGCATATATAGGGGGCATCCCCTGAGTGTTGGTTTATCGCTAAAAAAAAAAAAAAAAAAAACATATAGTACATAAGAATTATAGTCGATTCGTTTTACTTTCACTAACCCCTTACCACTCTAATTGAAAACGAATAAAAACATGTGGAGGTGAATTGTGGAACACAAAAAATGCTGCAATAATCCACTTTCGAGTGAATTCGGATTCTAGAACACACGCGATTATCTCAAAAATTGCGACATGTACTTTGCGAATAAGGTAAACATCGACAGATAGCCGGACGGATGGACATTGTTATATCAATTTAGAAAAGGATGCTGACGAAAAATAAAAATTTTGGCCGCAAGTTCGTCCAAGCAGTTTGGATTGAAATTCAGCACTTTTGGTTTAGTAGGAAAAGAGTTAGGAAGCGAAATGGGAAACAACCTCTTGAAAAAATCAATATTTATTTACAAAAACTAACGTAAATTGGTGGCGGAATGCACCTTTTATCGTTAAATTTTGCACAAACTCAATTTATATGCCTAGAAATCATATAACTGAATTTCGTGAAGATCGGTCTATAATTTACAATAGATCCACTCTCTAAAACACTTTATTGCTTGCGTCTAAAACCGTTATAAATAATACTTTAGTTTCATAATGTATGTACATATGTATGTTAATTTAGTTGTATAAGACTGGAAATTACTTTGCCAAATTGCCTTTATCCCTTTATTTGTTATCTTAATCCTCTTTTATTTTTAAAACTGCTGTTCTCGCTCTTTTGTACCATAAAACCACAAAAGTTTCCATATTTTGCATAAAAATGTTAATTTTTAGTTTTAATAAAAAGTAATTTTATTTATTTAATTTTTATTTTTGACAATTTGATCAAATATTTATTTTTAGGCAAATATTTTTATATGTGAACACTGGGCAAACATGTTTTCCCATTTTTTATTTGAAGGTATTTAATATCTGTTTGAACAAACAAAAATGGGCAAACAAATGTGCGTAGTGTGACCAGCAAATAAAATTTTTATTTCTTTTAACAAAATTTAAAAAAATGCCGGCAAACAAAATTTTAAAATTGTTTGCCATATGTGACCGTACCTTAAGTCTAGCATTTTGGCACTTCGTTTTTTGTTTCAAATTCTACAATCGAGATTATTGTTTTTAAAATAAAAACTCAGTCAGGTTTAATAACACCTAAATAATGTAGAAACTCGATTCTTGCACGTAATGAAAACTCGGCTCGGTGCAAGTTTCGAGGTTTTCGCAAGTACCGAGCATTAATTTCCCATACAAAATAAAAGCCACATACAATCTAAAATTCTTTTAAAATCTAAGTTTAATATTTCAATTCAAAACACTTAAGTTCAACGCATTCGTATAACATTAGATACATATTTTATGTGAAATTAAAGAAATTTAAAATTTTTATTTGATTTGGACAAAGTCGCTTGTTTGTTCAGTACTACACGGCTTCTAATGCCCAATTTTCAGGATTGTATTTAAATCTATATTAAGTTAATTTTCATAAAAACTTAAATCGTATTTAAATACAGATTGGTTTTTTGAGTTTTATTTGAAAAGTCTTATTTAATAAAGATAAAAGTATGGTAGCACTACTAAATAAAAAAAAATATAAAGAATTTACAAGGTGGTCTGAAAAAACAGCTGACTGTTAATGCTTTGCCTGTTGTTGTTGTATTGTTGTGATATTGAGGTCACCTTGCTAAAATATTACAATAGAAACTTAAGTTGAAATTAAGTGTACCACATCGGTGACTTAAGCTCCACTTAAGTTTTTAGTGAAGAAGAGAATTTTGTATTTAAAACGATTTTAAAAATAAATGTGTTTTAATATCAATCCTGAAAATTGGCCACTAGTCTCTGGAGCATCATAATATCATCTAATGAAGCATTGTTTTGCGACGGGGATTTCCCGAAATGTATTCAGTCTAAAAAAACGTAAACAAAGCAGAACGCAAGAGTAATGTTGTACTGAGTGCGTAATGAAAAATATTTCTATATTTCTATGTCGAGGTGTGCAAGTATCAATTATGTGCAAGAATCAAGCTACAACTCTAATTGATTATTATTTATTTACAAAAACGACTTTTACACAAACTTTTACATACAAATTTTATTTATTGTTGCTAACAACTTCAACAAATGCTCAAAGGATAAAAGTTTATATTTATTTTTTCCTTCTATCAAAAATCAGCCAATTGGGCATAATAAAAAATATCATATTTCTTTTCCATATTTTTTTAAGTTGTACAAAAACTTAAACTGTTACCAGGCGAAACAACAATGAGTTATGAGAGAAACCATTTATGTCATGTCTAAATATTTATTAAATAAAAAATAAATCAATTCAAAAGAAAAAAACCAATTTTTATTAACAAAATTATATAATAATAGATATCTAAGAGTTTGGTTCCATAATGTTGTTGAGAGGATGCGGTTACTAAATTTACAAGAACTTTAAAAAAATGTACAACTGATTTTTAGTTCAAAAAATTAAGCATTTGAGAAGAAAATATGTATGTAGGTGGATAAAAAACTTTTAATTTGTAAAAATTCAAGAATTTGAATTTCTTTGAATGCGGTTGACGCATTTTTCTATTTTAATCGGATTAAAAGATTAAATAAAAACTATAAATTCACAGTTTTGGGAGAGAACTAATAAAGTATAATAAAATGTTTAAAGCAATGTAAATTTAATTGAAAAATAAATTGCTTTAATTTAAAGAATATTAGAAACACTAGTAAGAGTGCCTTATTTGGCTGTACCGAAGCTGTAATACCCTCGATCGAAAGTTTGAAAATTTCATAGGTGGGATTTATATGCACGCAGAGAAAAACACGGTTGGAGTATGGTTAAAAAAATATATTATGGTCCCTGCAATGGCAACAAACAAACTTTTGTTGTTTTAAACAAAACTTTTTTTACGATTGATAATATTTTGAAACTTCAAATATGGTTGAATTCAACAATACATTGTTTTAATAAAAAAAGCTACAACAATACACTTAAATATATTATGGTTACCTTAACCATATTATGGTTAAATTCATCCATTAAAAGCTATAACCATGTTATGGTTGCTTCCAAGCATGTTATGGTTAATTTTTTATTAACAATAATATGTTTGAAATTATAATATTTTAAAACATTGAATGTTTAACTTTAAATTTTAAATAATATGTTTAAAAAGCAACAACATTCTGGTCGTTTGCTTTTTACTTGGTTTGCTCAAAATTCTCATTCATTTTATTTGAATTATTGATTAAAATACATGAATTTACGTAGAATAAAATAGTAGAAAAGAAAAAATGGCAATGAAGGTAGTCACAGGCTGGAATATGAATCAAAGGGGATATTTTATAAAAGTGGAACATAAAACCTATCAGGAATACAAAATTAAATAAAATTATAATTTGACACTACAAACAAATACAAAAATGGTAAAAAAAATAAAAATAAACATAATATGATTAACATTTACCATATTATTGTTAATTCTGACCATAATATGGTTAATTTTGTCAAAATGCAGAGAAATGTTGGTCATATTATGATGAATTTTAAACATAATATGGTTAATATTAACCATAATATGGTTTATTATGACCATGGTATGGTTGATTTTAACCACACTATGGTCATAGTTGAGCATAATACGGTAAACTGCAAACATAAACATTTTTAAAAATCCAACCATAGTATGTTGCTCTAAGAATATGGTTACCTCCAACCATATTTTTTTCTACATGTGGGATGTATAAATTATAAGGTAATCTTTATATAACCTGACCTAACAGAATAACAATTTATTTTTAATAAAATTTTTTATAGAATTTAATGCTTCCGGAATGGCTTTTCGGTAGACCGCTTTATATGGTTATGTTTTTTGCCCAACTTAATTTGACATATCTTTATTTCAGTGTTTGACAAATTCAACCATGAAGAGGTACACAATTGAGCAGTACATTAAGATTGTTAAAACTTTTAACGAAAATGGGTTTTCAAATCACAATTTATTTCGTGCACTTTGCGATGTGTCACCAATCGGGAGAGTTGTCCGCTTCTCAGCTAACCGGTTCTGAAGGATTTGTAAAAATTATGGTTAAATTAGTCTTGCATCAAGAAGCCACAGCCATATTATAGTTGCCTCCGATCATGTTATGCTTAGTAATAACTTATTAAATTTGTTTAACACTTATAATAGCATGGTTGGTTTTCAACCATAGAATGTTGCTCTTAGAAAAGAGAAAAATACTATTGTTAATTTAAAAACAAATTATTTTCATATTTAACCATAACATGCTTAAAGGCAACCAAAAAATGTTTGTGGTTTCTTGTTGGAGGAGTAATTCAACAATAATATGATTAGCGGTGTCAATAATGTGGTTAAAAAAGACAAAATATGTTTAAAATTTTCTTTAAGAATAGTTTTGTTGGAGGTGATCTTACACAGAAAAAACAAACAAAAAATTTGTAGAATCAAAACATTTTTTGTCTGAAATCGGTCCTACAAACAAATTCGCATATTCAAACAATTTATTTGCATTTTGTTTACTAAAAAAAACACTGATTTTTTCAAACAAATAATTTACAGAATCAAACAAAAAGTTTACTGAAATTCATATAAATTTCAAAAAAATAATTTTGCTGAATCAAACAAAAATTTTTTGCACAAGCACCCAAGCTATCACTGAAGGAGAAGATGAAGGCAGAAGCAGAGCGGCGGCTGGCTTTAAGACACATGTTTTGTTGGAATAATTTTTGAACGAAGTAGTTTTGACTTAACTGCCTTTTGTTTACGTGCACTTTTGACTTAACTGCACAAAATTGATAATTTTTGGAATTATTCTTTCTAATTCCATACAAATTCCTTTTTTAAGTGCACTTTCTATACCTGCACATTTAAGATAAATGCACAAAATTTTTGGCATTTTAAAATTATTTTCATACAAAATATCAAAGTTAGCTGCACTTTGACTTAACTGCCCAAAATAAATATTTTCTGGAATTATTCTTCAAAATCCTTGTTTACGTGCATTTTGTATACCTGCACATTTTTCACATTTTTGGGCAGCTTTAAAATATTTTCATACAAAACATCAAAGTTAGCTGCACACATAAAACTATATGTTGGCCACTTTTTCACATAAATATCCAATTTAAGCTGTTTATAAAAATATAAATCGCAATTATTTTGTTTTTTTATGTTTTATGTTCTTTGTGAATTCTCATTGTTATTGTTAATGCTTCTTTTATATTAAATAAACATACATACATGTTTAAAATGATCAGCTATTTCCCAGCTAGCATAGGCTGTTTGTTAGACGAAGAGTCGTATAACAATTACTAAGCTACCTAAATAAGACAGTTTTTGAAGTATGAAAATGCTATTGCCAATACAATTTTAATAAAACAAACCGGTCTAAGGATCTGCAAAAAAGGATTTTCCGACAGGATGGTATTGATTTCGCGACCTTAAGGTTTGTTTTATAGAAATTGTATGAAAATTAGAAGTTTTGGCATGAAAAATACGCCTGATGCCCTTATTTAGGTAGCTTAGTCATATGGCTGAGTATTTCATGAGTTGTAAAATAATACCTACATGAGTATCATACGACTCTTAGCATGCTTTTGAAAGACTCGTTAGATTCGATTCCCTTTACGAATAATATAAGCGTTTTTCGCTGCTTTATGGAAGAATCTCTCTTACGAATCAGCACGTGTAACAGTTTCTCCCGTGCTAGGAATCGTCTACAATTAAAAAATGATCTCGTCGACGATCAAAAAGACTCTTTGTGAGATTCCTAGTAAGCTCCTGGGTTGAAATAAAATTTTAATAAAATATAAATTTATGTATTAAAAAAATAATTTTTTTATTGTACTTTTAAATCAAACACTTTAATTTAGCTGCACTTTTGTGCAGGTAACCACAATTGTGTACCTGCACATTAAGGCAGGTAAATGCATTTAAGATAGCTGCATTTTTGATTTACCTGCACAAAAAATCGTGCAAAGGAGATTGTGCAGCTAAGTCAAAACTACTGTACACACAATGTTTTTCTTCATCACTCACTGTTGCTGTATCCTTTCCTTGGCTAAAGAAGAAGAAATGTAACAAACAACGGCAGCAGACCAACTCGATATGTTTTTCGTCATCATTTTATTTTTGTATTTGATGTAGGTATTTAAATAAACAGTTTTCAAAAATTGAATACGGGATTTTGTTTTTCATTCTTTTTTTTCCAACTTTGAAACCAACCAAAAATTAATTTTGTTTCTTATAATGTGGTTGTTGTTTCTGTTGTTTAAAAAAGAATGAAACCTTTTTTTTACCTGCTATTTTTTTTTTTTTTTTTTTTTACTAATAACCTCGTCGCGCTATTTTATCATCTTTTTTCTTGTTGTACTTTTTTAAAGCGTCCAAAAATAAACTGTATGTGTTTTGTTTTGTTGTTCTTATATTTCACATAAAGAAGTGTTGCTTACGATCAAATAAAAAATGCAAAAAACGACAACATTAAAGAGCGTTAAATATTTCATACAAAATTATGAAAAATTTAAACCAATAGCGCGTATATTATATTATTGAAAAGTTGTCAACATTTTTGTTGGTTAAATAAAAATCAAACAAAAATATTAATTGAATCAGTAAAAAAATTTGTAGAAATTAAAAAAAATTTCAAACAATCGTTTGTTTGAAAATAATTCGGCAATAATTTTTTCTGTGTATTAAAACATGTTTTTTATCTGCGTGTGTTATCGTGTACTTCTTCGAAAATGTGGCGATATAAATTGGCCGCCACGATCATGTGATTTGACACTGTTGGACTTCTTGCTTTGGGGATATTTAAAAAAAAAGGGTACGTCAATAAGCCAAGAACAATTCAAGAACTTAAGGATGAGATAATTTGGCACATTAACGTCATTGAACCTTAATTATGTCTTAGAGTCTTTGAAAATATGGGTCATCGGATAGAGGTATGCCACCATAGCCCTAGCGAGCATTTGGCTAATATTTTGTTCCACATATAATTGTCATAAATTCTTATATTATAAAAAATAATATTTAGATAATTCTCTGAAAACTTTTTGTTTTATTTAAAATTAACATCGTGCGTTTTGGATGGACCTCCCTTTAACTTATGAAATTACATGGTGTTATTTCTAGCCATTTAAGCTTCAACTGGACCAAATTTTATACATACGTTTATATATGTATGTTATGAGCAAGGCCCGGATTTTTATGCAAATGCATACTTGTTGTCGTCAGTCTGAGATTGTCATATGCTAAATATCTTTGCGAATCAAGACATTTGCAGTAAAATGGCATTGATTTGTTAGTGCATATTTTTGCATATTTTCCTTTAAATGCATATTTTTGCATGTATTGATGACATTGCATATTTTTAAAAATTGCTTTATTTTTCCATGCACCATGTTGCAGAAGAGTTAAGATTCAACTTCGATGATAATTATTTGATTTCTTATGGGAAAAATATTTTGTAAAGCACTTTTGCGAGTTGCAGTATATAAAGAGAAGTATCCCGATTTATGTCTTCCTCCGCTGCCTTTAAAAACCAGGTGGGAAACTTGTCTATACAAAAATTTTAAATTTACTATACATATATATATAAAAAAGCTCCGTTAATATTTGGGTACTTTTGTGAAATTAAGAAAATCTAATTCATTGAGAAAGCAAATTAAGTTAATTTATATTGCTATAAATAAGGTGTATGCTGTGGAGGGTAACTTTTGTTAACAAATTCATATCAAGTTTGATAAAGTAATAAAAGGAGGACAATAAAAAAAACAGTTGGCATGTTTAATTTGAATTTTTACGAAAACAGCGAAAATTAATTAATTTATTAATATTAATGAAATTTGAGTTCTTACTTCATTTTATATTTGGAAATATCTATCTTAAGAGTGACTTAATTTACATGATTGTTTTACTTTTGGGTTTTCTTAATATTTTGTGTTTTACTTTTTTTAACTTCTACTTTTGTAGTTATTGTGCCTTTCTTACGTTTATGGCACTACATTTTTTAAGTTTTTTATATTAATTTAGCTTTTTCTTGTTATTTTTACGTTTTTTTAATCACTAATAAATGTGTTAAAAAAAATTTAAGTGCATATTTTTTAAATTTTTAGCGCATATTTTTCTATTTTAAGTGCATTTTTTATGCACATAAAACGCGATTTTAACTACATGAAAGTCTGGGCCCTAGTTATGACCCTAATCATATTTAATTGGTTTTCCAGAATGGGCTTTATATGGGGCCTATGAAAAAGTTTTGACCGATCTTTATAGAATTTAGCACATATTAAAAATACCCACGTCAATTTCAAGCAACTGTGCAAAAGCGCATAGTTGCACTTATTTGACGTGAGCATCCTATTTTCCTTGAAAATTACCCAAAATTAAATCATTTTATTAATTTATAAGTCGCATTAATAACCTATCAGCCTAAAAAAAAAATTCAGATAAGTATTCCAGTATTTTTATTCACCCCTATCGTACATAACAAGTGGAGTTTTTGTTCCCATGAAATTTTCATTTCCCTCAAAGGAAAAAAAGCAATCGTTAATCTCATGTAAAAAATTGTTCACGCTATCAGATCCAGTGAATGTAAAAAAAGTAGAAAGATTAAAAAAAATTAAAAATCAATAAAATTTTTGTTCAAAAATATACACGGATATATTTGAAAGAATAGTATTATTGGGATAGTTTGATTACAACGTTAGTTTTTTGCACCTTTTAAATTTTATGTAGTAAAATACTTTCCAAAATTCTGCCACTACATCTTTTGAAATCTGCGCAAATCCGCAGACAATCGACTTGTTGTTTAACATTTTGTTGACCAATATATCGGTTTGTGCCTTATTAACGGAACTACTTACATACATGTTCAGTTCCCTAGCAAAAATAAAGTGAGAAAATCTAAGGGAAATGTGAACAAATTACGAGGTAACCAATTTTTCACGATTAGGGGAATTTTTTTCCCCTGAAAATTTTTTCACGTTATTATTCTTTTTTGAATTACCTAATTTTCATGGAAGTTTTTCAGGATCGCAAACTTGTGAAAACGGGAAAAATTACGAGGGAAAAATTATTCACGATAGAGGTGATTATTTCTGCTTCTTCTTTTTTAATTGTTTCATTTTTTACAAACACTACAATTTATAACATTTTTTAATTCAAAGAAAAAAAAATGTACGTAAAAATGGTGTTTCTGCGTTGTTGTTTACTGCAGAGTTGATTTCATGAGTACTTTTTAAGCATTTTTTTCAATATGGCAATGCCATATAAAGTTGCAAAAATGTTATGCTTTTACTCTGATAACACTGTGTGTAATTGTTTAAGTCATGGGAAAATAACCATATACGGACAATAAATAACCATAAAGGACCAAAAAAAAGACCCGCTTTATGGCAAGAGCTACAACTTTGTCTCAGAGGTTTAATCAAAATTCCGAACGGTTTGCAAGATATGAGCCTAAGAAAATGATCACTTTTTTGCAAAAATGACACCGAGGCCCTAAATCTTTAAGGGCCCTTAAAAAGAAAAGTGCACGACTTTCGGCAAAACTGGGAGACACGGGTCATTTTTTTTTTTGTCCTTTATGGTTATTTATTGTTATTGTAATTTTACATCGTTTGTGGGAAATATTTGTCTATGTGGTTGTTGTTTTTGCACTTTTACTTTTTCGCAAGGGTGCAATTTTTACGTGAATTCATTTACTGTAATTTTCACTCATCAAAACGAATTTTTGCAAAATTTTCTGTCAGCAATTAAGGCTTGTGATTGTAACAAAATGATCAATTTCGTATGCTCGACTCATTTCACATTTGGACTCATAACTCGTATCCTACCCAATCAAAATCAAATCTGGATCTCAATCCCAAGCTGTGTATTATAACTAGAAGCAATATTACACCAATATTGTAATTTTCTTCCAAGTTTTGCAAAAGTGAGCGTGTTTTCAGCAGGCAGACGGACACAGGTTAATCGACTAAGATTTAGCTTTGGGAATTAAAGAAAAAGAAACAAATAAATCTGGTCGAGGAGTTCAGAGAGTACTTCGTTCATTTTACGGTCAACATAATCGGCCTAGTGAGTGAGCAATTCGTGCTGTTATTGATAGTTTTCGCACTAATTTTACTCTTTTCAATTCATCATCATCAATATTGCTGCTGTATCGCACAGTATTGATGAAGATGCCGAATGTCAATTCGTCTTCGTTCTTAATAATTGAAGCCAAACGACTATCGTTTGTGTTGAATTTTTGGTGATTGCGTTCTTTTAAATTGGCCGTAGAAAAGCGTTCTCATCAATGAATAGTATTTAGTGATGAAGCTCGTTTCGAAGACAATTCTCAAGCCGTTAAAGTATCACCATTGCATCTATTAAAATTGACTGTTTGAGACATGCTAGCTTGTTTCCAATAAGACGTCGCAGCTAGCCATACAGTGCGCTTAACAATCGATTAACTTAACGCCTCTGGATTACTTTTTATGGGGCTATGTCAAGTCATTGATTGACTTATGCCGACAACCAGCAGCTTTAAAAGTATAGTTTGTCTACATTCGCATGTTTTACGTTTCGTCCGCATATGTCCGTTAATAGTTCGGCATTAATCAATCGCTTTTAAACTTACTTTTTTTATTGTGCTGGTGGGGTACTACCAACAAAACCTCATTTTTTATATGTGTGTATATATATGATGGGCTAGAAGTTTCGTCTTCCTATACCAAGTTGCAGTTCGTTTGATAGCTTGTGAAGGAGATTCTTCAGGCGTAAACCGAAATATGTAACAGCAGTATAAAAAGGCAAAATAACTGCTCTTCAGTAGCTTTGCTGTTGAAGGGGTAACTTAAAATCAAATCGTTTTAGTTTAATGTTACAAGAAATACGCAAAAATTGAATTTCAAACACCTAAATTTTAAAAATAAACTTCCCTGACACTTGTTGTCAGCATCGTTTTTCCTCAAACAAAATCCATTCCATCTAAAATTATTTATTTAGTATTTTCCTTTTATTATTATGTCATTAATTTAACTTAACGAAATTACAAAGATAAAGGAAAAAACAAATAAATTTCGCATTTATTTACTTGTTATTATACTATTTTACATATGTACATTTTCTCTTTTTTTTTGTTTGATTCCATAAACATTTGTTGAAAATTTTATCAAAACAATAAAGTCTACAAGGAAATATTAACCAGCTGTTGAACATTGAACGACAAGCCACAGAGAAGAAAATACTGTCTACACTGAAAGTAATCCAAGCTACAGTTTACAAAAAAAGGGAAATGTATGAAGAGATAAACTCACTGTTTATTGTCGGTGTTTTGATTAAGCCTTGATACTGTTACAAGTAAGACTTTGAGGGCTTATAATTCTTATTCGCTTTAAGGTTTTATTTGTATAATATTTTTAGCTTTTTTAAAATCTTTGGAAATGCGCTTTGAAACTAGCTTTCCCTCAACAATAAATGTCAGTGTATTCATCAAAAATAAAGATTGGGAATTCAGCACATCATGGGGAAATTTTTTGAATAATGAATTTCGTATTCCCAAAAATAACTGTGATAAAAACTTTTTTTATTCTTTTGTCGTATTATTTACAAAAGTTTGGATTGTATGCAATACAAAAAAAGCTTTCACTAACCCTTTCTGCGAAATCCACAAATTCGTTCAGATTGTTGAGTTTTTAATTAAATTAAAAAAAATTAGTTAAATTTGTACCAGTAAACAAAATAATAGTACCAATAACGATTAATCGATATTTGGAATTTTTAACTTATTCGATTAAACAAAAAAAAATTTTTAATTAATCGATTAATCGAACAATTCGAAATACAGAAATTTTATTAAAAAAATTTACTTGTTCTGAATTGTTCGATTAAACAATTAATTGATATTTGACATGTATAATATCAATTTTAAAATTTAACGATTAATCGAATAATTCTAAACCTAGAAATTTACAAATTACGAGATTTTTTTTTTGATAATTTTAGGAAAAAATAGTACTTAAGTAAATAAACATTCTTTTCATTCTTTTTTTAATAAAACTTGTCAATGTAGCTCAAATTGTTGCTTTACTTTAGTGCACTAAAATTTTAAGAGTCAATACAAATTCGGATTTTTTGAAACTTTTCACGGACTTTTCATCCTCTGATATGCTTTTGCAAAAAATTTCCTCTAGGGAATCGATCTTGTTTAAAATATTTATTCATTGTAAAAATTTATTCATTGTAAAAAATGTCGGTTAAAACAATAAAAAATTTAATCATTTTGCGAAGCACTAATGGTACATTTGAAAAAATAAGCGCAAAATTATGCGCTACGCAAAAAGACATACAGAAATGCAGTAAAGTAAGTGAAAGAACGCTCAACAACTTTTCTAAAAAAAAAATTGCATTTCAAGTGCTACGGCATTCCCTTACTACGAAGCAGGTTAGTAAGCGAGAAACCTAAAAAATAACTGTTCTAAACATTCAGTGTATAAGGCCGATCGTTACATACAACAATTTTTATATGCGCTTAATAATGCGCTTTATGTGTCAAAAATGTATTGCTTCAAAGTGGGAATTCGCCATATAAAATTCATGTCTTCCGTAAACGCAATGTTAAGCGAAACTCTTATGTTTCTCCCTTACAAACCTGCTTTGTTGGAAGTTCCATTTTTTATTGGGAAGCTACTTTGCATTAATACTTACGGACTGGTAAAATTCTTCTTTGCTACTGAAAATTATAAGATCCAACTATAATATGCATACGCTTCTTTCGAAAATTAACAAAAAGCCTGTAAAATGAATTTAAAAATATAAAAACAAAACCAAAAAACATTTGATTCCATACGGAAAATCCGATCAGTTTCGCACATTGCTTAAGCAAATGACAGATTCATAAAACTTAACAAAGAGTTTCTTAAGTACAATCTAACACATACGATACGATACGAGAATGCCATTTCTTTCCCCTCTCTCCTGAAAAGTCAAGACTTGACGAGACAAACTTGACGTGTGTGAACCGGCACTAACTAAATTTTTTTTTAAATATTAACCAAGGCGAATTAATCCCAGGTAATCTCGGTACTACAACAAGTACAACTCGTACAAAAACCACAAGCAATTTGTTTTTGTAAAATCATTGTATAATGTCAGGAACAGAAATAAAACAGAAACAAAGATAATAAAAGAGAATAAACAAAATTTTGACATCCAACAGTGATTTTAGCTAATATCAGCAGGGCTTTTAAGACCACCTGTAATAAATTCGCCTTGATTGTTACTAAATTTTAGTCAACTAGAACTTCAGCAACAATTTGTATGAAATTGTTTCTGGCGTTTAAAATAATTTTATTTAGTTTTAAAATAATGTAAAAAATAATAATAAATGCATAATATTGTTGTAGGTAAAATTTGCAAACGGGTTCTTAATGCAAAATGTGTGTGATGGCGAAAAAATTGTTGCTCTATAATGAACTCCAAGTGAAAATGTTTCTGGTATTTAAAACAAAGCTTAAAAGCTTTTAAAAATTGTAATTTGACTTAGAATTCACATTCGAATTATATGAAAATTTGAATGAAAAAATAAAAATTGTAAAAATTTTGATTCTTAGTTGAACTGTCAATTTTTAATCTTTTTTTGATATTCTCTAATTAGGCTTGAATTATAAAAAAAAAAATTAATTAAATGAAAATATTAAATGGACGATGTTTTGCCGCCGATGTATCGCCGATATATCGTCCATCAAAACATCGGTGTTAACATCGATGGTTGTAACCCTAACTGCAGGTCAAAACACCAGTAATGAAATCGATGAGGCTGAAGTGTACAATCTTTAGACTTGTATACTTAATTTTAGTTTTTGTTAACTGAGTGTATGATCTCCATTTTATGTTATTAAAAAAAATAAGGGAAACTAAACAAAATTTACTTTTGGCGACTTTTTTGTTTTTTTCTCAGTTTTCGGCGATTTTTGACTGAAATATTTTACAAGCTTTTTTTTGTATGCAAAATTAAATTTAAAAAAAAATGTTACGAAAACTGAACAAAATTTACGGTTGGCGATTTTTAACATCCGGTTTGGCGATGGAGCATTAAAAAAATCTGACAACCCTGGTTACATTTTGCATAATTAGATTTATCCTTCGTGCAATATTTTTAAACCAAACTCATTCTAAAGAGAGAAACTATTTTGTTTAAAAATACGGGCGTATAATAGAAATCGCAATGAAGTACATTTTAAATCGACCAACATTTTAAAAACGACCCTGTAAACAACGGAAAAAATACGATCATTTTGAAAATAATTGAATTTAAATTTTTGGCGTACACTTTTTCTTTTAAATATTCCCAAACAAAAGAATTCCAACGGTGTCAAATCACGTGACGGCCAATTAACATCGCCACGACGTGAGGTAGCAAGGCCATGAATTTCTTGCTCAAAAGAGCCATTGTTTCGTTGACTGTGTGGCAAGTTGGAACCACATATCGTCCATGTCCATATCCTTAATTTAATCAGCATCAATGATGTTCAAAAATGATCAATTGTTGGGCACGACGACGAGTCGAGGGTGAAGACTCTTCTGCCACACTATCGCGAACTACAGCAATGTTTTAAGCAGAACCAACTGGGCGAGCTTTCACAGGTGTTTTTACATTTCCAACAGACCCGGTTAACTAAAATTTGCGCACATTTCGTCGATTATGCTGACCAAAAAACTCACGAAGTTCACGAAATTTTCTTTTATTTGAACGCTTATTTTCATAAAAGGCTTAAGTTGGCTTAAGAAATAAATATTTACAGCCGTATTTAAACATCATTTCAAATCTGTTTTAAGCATACATCGTTAAAATTGCATTTATAAAAGAATATTACCTTAAAAATCCTACTTTAAACCTTGTGTAAATAAACGATTTTTTAAATTGGTTCGACGCTTGTTTAAACCTATTTTAAAATGGCATTTTTGCTTTTTGCTGTGTGTTTATGGTCATTTTGAACATTTTTGCGAGAAATTTTCATTCAATATATTATTATTATTATTATTATTATTATTATTATTATTATTATTATTATTATTATTATTATTATTATTATTATTATTATTATTATTATTATTATTATTTATACATTAATAATAAAATTAAATTCAAAAATATTATTTTGATAATAAACTGGCAAGTGCACGGCCTAAAAAAACTGACTGGCAGCCCGCTATATATTTTGTCTGCGAAAACAATAAAGCGAGTTGTTTTTGTTTTTATTTTGTTTTTTCTTCACCTACTTACAACTACAATTAATGTTGGAAGAATTCCAATCAATTGTAGTGGGGAATGTAAGAAGAGATAAACTTACTGCTTATTGTTAATGATTTTGTTTAAACTTTGATATTGTTACAAATTGTTTATTTTTTTTTTTTTGCAAAATTCCTAATACATATGCAATTATTTTCCTTAATTTATTCTTAATTAAAAGTCATTAACAAAAACATTATTATTGTTATTCCAAAAAGTTAGTTTTGGGCAAGATTTCGGGTCAAATTAAAAATTGTGCAAAGGTCACATAAATTGTGCAAAATTTATGAATACAAAATGTTCTAAAAATAATTGACATTTTGTATGGAAGAGCTGCACGTGTCCAATTCATGAATTTCATTTAATTGCCATATTTGTATTAAAAATTTTGTATGGGAACTCCCTTAAGCAAAGCACATACCTGGTTGGCATGTTTGAAGCAAATATTGGGGATGGAAAATAAAGTGTGGTTGGTCATACATTCGATCCGTATAGTGGCGTCTTATAAGGAGCATTTTTACCATTTCAAATGTTAAAAATAAAGCGGGTCGGTTCTACATTTTACCTTTTAAGGGTTACTTTTTTTTTTTTTTTTTTTTTTGAAAATTTGTTCCTTTTTATCCCCACTTTGAGCTCGATAAATGTCCATTTCCTCATTTTTAATTAAAAGTTGTTGTATCTTTTAATTCACATACATATCGCACTTGCTCAACAATAGTCTATTAACTAAAAATGTTTATGTGTTCATTCTTTGGAAAATCTTTGGAAATTCGTTTTCATATGCCTTTAAT
Source organism: Pollenia labialis (assembly GCA_949318255.1). Classification (NCBI taxonomy): domain Eukaryota; kingdom Metazoa; phylum Arthropoda; class Insecta; order Diptera; family Polleniidae; genus Pollenia; species Pollenia labialis. Next base: position 136,793,114 of record OX439140.1, on the reverse strand, counting down.
GAAAAATTAAAAAAATTGTTTGCTTCTACTGAAAATTTTTAAATTTTGAGTTAATACAGTATTGCTGAACAAGTGCGATATGATTTAAAATTATTTGTTAACCTTTAGAAATACCTTTTCCAAATTATAAAGTTTTGCTTAAATATACGAGTTATTTAACTGAATCATGAAAATTTATTTAACATTTTAAATATATTTTCGTACAATATCCGCGAAATTTTCAAGTTTTTGCACCAAGTTTTGCGCAATGTTATACCTATCGTACACTTGCATACATTTCTGAGGAACGCATCGAAAATGTTGAACATGTGAAATACGCATTCACACTTGAAACATCTAACATTTACTATCAATAAAAAATGTCACCATTTTTGAAAAAAAAAACTTTATTTATTTATAAATACTTTTTTTTTACAAAAGTGCTAAAAAAATTTAAAAGATAATACCAAAATGAATTTAGAATTAATTTTGTTTAACAATATAAGAAAAATTAGGCAAAAAAGGAACAACTTGAGAAATGGTAGCGCTGCTTTCAAAGCAAATGCCATTCTGTTAGTGATGCCACAATAATAATAGAATTTATTTATTTCTAGTGATGACACTAAAATAATCGGAAGATCTAAAATGGAATACAATGAAATATGAATATTTTGTACAGATGTTAAAAATTTTGATTTTTAGCCCTATATATTACTTATGGAAAAATTTCAACATCTTAGGAAATTAATGTTAGATGTTCAATGTTCACAAGTGTGAAAAGGCTATAAAAGACAGTTTTCGCATATATTTTTTTCGGTGTACTAAAATACAAATACATACAACGGTTCTTATAAAATTCAGGCACATTGAAACGAATACCATGATGACTAGAATCAGCTTGAGCTTATTGTAATCAAATGGCAATATTTACATAATAACAATAACGGAACAGGGATGGATAATTGTTTTTGGGATTTTGTACGAACTTCAATAGCAAAGGCATGTTTAAACTTTTATTTTTTTTGCCATTTGTAATTTATTGTTGGCTCCATAAAAATTGTGGAACCTGTTCATTTCTTGAAATAACCGGAATAAAAACTCTTAGTTCATTAGGCAAATCTTCTAACAAAAATATTGTTTTAAGTTTTAATAGTGTAATATTTTTTATGTATATCATTTATTTGTTGTCATAAATACAATATCTGAAAAAAGCGTTAAAATCAATTAAAGCAAAGAATAATACATACAAAAAAATGTGTATTTTTTTAATTGAAAGCCATTTTATTTTAATTTAAAGAACGAACATAATATATTGTTAGGTAGATTAAGTTTCAATAAAAAGGTTTGCGCTTTGTTGTTCGTGTGACTGTACTTTTCTAATTCTATTACAAATACAGCAGAAAAACATTTTAGGCATCCATGGTTTAAAGCTGCGATAGGAAACCAATACATTTTAATTTTGCCTTTGTATGGGTTGTATGAATTTTACATATGCTGTTGTTAATATAAAAATGGGTCAGGAAATAAATGTTTACACTAAAAACCAATTGGAGGGCTCAGAGCTGAAGCGAACCAAGTCAAAAAAGAAAATTCGAAAATTTATTGAGTTTGAGTAAGTAAATTGCCATTAATTACTGAAGCCACTGACCTGGGCTTATTACCGTTACTTTAGGAACGAAACTGTTTTTGATTTACCCCATTACAGAACTGGATTGAGTTTAATTTTGCGGAAATTTTCGCACCAGATTTCAAATACATATACGTGATATAATTTATGACTTGGTTCGGTTCAGCTCTGACCCCTCTAATATAGAATGCAACAAATTAATTAACTGCTTTTAATTTATAAAATTTACGAATGTTTTCAAAGCTCGTTTGCAAACAACAAACAGTAGCACTTTTCATATTTTGGTATAGCCGATGGTTGTATTTTCGCCACCGTCGTTGAAAATGTTCAATTTAAGTAAATTTTGGTCGCCGTCAACGATAAGTGTTACTGGCGTTCTCAACGTCTGCAATGGTACAGACGCGGCGCCCTAATTTTCCCTATCGTAGATTTAAAGCAAATGTTTTCATAATTAGTTTGTATCAAAGAAAAGTACAATTGTACCGTGCTTTCCATCCCTGTAATATACTCTTCTTCAGGGATGATTTTGATTATTTTCAAAGGCTCTTTTACACACAAACATATGTATATGCTTCATACACATTATTTTATATTAACATTATCTCACACTTTGCAGCAGTGTAACCATTTTGGCAACTTAATTTAGCATTTTAAATTTTAAATAAGCTGTAAAATTTCCTTTTAACATTCCTCAACATTTAATTGAAAAATATGTTTAGCTTTATTTTGAATTTTAAGAGGACTGATTTTATTTAATAAACTTACATATCGATGGCTAAATATAAAAAAGGCGTATCTAAATTAATTTTTTTTATCATTTTTTGTTTATTCTGACAGATAATGCCAAACGCATCTCTCTTAAAAACTTTATTTGCAGTGTAAAATTGATTATTTATTTTTATTAAAAATAGCATTAAAACTTATTTCATATCTAAAATTTTACGAATATTTTCTTTCTTCCCCATTTTAACAAATAAAAAATCGTGGTAAGCCTTTTCTATATAAAGCCATCCATATGTTAATTTTGACTACAAATACTTGCAAGAGTTCTTACAGAAATTAATAATTTAGTGTTAGAAATGATCCAATGCTTTTTGATTATAGAAATTATTAAGCATTCAATAAAATCGACCTAAAAATACTTGTTAAGGAAATTTTACATTATGTGCATTCGTTTACTTTTCCAGTTAAATACCAGTTAAATCCAGTAGTTGAGTTATATGAAAATTTTACAAATTTATGTGTACGCGAACGCATTTCAGTAAAAGCCAGTACAAATTTGTACAAATGTTGGGGTAAACGAACGCAGCTATTGTAAACTCTAAATAATATTGTTGCCTTAATAGAAAAATATAAACATATATATTTAACTTTCCACTTTTGCTAATTCGTCAATACGTTTTACTTAATTTGAAATAGAATTTCATATTAAAAAAAATTTTGAGCAAAAATCTAATAAATTTATAATCTTTTTTGTGCAATTGTAGTTATTATAAAGTTACATTTTAAGGGCCGATGTTTATGCTGAAAAAAACACAAATTATTTCGGAAATTGTTGTTATTTCTTTTTATTATGATATTATTAGTATGGTTCAATTATTTATAAAATATTTAAATAAGCTGTTCACGGGCGTCAAATTAAAATTTGTTGACGTGTCTGTAATCGACTGTGTTTAAGAAGATCGACTGATTAGGCCAAAGCTTCCGATCCTAGAGTTGGGACTGCTAACAAACCACTAGGCCGACTAAATACTGTTGAGTTTCATCGACTTATTGTTGTTGGATTGTCACCTAGTTTCTAGAGACGCATCGGTGTTAGCATGCACTCTGGATACTCGGTACTGCACGCTTCTTCTTGCTACCCCCAAGTCAATAGCATACACACGTAGAAAAAAAATATGGTTGGAGGTAACCATATTCTAAGAGCAACATACTATGGTTGGATTTTAACAATGTTTATGTTTGCAGGTTACCATATAATGTTTAAATATGACCATAGTATGGTTAAAATCAACAAAAAAATTCCCAAAATAAACCATCATATGGTCAAAATTAACCATATTTTGGTCAATATTAACCATAATAATGGTCAAAACTAACCATTTTATGTGTAAAATTAACCATAATATGGTCAAAACTTCCAAGAATTTTGACAAAAGTAACCATATTATGGTCAGACTTGCCAAAAATATGGTAAACAAAAGTAAAACGCAAACAACCAGAATGTTGTTGCTTTTTTAAATTTAAAATTAAACATACAATATTTAAAAATATTATAATTTCGAACATATTATTGTTATTAAATATTAACCATAACATGTTTGGAGGCAACCATAATATGGTTATAGCTTTTGGATATATGAATTTAACCATACTATGGTTGCCGTGATAATAATATGGTTAAAGTTACCATAATATGTTTAAATGTATAGTTGTAGTTTTATTTTTTATATAAAAGTATATAGTTAAATTCAACCATATTTGAAGGTTTAGGGGAGGTAAACACTTTATTGTTAAATAGAAACAAAATATTATCAATCGTGAAAAAAGTTTTGTTAAAAACAACAAAAGTTTATTTGCTGCCATTGCAGGGACCATAATAATTTTTTTTTTTAACCATACCTCAACCATGTTTTTTCTCTGCGTGCAGATAGCTTTCAACCTTTGCGAAAAGCCCCAACCCCCAATTATGTATGGAAACGGGCGCCGCGACCTCGGCTGCACATCTCTATCCGATGGTCAAAATTTTCGATGACGCTGAGACATAAGTAAGGTTCTATGCCATAAATGTTCCAAATTATCTCATCCTTCAGCTCTTGAATTGTTGCTGGCTTTTCGAAGTACACCTTTTCTTTCAAATAACCCCAAAGAAAGAAGTCCAACACGGTCATTGAATTTGTCGCGCAAAAGAGCAATTGTTTCGTTGGCTCTGTGGCAAGTGGCACCGTCCTGTTGAAACCACATATCGTCCACATCCATATAGTCCATAGAAAGTTCGTTATCATCTTGGAAAAAACGGCACGGTGATGCCGCTAGCCCATAAACCGCACCTAACAGTCATTTTTTGTGGGTGCATTGGTTTTTCGACAATCACTCTTCGATTATCATTCGTCCAAAAGCAACAATTTTGCCTTTTGATGAATCCAATGAAGAGAAAATGTGCCTCATCACTGAAGATGATTTTCTTCGAAAACTGAGCATCCACTGTTGCCATTTCTTGACACCATTCTGAACACTGACGACATTTGGAATGGTCAAGAGGCTTAAGTTCTTGAGTCAATTGTATCTTTGAAGCGTGTGAATGCAAGTCTTTGTTTATATTCATCAACGACGATGAGTTGAGATGGACGGCTCTTCAGCCACACTATCGCGAACAGCAGCAATATTTTCTTTAGTACGAGCTGTTTGCTCAACAGACTAAATGACTAAATTGACCGAAAAAATCACAAAGTGCACGATATGCATTTTGATTTGAACGTCCATTTTCATAATACGCCTGAATAACTTTAACGCGTTGTTCGATTACGTATCTTTTCATGGTTTAAATTGAGTTACAGGCAATTCACATGGAGGCTTTTACGACGTCGCTTTGTCGACGTCTCTTTTGATTTGATGGCAAGCGGTGTAGAGAAGAAAGAGGGGTAAACAAAACGACTCGTTTTGTGTTTTTCATGTCGTTTTTTATATTTCTCTTTCTTTTTTCGCTTTATTCTTTTTCTTACTTTGAAGTGTGTGGTTGAAAATACAGTGAGTCCTCGATTATCGATAACAGACGAGCATTCTTGATTATTAATTTTTGTTTGGTGTGTTTCATATTTTATATGAATATGTAATGTATTATTATGTAAACATAGGGAAAAGTGTAATTGGCAGAATATGCTTCCAGTACGTTGGGAAATTCTCTTTCTTCGTTTATTTAAATTTGTTTTGATTGTTCTAAATTAAAGGAAAAATATAATTTGTTTATAATTTCGGATAACAGAGGTGATTTAAATCAATGCAAAAAAATATTATATTTTCCAGTTAATTGATGCTGCCAGTTAATCGAATGACGGATAATCAAGGCCATACTGTAAATAAAAAAAGACATGCAACCAAAAATCATCGTATGAACTCAAAGAGATTTTGGAAGTTGCTTTAAAAGGGAATCAAGATAAAACGACGTCGTAAAAGCCCTCATGTGAATTGAGTGTTAGTCTGATATTAAGAAATGTCAAATGAAATGCAGAACATATGTTGACCTTTAGGTTTGGTTCACATTCAACAACGGCCCTTAAAATCTAACCACCCCATATAAAAAAATTTCATACAAAATTCGTTTCATAAGCCTTTTATTAATCTGTTTTGTTTTACACTTTTTCACTGTAAAGATTCTTAAGATCCGGTAACACTGGCTACTTATAGCTTAATCTGTATAACATTTTCGTTACTGTTATTGTTTGGTATCATTGTTGTTGTTTTATTCCCGATCCTACCATAAACGGGGAGCGTATAATGTGTTTGTCCTTAAATTGGTAACTCCTTAATTTTAAGCCCTTAAAGTTAGGGTTTTTAGTCAATCGATCGACACGGAAAAACTTTATTATCGCTTTTGGAGCATGTCCTTTTCTCGGTTCTTCTGGTCTGGTAAAACCTTATGTGCCAAGTGCAAAAGTTATAAAATTATTTACAAACAGATTGATATAATCCGATGCGGCCTATTTAAAATACAAAAAATTCGGTCAATGATTTAACCTGATCCTATACAAACTTTCTCTCGTTATAATGCATTTCTGTCAGCAACCTTTCTTAATATGTATTCAGCTTTTTTTTCTCACGAGTTTGCACAAGTAAACATACAATATTTGTTGAAAATTTATTGTTTGAAACAGAGAGTTGCTGTTTTGAAAGGGAGTTTTTTGTTTCGATAAAGTTCATTCGATACAAAAATTACGAAAATCGTAATGCGTAATACAAATTATTGAAAATCTCAAATTATTTCTTTCGATTTGAAATTCGCGATTACCCGCCAGGAATAATCATAATTATATAAAATTCGGCACAATTAACTTTGAATAAATTTTAGTGTAAACCTAAAATGTGTACTATGTAGTAGTCCATATATTCAAAATAAGCCAGTGGTGTAGGGTATCATATTGCTAAGATTGTCCGACTACATTTTCTTACAACTTTGTATTTTTGTGTTTGTTTACAAACAGGAAAAAACCAACCAAAACAGAAAGAGGAACCTCTCATTTCTCGCAGACAGCAAAGAATTTAAATGATGTCAATTAAACTGAAAAAGCCATTCACATTAAAATTGGTTGGACAACCCAACAACAATCAAGCAACGAGTTCTAAATGTTTGGCAACAGATTTGAAAAGTAAAGGAAGAGTAACTATTAGAAATCAAAATTAAGTGAATGGAAAATTACGTAGACTTTTTAGAATTTTAGGGTTTTTTATTTTGGAGTTTCTTTGATTTCTATGACAATTCAATATAATATGCAAAAAACCCATAAACAACCAAAAAAAAGGGGTCACTGGTTAATAATTGTTGTAATACTTGGTTGCAGAGCAGCTATATTTTTTAAATGCCTTATACAATGCCACAGTTTACAATTTTAAAATTGTATCTGTCCCAAAGTGCTCTCCCCGGATGTTGTAAGGTTCTTCTTAGGAATATTTTATCTTTTGGTATAACGTCTCAGGTACAGTCAATACTTGGGATTCGGCAAAAATCCAAAATTGACAGATCGAGAGAGATCTAGACACATCTCTTGAGATCGCGGCTGACCAGAGATTCTATCCGGCACCAGTCAGAAGCCCCCGGCAGCATAGCATTAGACTGACTATTGGTTGAGCTCTCCGAAAGTATGCTTCTTGCGGGAAATGCTTTTTATCTTACAGGAAGTTTGTCATTACAGAGATTTTAACTTTTCCGCAAAAAAACACACTTTCAGGAAACACTTGGTCTACTGTGGCTTAATCCCAAGGTCGCAGGATGAGAGATCCTGAAAAATAAACTGAATGGCCGATTTTTCACCACCTGTAGGAGAATTCGACCTGGGAGACGGATCATCTTCAGGTACAGTTGCTTTCCAACCGATTCTGCTGGCTATTTGTAAATCAGCAGAGATTACAGATAAGGCTCCTAAGCAAGCGGCGAGTCTATAATCTTGCATGGATACGTATCTAATTGCTACCTGTGTGTGCTGGTTGCTCTTACAATCAAGGGCGTTTGGTAAACGCATTTTTTGTCACTCTATCTAATTAACAAGAGGCAAGTGTTTTATTCTACCGGATATAAACATAAATTGCTACCTGTGTGTGTTATTGGCTCTCCCTCTCTTTGTTACCCGATTGGTTAAAGATCGAGTAAAATGTAATCCCTTGTACTTTTTCTTCTGACATTTCTTCCATTTCGTACGTCTCTGTTCATGCAAAATTTTATATGTTGTTCTACCAAAACACATTTTCTATAAAATGTTTCCACAAATGTAAATTACTAAAAGACTAATATAAACGTCCATTTGATTATCAATGCTTCGATTGAATACCTACACACATATTTTTTGCGTTAAGAAATACAGGTAACCCTCCTACAACACGGTAGATAGGTTCCTAGAAAACGCCGTGTTGTAGGAAAACGTGTAATATGAGGCTAGGAGACAGTGTAAAATATAAATTTTTTTTAATTAAATATTTTCTTTAAATTCATTGTTTTTATTAGAAATATGTGCATACATACAAAAAAATACATAGACAAAAATACACAACAGTTAAATTTTTATTCTAATCTAGTACTTTTGTACAATTTGGGGGTACAATTTTAACAACCCAATCATGATAAAGTTGCAATTCCATTTTATCGTGTAAGAATGAAAACGTGTTGTAGATGAGGAGATTTCCGCAATTTTTTTTCGTGTAAGATCGAAATCGTTTTGTAGGAAGCCGTCTTGTAGGAGGATTACCTGTATAAGAAAAATTCAAATATCCACTAACGGTGGCGTATGATTAACATTTTTATATTCATACGTCACAGTGTCTTCCATGATTGAATTGTTGCATTCGGTTGACTCCTTTCGTCAATCATTATTTTTTACTTTTGTTGTTCCTTAGAAGTGTCAGACTTAAGCTGGACCCACGCGCTATATGCAATTGATGCTTTCTTCACCTTTTCCAAGACAAATGCGACGCATGCAAAAATAGAAAGCAGGGTAGGCAAAAACTCTATTCGCGAGCATAGTTCGAGTCAATTCTCTCGTTTAAAAATTTTTAAATTTTTTACGACTCGTTAGATTTTTATGTTCGACTCGTAAGCATAAAACAAATCGTCTTTAAATTTGTGCTTACGTAAGTAAAAATTGCACTTTGATGAGTTACATCGGAATACAGTACTTTTGATAACGATATGTATTTCAAAATATTTTCCTATTTTCTTTAGTTGTTACACAGAAAAAACTAAAAAGTTGAAAATCTGTTGAATCAAGTTAACAATTTGTTGCTTGTTATAAATAAAATTGAATGAATTAGATAAAAACTAATTTTAAATATAAATGTGTTTTCAAATCAAACCTTAAAATTGGCCGTTAGTATTTCCGATACAAACGATTATTTAGTAAGATATACTTACGAATTTTTTTAATTGATTGTGGTTTGCCATCTTAAAATTACACACTTTAGTGTTAGAAATGATCCAATGCTTTTTGATTATAGAAATTATTAAGCATTCAATAAAATCGACCTAAAAATACTTGTTAAGGAAATTTTACATTATGTGCATTCGTTTACTTTTCCAGTTAAATACCAGTTAAATCCAGTAGTTGAGTTATATGAAAATTTTACAAATTTATGTGTACGCGAACGCATTTCAGTAAAAGCCAGTACAAATTTGTACAAATGTTGGGGTAAACGAACGCAGCTATTGTAAACTCTAAATAATATTGTTGCCTTAATAGAAAAATATAAACATATATATTTAACTTTCCACTTTTGCTAATTCGTCAATACGTTTTACTTAATTTGAAATAGAATTTCATATTAAAAAAAATTTTGAGCAAAAATCTAATAAATTTATAATCTTTTTTGTGCAATTGTAGTTATTATAAAGTTACATTTTAAGGGCCGATGTTTATGCTGAAAAAAACACAAATTATTTCGGAAATTGTTGTTATTTCTTTTTATTATGATATTATTAGTATGGTTCAATTATTTATAAAATATTTAAATAAGCTGTTCACGGGCGTCAAATTAAAATTTGTTGACGTGTCTGTAATCGACTGTGTTTAAGAAGATCGACTGATTAGGCCAAAGCTTCCGATCCTAGAGTTGGGACTGCTAACAAACCACTAGGCCGACTAAATACTGTTGAGTTTCATCGACTTATTGTTGTTGGATTGTCACCTAGTTTCTAGAGACGCATCGGTGTTAGCATGCACTCTGGATACTCGGTACTGCACGCTTCTTCTTGCTACCCCCAAGTCAATAGCATACACACGTAGAAAAAAAATATGGTTGGAGGTAACCATATTCTAAGAGCAACATACTATGGTTGGATTTTAACAATGTTTATGTTTGCAGGTTACCATATAATGTTTAAATATGACCATAGTATGGTTAAAATCAACAAAAAAATTCCCAAAATAAACCATCATATGGTCAAAATTAACCATATTTTGGTCAATATTAACCATAATAATGGTCAAAACTAACCATTTTATGTGTAAAATTAACCATAATATGGTCAAAACTTCCAAGAATTTTGACAAAAGTAACCATATTATGGTCAGACTTGCCAAAAATATGGTAAACAAAAGTAAAACGCAAACAACCAGAATGTTGTTGCTTTTTTAAATTTAAAATTAAACATACAATATTTAAAAATATTATAATTTCGAACATATTATTGTTATTAAATATTAACCATAACATGTTTGGAGGCAACCATAATATGGTTATAGCTTTTGGATATATGAATTTAACCATACTATGGTTGCCGTGATAATAATATGGTTAAAGTTACCATAATATGTTTAAATGTATAGTTGTAGTTTTATTTTTTATATAAAAGTATATAGTTAAATTCAACCATATTTGCCATTGCAGGGACCATAATAATTTTTTTTTTTAACCATACCTCAACCATGTTTTTTCTCTGCGTGCAGATAGCTTTCAACCTTTGCGAAAAGCCCCAACCCCCAATTATGTATGGAAACGGGCGCCGCGACCTCGGCTGCACATCTCTATCCGATGGTCAAAATTTTCGATGACGCTGAGACATAAGTAAGGTTCTATGCCATAAATGTTCCAAATTATCTCATCCTTCAGCTCTTGAATTGTTGCTGGCTTTTCGAAGTACACCTTTTCTTTCAAATAACCCCAAAGAAAGAAGTCCAACACGGTCATTGAATTTGTCGCGCAAAAGAGCAATTGTTTCGTTGGCTCTGTGGCAAGTGGCACCGTCCTGTTGAAACCACATATCGTCCACATCCATATAGTCCATAGAAAGTTCGTTATCATCTTGGAAAAAACGGCACGGTGATGCCGCTAGCCCATAAACCGCACCTAACAGTCATTTTTTGTGGGTGCATTGGTTTTTCGACAATCACTCTTCGATTATCATTCGTCCAAAAGCAACAATTTTGCCTTTTGATGAATCCAATGAAGAGAAAATGTGCCTCATCACTGAAGATGATTTTCTTCGAAAACTGAGCATCCACTGTTGCCATTTCTTGACACCATTCTGAACACTGACGACATTTGGAATGGTCAAGAGGCTTAAGTTCTTGAGTCAATTGTATCTTTGAAGCGTGTGAATGCAAGTCTTTGTTTATATTCATCAACGACGATGAGTTGAGATGGACGGCTCTTCAGCCACACTATCGCGAACAGCAGCAATATTTTCTTTAGTACGAGCTGTTTGCTCAACAGACTAAATGACTAAATTGACCGAAAAAATCACAAAGTGCACGATATGCATTTTGATTTGAACGTCCATTTTCATAATACGCCTGAATAACTTTAACGCGTTGTTCGATTACGTATCTTTTCATGGTTTAAATTGAGTTACAGGCAATTCACATGGAGGCTTTTACGACGTCGCTTTGTCGACGTCTCTTTTGATTTGATGGCAAGCGGTGTAGAGAAGAAAGAGGGGTAAACAAAACGACTCGTTTTGTGTTTTTCATGTCGTTTTTTATATTTCTCTTTCTTTTTTCGCTTTATTCTTTTTCTTACTTTGAAGTGTGTGGTTGAAAATACAGTGAGTCCTCGATTATCGATAACAGACGAGCATTCTTGATTATTAATTTTTGTTTGGTGTGTTTCATATTTTATATGAATATGTAATGTATTATTATGTAAACATAGGGAAAAGTGTAATTGGCAGAATATGCTTCCAGTACGTTGGGAAATTCTCTTTCTTCGTTTATTTAAATTTGTTTTGATTGTTCTAAATTAAAGGAAAAATATAATTTGTTTATAATTTCGGATAACAGAGGTGATTTAAATCAATGCAAAAAAATATTATATTTTCCAGTTAATTGATGCTGCCAGTTAATCGAATGACGGATAATCAAGGCCATACTGTAAATAAAAAAAGACATGCAACCAAAAATCATCGTATGAACTCAAAGAGATTTTGGAAGTTGCTTTAAAAGGGAATCAAGATAAAACGACGTCGTAAAAGCCCTCATGTGAATTGAGTGTTAGTCTGATATTAAGAAATGTCAAATGAAATGCAGAACATATGTTGACCTTTAGGTTTGGTTCACATTCAACAACGGCCCTTAAAATCTAACCACCCCATATAAAAAAATTTCATACAAAATTCGTTTCATAAGCCTTTTATTAATCTGTTTTGTTTTACACTTTTTCACTGTAAAGATTCTTAAGATCCGGTAACACTGGCTACTTATAGCTTAATCTGTATAACATTTTCGTTACTGTTATTGTTTGGTATCATTGTTGTTGTTTTATTCCCGATCCTACCATAAACGGGGAGCGTATAATGTGTTTGTCCTTAAATTGGTAACTCCTTAATTTTAAGCCCTTAAAGTTAGGGTTTTTAGTCAATCGATCGACACGGAAAAACTTTATTATCGCTTTTGGAGCATGTCCTTTTCTCGGTTCTTCTGGTCTGGTAAAACCTTATGTGCCAAGTGCAAAAGTTATAAAATTATTTACAAACAGATTGATATAATCCGATGCGGCCTATTTAAAATACAAAAAATTCGGTCAATGATTTAACCTGATCCTATACAAACTTTCTCTCGTTATAATGCATTTCTGTCAGCAACCTTTCTTAATATGTATTCAGCTTTTTTTTCTCACGAGTTTGCACAAGTAAACATACAATATTTGTTGAAAATTTATTGTTTGAAACAGAGAGTTGCTGTTTTGAAAGGGAGTTTTTTGTTTCGATAAAGTTCATTCGATACAAAAATTACGAAAATCGTAATGCGTAATACAAATTATTGAAAATCTCAAATTATTTCTTTCGATTTGAAATTCGCGATTACCCGCCAGGAATAATCATAATTATATAAAATTCGGCACAATTAACTTTGAATAAATTTTAGTGTAAACCTAAAATGTGTACTATGTAGTAGTCCATATATTCAAAATAAGCCAGTGGTGTAGGGTATCATATTGCTAAGATTGTCCGACTACATTTTCTTACAACTTTGTATTTTTGTGTTTGTTTACAAACAGGAAAAAACCAACCAAAACAGAAAGAGGAACCTCTCATTTCTCGCAGACAGCAAAGAATTTAAATGATGTCAATTAAACTGAAAAAGCCATTCACATTAAAATTGGTTGGACAACCCAACAACAATCAAGCAACGAGTTCTAAATGTTTGGCAACAGATTTGAAAAGTAAAGGAAGAGTAACTATTAGAAATCAAAATTAAGTGAATGGAAAATTACGTAGACTTTTTAGAATTTTAGGGTTTTTTATTTTGGAGTTTCTTTGATTTCTATGACAATTCAATATAATATGCAAAAAACCCATAAACAACCAAAAAAAAGGGGTCACTGGTTAATAATTGTTGTAATACTTGGTTGCAGAGCAGCTATATTTTTTAAATGCCTTATACAATGCCACAGTTTACAATTTTAAAATTGTATCTGTCCCAAAGTGCTCTCCCCGGATGTTGTAAGGTTCTTCTTAGGAATATTTTATCTTTTGGTATAACGTCTCAGGTACAGTCAATACTTGGGATTCGGCAAAAATCCAAAATTGACAGATCGAGAGAGATCTAGACACATCTCTTGAGATCGCGGCTGACCAGAGATTCTATCCGGCACCAGTCAGAAGCCCCCGGCAGCATAGCATTAGACTGACTATTGGTTGAGCTCTCCGAAAGTATGCTTCTTGCGGGAAATGCTTTTTATCTTACAGGAAGTTTGTCATTACAGAGATTTTAACTTTTCCGCAAAAAAACACACTTTCAGGAAACACTTGGTCTACTGTGGCTTAATCCCAAGGTCGCAGGATGAGAGATCCTGAAAAATAAACTGAATGGCCGATTTTTCACCACCTGTAGGAGAATTCGACCTGGGAGACGGATCATCTTCAGGTACAGTTGCTTTCCAACCGATTCTGCTGGCTATTTGTAAATCAGCAGAGATTACAGATAAGGCTCCTAAGCAAGCGGCGAGTCTATAATCTTGCATGGATACGTATCTAATTGCTACCTGTGTGTGCTGGTTGCTCTTACAATCAAGGGCGTTTGGTAAACGCATTTTTTGTCACTCTATCTAATTAACAAGAGGCAAGTGTTTTATTCTACCGGATATAAACATAAATTGCTACCTGTGTGTGTTATTGGCTCTCCCTCTCTTTGTTACCCGATTGGTTAAAGATCGAGTAAAATGTAATCCCTTGTACTTTTTCTTCTGACATTTCTTCCATTTCGTACGTCTCTGTTCATGCAAAATTTTATATGTTGTTCTACCAAAACACATTTTCTATAAAATGTTTCCACAAATGTAAATTACTAAAAGACTAATATAAACGTCCATTTGATTATCAATGCTTCGATTGAATACCTACACACATATTTTTTGCGTTAAGAAATACAGGTAACCCTCCTACAACACGGTAGATAGGTTCCTAGAAAACGCCGTGTTGTAGGAAAACGTGTAATATGAGGCTAGGAGACAGTGTAAAATATAAATTTTTTTTAATTAAATATTTTCTTTAAATTCATTGTTTTTATTAGAAATATGTGCATACATACAAAAAAATACATAGACAAAAATACACAACAGTTAAATTTTTATTCTAATCTAGTACTTTTGTACAATTTGGGGGTACAATTTTAACAACCCAATCATGATAAAGTTGCAATTCCATTTTATCGTGTAAGAATGAAAACGTGTTGTAGATGAGGAGATTTCCGCAATTTTTTTTCGTGTAAGATCGAAATCGTTTTGTAGGAAGCCGTCTTGTAGGAGGATTACCTGTATAAGAAAAATTCAAATATCCACTAACGGTGGCGTATGATTAACATTTTTATATTCATACGTCACAGTGTCTTCCATGATTGAATTGTTGCATTCGGTTGACTCCTTTCGTCAATCATTATTTTTTACTTTTGTTGTTCCTTAGAAGTGTCAGACTTAAGCTGGACCCACGCGCTATATGCAATTGATGCTTTCTTCACCTTTTCCAAGACAAATGCGACGCATGCAAAAATAGAAAGCAGGGTAGGCAAAAACTCTATTCGCGAGCATAGTTCGAGTCAATTCTCTCGTTTAAAAATTTTTAAATTTTTTACGACTCGTTAGATTTTTATGTTCGACTCGTAAGCATAAAACAAATCGTCTTTAAATTTGTGCTTACGTAAGTAAAAATTGCACTTTGATGAGTTACATCGGAATACAGTACTTTTGATAACGATATGTATTTCAAAATATTTTCCTATTTTCTTTAGTTGTTACACAGAAAAAACTAAAAAGTTGAAAATCTGTTGAATCAAGTTAACAATTTGTTGCTTGTTATAAATAAAATTGAATGAATTAGATAAAAACTAATTTTAAATATAAATGTGTTTTCAAATCAAACCTTAAAATTGGCCGTTAGTATTTCCGATACAAACGATTATTTAGTAAGATATACTTACGAATTTTTTTAATTGATTGTGGTTTGCCATCTTAAAATTACACACTTAACGACTAATCTTTGTGACCTAAAGTTACTTTCATAGTATTATCGTTTAACCCGTATAAAGAGTGTTATGAATTAGGGAACGACTTAGATTGTCGACATGAGCCATTTCAGTTCTTTGCTGAGGAAATATTTCGCTATCAAATTCAGCGTTGCCACCACCAAAACCCAAAAACAATATGTAACTTGTATGTTCAAAAGAAGTAATTAAATTCGAAACGTAGCCAAATTTATTAGGTATTAAAAATACTTTATATATTCATACTTCATTTAAAAAATATAAATAAGGAAGAAACTGCGTTTATTGGACGCCAAAAACGCTTGTAAGATTCTTTTTATATTTGTCTCAAATCGCACCTCCCATATAAAAGCCTTACCAGAATAAAAAAGACGCAATTTTTATTCTTGGAAATTTTAAAATTAGTTTTTGTCTTAAATGTTAATTAAGGGAGCGAAATCTTCGTCCTAAATAGATAAACAGGCAGATAATATAAAGACAGATTTAAAAAACATCTCGATCGTCTTAACGTTTTACGTTTATAGGGTATTGATTTGCATAATCAGGCATTAACTTGACTTGATGTGGACAGGGGAAACTAACCCCCCCTATACAAAGTAAATTATTTTTTTCGTCTTAAATATTAGTCTTTTTTTCGTTAACTTAGAAAACTAAAACCTAAACCCCCGTATTCATAAATGATTATTAAATTTAACAAACGTGTATTAAGGCAAATTTTCATACGAAATTTGTTTTGTAAAACATAATTAAATTAAAAAAATTTTTATAAATACGGGTGTAAGTCTCTAACTTTCTTGGAATTAATTAAATATTACAATGTTTAAAGTCTTTTTACGTAAGAGGCAAGGGAAAAGTATATCCCATCCCCGAACAAAAACTAACTGAAAATGGAGAATACCCGTTTAATAAATAGGGTGTCTTAACCATAGCTGTTAAGCAATGATTAGTAATCGTAATAATTACTTATTACATTAAATTTTTTTTAGGGTAAAATAATGATAACAATTACGATTAATTTGGGTTTTGCACGATTACTAATTGATTACGATTACAAGTAATCAAAAAATAATCAGAAGTACCGGCGATTACTACAAAATAATCAAAAGTTATCTGTAAAACGGACGAGTTTTGCGCTCGTGTTCTATAAATCACACATTAGTCTCCATTGACAGATTTAAATTTGTCGTATTTTTATAGTATGTTTAGCGAATAAAGATCATAAGAGAAGCGCACCCTACAAAAAAAAACTGGAAACCTGAATAATTTCGTATTTTTAAACCGATTAAATGTCAGTTATAACAACTCCAATCTACAGTAGCTTATTAAAAGAATTGTGCCCCGTTAGGCTGGTTGGTAGTGAGCTAGTCTTTCACTGAGGGGGTTGTGGGTTCGATTGCCACCAGATACTCTGGTCTCCTTCAGATAAGCGCAGAGCTTCGCGGGGTTAGAATAAGATAAAAAACCAAGGGTGTTCAAACTGTATGGCAATCGTTGTATTGCGAAAGTTAGTAATTTAACTAGAAATGAGTAGATCACTACATATGTATAGTCCATTAAAAAATTAAGCTTCAAACTTAGCAAATTTCTAACGCAGAAATAAAAAAGCTTAGCTTCTCATCTCGCTTACGAAAGTCATTAATTTTATAAAGAAAGTACCTTGAAACAATACATTTTTGACACAAGGTTGTGCACAACTGAGCTTAATTATGCAGCTGATCTTTTATAGAAAGATGCTTTAAGCCCAGTGGAAATAGAAAGAATCGTACTTGTGCCTTAACAAAAATTTAAAAACATTGTGTTGAAGAAAAGTAAACAACTCAAAAAAAAAGAAACAAATTTTGATAATAATTCATGATTTTAAGAAACCATCGGGCACCTTTTGCATTAATTCTTTATTCACGTTGATTTTAACATATTGGAATACACGAGATAGGAAAATAATACAAATAATTTTACTTATTTATAGCAATTAAATTGTGCTAGTCGCAAATTTTAACACCCTTCTGGTGAGGCTAGTTCAAACTTTTTCACGATTAACAATTTCTGATGTTCCATAAACATTTGGAGGATTCACAAGGTGTCATAAAGTCATATTTCCTAAAATAATAACATGAAAAAATACAACTGTTGTGAAGAACCCCTCATAATTCAGTGTGCTATTTTGAAATTCAATCAGCTGATTTATAACGAATATAAAAAATAAATTTTTTGCCTAAAATAAAAATATTTTTTAATTCTAATCCATGAATTAATAAATTTTATTAGATCTATTTTGCATTTTTCAGACGAAAATCAGAAATAAATTTTATTTTGTTTGTTTACCAAACGGCAGAGTCCTAAGCCGATCTAATTTGATGCCGCAAGTGATTTGTTGCAAAAATTGCTAGCCGCAGGTTAAATTCGGTTGTTAGCCGGATACAATTATACCATCAACGGCAACGGCTTGCAAAAACTGATGCGGCTCGGCTCAGCCGTTCAGCACAGGTCTCTTCGGATTAATAACGACAGCACAATTAACATAGCAAGCAAAGTTCTATTAATTTAAGGCACTTTTTGTTTACAAAGCAACAACAATATTTTTAAACCATTGTAAAATGTTAGAACATTATGACAATATAACATGATAGCACACATTGTAAATACCCCAAATATTTGGTATACTTTTAGGATCATTGATCAATTTAAATCAATTGAAAAATTTTTTTCAGATTTTTGAACAAATTTTTATTCTTAACTCTATTAAATATATTTCTAAACCCTATTGAATACATACAAGCCGTATTAATGAAAACTTATTTGTGATTAATTAACCATATGGAGGGCTCAGAGCTGAACTGAACCAAGTCATAAAATATATCACGTATGTATATGTATTTGAAATCAGCAAAATTTAACCCAATCCAGTTCTGTAATGGGGTACATCAAAAACAGTTTCGTTCCTAAGGTAACGGTAATAAACCCAAGTCAATGGCTCCAGTAATTAATGGCAATTTACTTACTCAAACTCAATATATTTTCAAATTTTCTTTTTTGACTTGGTTCGCTTCAGCTCTGAGCCTTCCATATTTAAGAAAAAAATACTAAAGTTGAATTCATAAACAAAAAATAGTCTATTAAACCTTTAATAAACCATTCATAAAGTAAGAAAATTTATTGTTGAATTGACCCTTCTTCAAACCAAAAATAAAATGACATTTTGATAAATGTTTGCATATTATGATATGATTTTTGTGAAACATGCTTACAAATATGTAATGGAAAAAACGCTTTATTAATTAACATGGAAATGTTTAGTACCTACATTTAATTAATTTTTGACAACCAATGTAAAGTTATATTGTTAAATATTTTAAAACTCTTTTAAAATTCGAAATTCGTGCACAGTGTTTTACATTTGTGAAAAAACAACTATCGGGCTTGTTCTATAAATCGAAATGAAGTGGATTTAAAATCGAACAAATTTTGAAAACGAGCCTGTAGAAAAAGTTCATAAAAATAATACTTTTCATATACTTCATGCTTTGAGTACCAATAATCTTTTCAAAAACAACTCCTTAAAACAGGAAAAACTACAGTCAGGTTTTAAGTCCACTTCATTTCGATTTCTAGAACATGCCCGTATATATCTAATTTTTATTATTTTAAGTACCTTAAACTACAAATTGTAACAATAGTATAATATCACATTTTTATGCAAGATAAAAATTATTTAAGTTTTTAGGCTTCTTTCAGATAATCAGCATCCATTTTAAATAAATAATAATGATGAGAAACTTCTGTGCCGGCTGTAGCATGTCCGATTACAGGAAAATTTTCAATCGAATGTCTTGAAGTCTCATTCTTGTTTGCAAAACGATTTGAATTTAAACTACACTGTTGAACAAAAAAGTTTCCAAAATACTGTGCCAGCTCGAAACATTCTAAGCAAGGATTACCGTCATTTTTTGGCATAAAACTGTCGAATTCCACACGTTCAGGATGTATTTGTGAGCCAAAAAAGGGTAAACTATTAAATAAGAAATACATATACACATGTTTTATTAATAATTTAGGAATCTTATATTCATATCTACCTGTTATGTTCCACAATACTTATAAATTCCGAACCATTTTCATCTGCGTTACAAGCTAAGACTTTCCACTGCTGATCTATTTTATACATTTGTAAATCTTCCTTTGTTATGCAGTATTTGTGAAAGTGGACACCAAATGGGAGAGAAGACATTTTTATTTTTAAGGCATCATCTAAATGGCCAAAAAGTTTTGATGATGCTAAAACTAGTTGAAAATGTTTAAAATGTTAAAAAAAAATGTCAACTTTCAATTCGACTATCTCACCTTTATCACTTTCAAATACTACTGGTAATGAACAGTCCATTGGTTTACAATCTCGCCTGATATCTATGAGATCAGCTGAATGTGTTAGCATTAATTGAAATCCCATACATGTGCCCCACAACGGAAAATGTTGTCCTTTTGCGTTTAATTCTTTGGCAATTTCAAAAATGTATTTGGAACTTTGTACACAATCGCTGCGCATTCCTTCGTTACAGTATTTTGTATCGAAGTAAACAGCACCACCGGGAAATAAAACTCTGTAAGTACGAATTTCATAACTTAATAATATTAACTTTTTGGTTTTTTTACAATCACCTTCCTACCCATTAATTTTGTCCATTATATTCTCATAATAGGAGCGAGGTTGATTTATCCTTTAAAAGAAAAGAAACAGATCAAAATATTGTGATTAAAATATACATAGATTTTTTGTTAAAAAAAATATAAGATCTTATTTTATTGACCACTTAGCTACAAGGCTGTCTGTTGTTGTTGTATTGTTGGGAAATTGGGGCCACCTTACTAAGTTATTACAATGGAAACAAGTTGAATTTAAATGTACCTGCTTGGTGAATTAAGTTACATTTAAGTGCTGAGTGAAGAACATAATTTTGTATTTTAAACGATTTTAAATATAAATGCGATATAAAATCAATCCTAAAAATTGGCCGTAAGCAGTGCTGCCAGAACTTTTAGAGGTAAAATCAGCAAAAGACAATAATTTTTCATCAAAAAATCTGCAAAATCTACACCAAGATTGGAAAAAATCTTTAATAAATTCAAACAACATTTATAACATGTTTTTATGTAGTTTATTTAGAAAAATATATAACAACTCATTTCAAAATGTTCTGGAATTTAAAATCGAGAGGAGTTTTAAAAGTAAATCTGGTAAATATCTATAAGGGGTCCTTAAGGTACGAGGCATAAAAAAGAAAATATATTTTTTTAAAAAAAAAGTTTTAAAAATTAGTTTGAATTTAATTTCACTCGAATCCGATTTTAAGAAAATAGCTGATAATTTTGGATATTTTTACATTAAAAATATCAATTTAAATTCAATTATTTTTACATTAAAAATATCAATCCAAATTCAATTACACTGTGTGTAATTTTTTATGTCATGGAAAAATAGACATATACGGACAAAACTACGTGATAAAAGACCAAAGATTTGGGGACTTGGAATCATTTTTGCAAAAAAGTGATAATTTTGTCAGGCTCATATCTTACAAACCGTTCGGAATTCTGATTTACCCTCTGAAACAAAGTTGTAGCTTTTGCTATAAATAACTAAAATTGTGAACATATAAAATCAAAGAAACTTCATCTTCAAGATCAAAATCGCAAAAAACGTTAAAAAATTTGTTTTTTTTACTTTTTCCCCGGTTCAGGACCATAGTTGCTACCGTTCAGAATTCATAAATTTATTCTAATAAACTGTTCTATTTAATTTGAAATATAAATTAATTACACATAATTCAAATTGAAGAAAAAGCTAAATGTCAAGTTTTACTCGTCAAGTCTTGAGCTTTTTGGTGAGAAGGGAAAAGAGAATGTCATTTCTTTCCCCTCTCTCCTAAAAACTTGACTTGACGAGTCAAACTTGACGTGTGTGAACCAGCACTAAATAAAAAAAAGACAAGCTTAATCAGAGTTGTCAGTTAAGGGTTCCCCCCCTAGGTTTAGATGGTTTTATTTCGTTTAGTGGCAATTTTGGGGGTACAAGTTTTTATGGTGAAATTTTAAGGAGACTTAATTTATATTTTGGTTGTTTTTAGGGGGTTTCAATATTTGTTTGTCTATACAAAACAATAACTAAGAAATATTATTTTTAATAGAATTTCAGTAAAATATTAAAAATTTGGTCATTCTTGATTTATTTCTTTATTACCTTACCTTAAACATTTAGTGGCACTACTTGCAAAAAACGTTAAATTTGGTGCGTTTTTAAATAAAATAAAAAATATGGTAAACAAAAATGTGCTAAATATACTTATATACAGCACTTTTGGTGGTAGAGGGTTAAAAAAACCAAAAGCTTTCGAACAGTTATAGGAACTTTCAGAGCTTTTGTGAAATAGTTAATAGTGATTGAAATATTAAAAGTTTTTGTGAATTATGTCACTAGCAGGGCTGCCAGATAAATATGTGAAGAACTCGTCAATTTCCTGAGAAAAAATAAAAAATCGTCTTTCTTTTTTCGAAAAATCATTCAAACCAAAAAAATTATTACTTGATGCCCAGCTTGTATTTTCAATCATGTAAGAGCTACTGGGAGTCTCATGAAATGTGTCTTTGATCTTCATGTTTTAATCGTAGTTCTTTTGTAAACAAACGAGGTCAATACAACAAAAGCTAAACAAGCGTGTGTAAAATGGTAAGTAAACAATAATGTTTTTTAGAAATTCGGATCTTCTGTGGAGTAAACAAAAATTACTGAATATTCCTTTGTTTTTACGGAATATTCAGTTAATTTGTTGATAGTTAATTTATAAAAATTAACTAAAAATTAAAATAACTGTTCGTTAAAAATAAATGAAAAATAAGTAGTCCGGTTTTTAACTGAATTTTTCTTTATTTTATATTACAAATTCAGTTAATATTACGTACAGAATATACAGAAGGCAAGCGCGAGATCATATTTATATTTCCCAGAAGTTCTTTTGCTCCTTAATAGTATTAATTATGATTATGAACATTTCCCAAATATTGTGAACAAACGCTCACAATAATACACGCTTTATTTTATTTTCTTTCATTAGCTACTTAATACAATTTTAACAAATCTAATCAAGTATGTAATAATTCTAAGAATTTTAAGTAGTCCAATAAAACTTGCTTAAATTAATATTTACCATTTAAGCAAGAGCATTAAGCTCTAATTATTATACAACATTGTATTTTTTTAAGCAAAATTGTATTTTTTAATGACAAATATTCCTAAGCATTTTAAGTGGAACAATAAACTTTTGCTTCAATCAACGTTTGCCATTTAAGCAAGAATAAAAAATCTAAATACTTAGCAATATCGTATTTTTACAGTTAAGCAATACTGTATTTTCCTATAAGCTTTTGATAAAACTACAACTTTTAAAAAGTATCTTAACAAAAACTTATGATGCTTTTGTGTTCAAAGATTAATAAACTAATTTGTACAAGCACAACATGATCGCTCTATAAATGAAATACTAAAGGCTTAAGTATAATAGGTATGAGCCAGCTTAAGCAACTGTCAAATGCATACAATGCATTTAAAATAAGTAAAAAAGTACAATCGGTCAAGCCCGACTATATGATATCCTACACCACAGTATTTTAAGACACATTAACGACACATTAACCATGCTTATGTGTACATATAAATATGGATCTATCTATGTTTTAAATTTCATTAAAATCGTTTTGAAAGCTTGTGAGAGGCAGAAATTGCATAGCTTATGTTGTAGCCATATAAATAAAATAAAATTTCATTTAAATCGGTTTGATAGTTTTTGAGAGGAAGAAATTGCCTCCTACCTCCCCTTGTGGTTCTACGATTTGACTTTGAATTGGCTTGGTCGTTGTGCCAATAAGAATCTATAAGCCAAATTTTATCAAATGATCACCAAAATTGCGACCTGTACTTTGCGCACAAGTTTACATGGACAGCCAGCCTGCCAGCCAGCCGGACGGACATCGTTAGATCGACTCAGAATCACTTTCTGAGTCGATCGGTATACTTTAAGGTTAAGGACCCATATTTTAAGGTGATACACACATCAGAACAAATGCATAATACCCTCTCCACTATTGTAGTGTAGTTGTAAAAACAAACACAAAATAATACAACATTTGATTTAGTAAGAAATGTACGATTTGTTGGGCACTTTGCTTAAGCCAATGGCAGTTTGATAAAACTTAACAAAAAGTTACATTAAGTTCTGTTGCTCACACCAGCTTATGAACATTATAGTTGAATCTTAAGAGCATAGCTATGTATATGCGAGTGCGTGCCAGAAACCCGTAAGTGAAATAGTTTGTAGTATGTTACCACTTCATCGCCTTATATCTTATTTATATATAAGAAGAAATGTACATTTTAATTTCACCACTAACTGCGGAAACGGGTTGACCGATTTCAGCCAAAATTCAGCGTACATTGGGGATAGTCTGTAGATGGTTTATGTAAAGTTTGCACGAAATCGGCACAGTAGTTCCGGAGATATGACATTTAGAATTTCCTATACATTCCCATACAAATATCAACAAAATGCCCTCCATTTTCCACATTATGATTTTTTTTGTTACTTGAAAAGTTACCAAGCCATGACATTCGGAATAGGTCATAAAATTTTTTATCGCTAGAGGGCGTAAAATGGGGCAAAACGGGTAAAAGCTCTCCCTATAACTTATAATCAACCGCTTTTCTTGAAATTTGGGAGGCAAATAGTGTAACATTTGGAAAGAACCATAGCCTATAATTTTTATTAATTAGGGCATGAGATAAGGCAAGAGGGGTAAAAGCTCCACCTCCCTATATCTTCTTAACTAATCAACCGGTTTTCTTAAAGTTTGGCATGCAGACACAGTAACATCTAAAGGAACTTTAAGATATACATTTTATGGAAATTCCAACATTAAGGGCGTAAAATAGGGCAAATCGGGGTTTTCTCCGATTATTCTAATTCGGAATTTGAACCCACTACGGCTATGTAATGGTACACGATTCGTCGTTAAAAAATTGATGAAAAACGTTATCGAAGCTACCATTTTAAATGGAAAAAACTGAGATGAAAATTTTTTGCTCCGATGATTCCATAGACGTCCCAATTGAATTCAAACGCGTTCAAGTTTCTATTAGATTGGCATTCGCAATGACAACCAATGGCGGTTTAGATTTAGGCACACCATGTACGGACAAATTTGCGTGACAGGTTCTCGCAATTGCTCTTCGTTATGAAAATTGATTATCTCTGTTTGATTTTCATACTTCAGGATAAAAATACATCACTTTTTTATTTTTAACTTTTTAATATGTAACGAACAGAAATAAATAGCTATTGTTTTATTTTCATCGCCGATCATGGTATAAAGCGCCTCATTCCTCTTTCTTTCCCTAGAAATAAAATATATGGCAAAACAACGTTTGCCGGGTCAGCTAGTGTACCAGTAAAAACTTCGCCTACAAAATAATGTGTTTAGTAATCAGAAAAAACTAAAAGCACTACTTATAATTCTACTGAAAGAACTGATGAATTTTACAAGTGATGTCCCAATATGAACGCATTCAAATGTTAGTCATTATTTTTTTACCTCCATACGTCCAGAAGGAAGTAGTTTTAGAAGTAACTATAGAAGTAGTTATAGAAAATAGCTACTAAATAATGAGTGAAGGAAACTATTCATTTTGAAAACGTAAGCGAAGTTTTTACAGGATTTCCTAATATCTACTTCGAATCTATTCAGT